>OU015490.1:210331442-210708942 GCA_907164885.2 Dolomedes plantarius | reverse complement strand
GTCTGACTCATTTTTGGGGACTACACTGACTTTTCGCGGGTTTGCAAACGACTTATTGATTAGCCCCGACCCTCATTTCGAGAATCGACCTCCCCGAGGCAGCTACCCTTCTCCCATGTCGTGTTGTTGAGGTTAGTTGCGTTTGAACAGTGTCAAGTCTGTGTGAGTGCGATAGATTGTGAAGTGAAAAGAGCAAAACACTAACCGATTTTTTTCTCACTTTCAGGTGGCAGTAAAACCTCTATTGACACCTCGGACCCCCACTCCTTAGAGTATCGTCCATTGAAACACCTGAAGTCCGGTCGCTACGTAGCAATACCTGAGTACGTAGACGAAGGTTAATTTCCGAGGTCCGGTGTTTTCCATTGCTGTGGGGCTCGAGGATGCCGGACAAACAGTACAGATCCGTCATCCACTCAAGGCACCCCAAGCCCCTCAGTGACAGTAAAAGACTAGTTGTGACGATACCAGTGATGACAAAGTGGTTAATAACGATGACGGCGAAATGAAAAACCTAAGTTCGCAACCGTCCTCTAACACTGCAAGCGAAACAATGGCTTCTGAAAATTTTGACTGTTATGTAGAATACAATAAAGAAAAAGATACACCTGTTGAGTGCGACAATATCTTGCCAGATTGCTGCACTAACTCGCAAAAAAAAAAACGAGTTTTGCCAAAAATATGACTCGTAGTTTGTTAAAAATGGAACGTTAGGATGCAGTGCTTGTTAAAAGGTTGGGGTTTTATCTTTCCATAAGAAAACAGGTATGAAAATTTCAAAAGCGTGGACAAGTGGTGAGATAAGTAGTTACGGTGACACTAAAGAAAAAAAGCAAACTTCTTTAAGGAAAATAAATGTATGAACACAAAGAAAGTGCTGGTCATACATTAGCTGTCAAAATTTTATGTGAAGGTAAAAATTAAGTATTGGAGAAAGTTGTTTTGAAGCAACGTGCTCACGATAAACAAGCTGCGGAAAATATATTTCGTACTCCATATAAGATTGTTGAGGAAAATCAGTTTTGAAACACAAATTGATTTGAAAGAACTTAATGGGGTTGACAAGGGTTGCATTTTACATTCATACAAAGCCTGTACTGACATAGCTTTGCACATAAGTAAAGAAATGAAGAAATCATTTGTTAATAAAATAATGAAGAATGACACGAAAATTGGCCTGATAATTGATGAGTCAACTTCCCTTAGTCACAAGTCAAGTTTGATTGTTTGCTTTCGTTGTTCTTTGCCTAAAACTGGTATGTGTGGTTCTACCAACGTCTTTTTAGATTTAGTAGAACTTGATGGTTTTACTGCTAAGGCGGTATTTGACTCTTCGATTAACTGTCTTCACTCTAATGGAATAACTGACACGTTTTTAAGTAAAAACTTAAGAAGCTTAACATTTTACGGCGCTTCTACTATGATTGGTAAAAACAAATGTGTTGGCGCATTATTTTGTGTAAAATTCCCTTCTGTTATTGTTTGACACTGTGCTAACCACAGGCTTGAGCTTTCGGTGTCTGATATAGTTCAGTCAGTTTCAGGTGTTGATAGATTTAAATCCTTCATCGACAAACTGTATGTTGTTTATCATGTTTCACCAAAGAACAGTAGGGAACTGTGAACCTGTGCAAGTTTACTAGAGACAGAACTTTTAAAAATCCGAAGAGTTTTGAGAATGGGTTCCGTCTAGTTTCAGATCTGTGTCAGCCGTTTGGAGGTCTTATGAAGCACTAGTCCATCACTTTAAATAATTTTCAAATGACCCAACCAGAGACAGCAAAGGAAAAAGTACTTTTGAAGGCCTCCTCAAAAAGATTAATGAAACTAATTTCATTTTAGACCTGGGCTTGATGGCTAATGCATTGCAAGAGCTCTCAGAGTTAAGTGAAGTTTTGCAACAACGCAACGTTGATCTTAGCTATACTAACCTAAAGTTAAAAAATTCAGCTTCTTTGTTTGAGGAAAGAAAATCAGTTCCAGGATTTTACTCATCGATGGCTCAAGAAGCAGTAAACAACTTGTCTTTCTTCGGAGGTCCTCTCCACGAAAAAGAAGATAGGAAAAACAACCAGCCTTTCAACTCTGAAAAGTTTTTCGAGTCACTTAAAAAGTCTATTGAAACACGACTGCTCAGTGATAAAGACTTTGAGCTTGCTGACACCATCAAAGTAATGGATGAAAAAAAAAAAACTGGCCACAAAATGTCCCAATAACGTTTGGGAAAATGAAATGCGGAAACTTGCCTCCAAGTTCAAACTTAATGAAAGGCAACTAATTACAGGATTCCGAGGGTATCTCCACTTCAGATTGTTTCCGGAAAGTCTCAACTCGTCGAAACAGTCAATCATTTCGATAGCCATACAATCGAGTGAATGTGAAAGAGGTTTCTCACCGATTCTATCTATCTATCTATCTATCTATCTCTCTCTCTCTCTCTCTATATATATATATATATATATATATATATATACGTGTGTGTGTGTGTGTGTGTGTGTGTGCAAATACATTTTCTTCTACATACAATTAATTTACACAATCACACACACATAAAGAGCTTAAGTGTACGAGATTCATCTCCCATTGCCACAATACAGTATTCGCAAGAATATAATTTGAGCTTTATGGTGCCTAGATTTATGGTTTAAAATAAACACGTACAAACAGTTTTCGTTTATTACTTTTTAAAGCAAAGTATTCGTTTGAGCTATAATTTTTCGTTAATTTGTAAAATTGCAGACTTGTTTTGAGTTACAATATATTTAGCATATATTGTAACTCAAAGTTTCATGGTTTTATTTTTTACAAATTAATTATTTTTTTATACAAGGTGCACCCATAAAGTAACCGGACAATTTTTTTATAAATAAGAAATATATTACTCACTTTCAAATAAATTTATCTCCTTCAAAATAATCGCTAAAGGAGTCTATCCAATTTTCCGACATTTCTTCAAGTCATAGAAACACTGTTTATAGGCGTTGGAACTAACCGTTCGCAAAATACGCGTAACATTTCATTTAATATCCGAGACGTTTTCAAATCTCTGTCCTTTCATGGCCATGTTAGGCTTCGGAAAAAGGAAAAAATCAGCTGGCGATAAGTCGGGAGAATATAGTATGTGATTTATCACTGTAATTTAATGCTTAGCAAGATATTGTTGTACAGAAATTGCTGTATGGGGCCTAGCATTATCATGTAAAAGAAACCATTTCCCAGAATCAAACAGTTCCTTCCTAACTTACCTTATCCTGTTTCTTAATCGAAAAAGCACCTCCTTGTAAAAATAGTCATTAATTGTTTGATTTTCAGGAACAAATTCGCGGTGAATAAGTCCTTTGTAATCAGAAATGCAAAATCCATGGAAGGACAGAGATTTGAAAACGTCTCGGATATTAAATCAAATGTTACGCGTATTTTGCGAACGGTGATTTCCAACGCCTGTAAACAGTGTTTCGATGACTTGAAGAAACGTCGGAAAAATTGTATAGACTCCTTTGGCGATTATTCTGAAGGAGATAAATTTATTTGAAGGTGAGTAATATTTTTCTTATTTATAAAAAAATTTGTCCGGTTACTTTATGAGCACACCTTGTATTTATTAAATTAGAGTATCTCTTTTTTAGCATTCTGCAGGTTATTTGGTTTACTGAAATCGTTTTCTTTTTCCTTAATATAAATTAACGATCGTGCTTCGTTCTCCATAATTTCACTATTTATTTAAAAATCATCTGTTTAATTAAAATTAAGAATGTGATGATCAACGAGTATAATTTATTTAAAAAAAATTTATAATGTATCAGCATATTTATTCGGAGTTTATTATATTTTAATTCTGTGCCAAATGCAAAGTGATTTCTGTAGTAAATTTTAAATAGATTCTAATGCAATTTTCATCTTCCCTATATCCAGTTCATTTTTGATTTTAAATAATATATGTAAACTTATTGAGTATTGTTATTTGTATGTGGTATTCATAAAAAAGTAATCACGAAACTTACTCGCTAAAATTAATTAGTTTTAACACGATAAAACGGTTCGTAGATATATAAGTAGAATTAGTTTTATTTTACAATTGTAGATGGCAGCACTACTCTTGCCATTAAATTTGTTATATATTTCGGCAGCAGATGGCGACACTGCATACAGTTTAAATAAAGATCGGTTGAACTACACACATACATTATGAATAATGGAACAAGCTAATACCACCATCTGATTATAAATAATTCAGAATGACACATTTGTTATCTCTTAAAATGTAAACGCACCTAATGACGTCAAATGATTTTTATCTTGGCGTAACTTTTCAAATTTCGCTGGTATGGTATACTGAATTACAGGAGCTCATAATATAATTATAGAGGTAGTATGTTCAATAAGGTGTAACCCCTATTATGAAAATAATTAATGTAATCACAAGACCATCAAAGAAAAAAAAACTTTTTATATTGAAGTATGTACTTTGTTTGTGTGTGTGTGTATATATATATATATATATATATATATATATATATATATATATATATATATATATATATATATATATATATATATATATATATATATATATATATATATATATATAACAGCTCCGTAAGTGACTGACTCACTGACTGACTGATTGACTGACTGACATACAACTCACAGACCAAACCGTTGGACCTAAAGGGCTGAAATTTTGCATGCCGATTCTTCTTATAGTGTAGGGGTGCACTAAGACAGATTTTTGAAAAATTCTTCTTAGATTTTTTAAAATTTAATTTTTAAGCTGTTTTAGCATCTTTTTAAATTTTGCATTTAAAATAAAAATTTGAGGGTTATAAAATTTACATCACGAGAAAGTTCATAAATATTCCTTTAAATTGAGATATTTTTCGAATCTTTTCCTCCATTTTCTTATTTTTGTGAATATTTAAAGATTAATTTTTAGAATTTAATTTCTTAAATGCTGATCTCGTGATTTCTTTTTCTGGTACTTTAAATAAATTTATTGTCACGTTCATAACAACCAAATAGACAAAATATTTTTTTTTTCTTACTAATGCGCAGACGATTGGACATTATCCAAAAAAATATTTAATTACAATAAAAGATATTATGTTTCTCAAACTGTACTATATTAACTGTACTATATCGTTCCGTATGTCCTATTACATTTAATTTGAATATTTTATTTTACATTATTTTGCCTATAAAAATATCCCTTACGATATTTTTATAAATATATATACATATTTTTTTTCCATCAATTGTATACATTGATGGTCGTATTATAAATAAATAAATAAATAAATATATATATATACATATATATATATATATATATATATATATATATATATATATATATATATATATATATATATATATATATATATATGTATGTATGTATGTATGTTTATTAACAGAAAGGTTATACCATTCAAAGAACTGTGAAAGTGAAATGAAAATGCTTCTTTAAGGAAATCATAGAACTGTCTATTTTTGTAAAGAAACATATAAAATAAATTTTCAGACCTATATGTTTACTTTATAATGACAAGTAAAAGATATATTTTCCCTTTCCTAGCAAACATACGGTATGAATAGATATTTAAGTTTGCTTAGTCAACCCCATCTCTGCCATCAAGTATAGATCATTGTTTTAAAACACATATCATCATATTCGATGATATAAGTTAATGGCACTTGTTCCCTAGGGAATAAATTGTCTGTAGAAAGGCATTAATTTTTAGATGATGTGGAAATAAATTTCGGAGATTAATATGGTAATAGTATCGATTGTTTATTTCTTTATAATTGTTGGATATGTATTCTTTTATTATACTTTGAAAACACTGAACTAAAATTTCATTTGAAATATAGGGCTGAGACTGGATGTTAAGGCTGCTGTGTACTGTCCCTACTGGATTCTCTCACCTCAATGTTAACCTATGGAGAAAATGTGTTCACTATTTCAGCTCCATAAATGCCGATAATCCAATCAAAATGGCACTTCCATATAGACTGAACATTTCTGCATTTTGGAACATGATTCATTTTATAAATTAGGTGGATTCTCTCCACCTAATTTATAAAATGACATCCTTACTGGATGTCATTTTACATCCTTACTGTAAAATGACATCCTGTGACATACTGTAAATGACATTATACTGTAAAATGACATTTATAAATAAAGGATGTAAAAGGATGACCTTTACATCCTTTATTTATAAAATGAACATCCTTACTGGATTCTCTCACCTCAATGTTAACCTATGGAGAAAATGTTTTCACTATTTCAGCTCCATAAATGCCGATAATCCAATCAAAATGGCACTTCCATATAGACTGAACATTTCTGCACTTTGGAACATGATTTATTTTATAAATCAGGTAAATCCAAGAATTTATGACGGTTTAAAACACACTATACCAGATTTTCCCCTAAATAATTTAAAACTTAAAATATTATTAGTGGTAAAAAAAAATGGCTCAATGTGTAAAATTTCTTTCTCTTAAAAAAAAAAAAAATCTTTAAATACAAGTCGCAATCTTTGGACACATTTTCTCCATAGGTGAACATTGAGAAGAGAAGAAGAAAAAGATGATGAAGATTTACTTATCGCGATGAGAATAGAAAAACACAAAATTCCATCATTCTCAGATTGTTACATGTAATTGGTCAAAACATGTTAAGTCATTACATGTGAAATTCTGACTGATGAATATACAGAGGCTGTTCACACATTTTTTAGACGATGTATATTGTATTCACAAAACTAAATTACATAAAATTCTTGTGTTTTAAACGTTCTATTTGACATCCCTTACTCTGAACTATCTTTCGACACCGCAATTTCAAGGATAATAATGCCTTTTGAAGTGTCAGAAGAGGTATTCTATCCCATTCCTCCTGAATAGCTTTCCATATTCCTGTAAGGGTTTTGGGACGACATTTGGATAATGCGGATTTTAAAAGTCCGAAAGCAGAAAAATCCATAGGTGGTACATCGAGAGATTTAGTAGAGATATCAGTGAAGGGTATGGCCTTGATACCAGTTTTTTGTTCCATTTCTTTTAGGAAATTTACAGTGGATTTTGATGTGTGACTGCTAGCTTTGTCCTGAGAGAGTCTCACTGATTGATGGCACTGTGGGTAAAGCGATGGTATTTCATTCAGAAAAATTGGCGATAAAATATGTTCCTGATAGTATTTGGAGTTAATCTTGACATTTTTTCCACTCTCTTTATTTTTAACTTGCCATTATAAGAAAAACCAGCAACAATCATGAATCCCTTAGAAAAACTTTCTTTCGATTCTTTGAACCATGTACTTAAATTTTTTTCTCCCCTTTTATGATAATAAATGGCTCTTTTTTTGTTGCAATCATTTAAATACACCCATGATTCATCTATTGTGACAATTGTTTTCCATTTTTCTTTGGATAAGTGTTTCTCATATAGAATTCTGCAGCGTGTCCTACGTTCAGCGATATGATTTGGAAGAAGACGATGCACATTGCGTTTTTTCGCTTTCTTAAGATTTAAATCAACGTTTATCATTTTGTTTACAGTGGACACCGAACATTTTAATGATTTTGCAACTGTCCTTTGACTAGGGGGACTTTCTTTTAACATTAAAGAACGTACCTTTGCAATAGTCGAAGATGTCCGTTTTTTCCTTGGATACTTGTTTGGAATTTTAGTCCCCCTTGAGGCTCCAATTTGACGTTTTTTTCCTTTCTTGTTGACGATATTACCTTTCGACGCTTTAGATATCATAAAACCATGACTCTCACATCGTTTTTGGATAAAGGAGTATGCATATTTCTCTTCGGAAAGAGCATAAATGCAGCCTTCGAACCACTACTTTGTTAAAAACGCCATTTTGAATAAAAACAAAACTTTCAAGCCGGAGAAATTAATTTTGACTTTTAAAAACATAGTACAATTGCAATTTTTTCTTTTGCAGCAACCGATTTTTTATTACCGCTTACCAAAATCGTCTAAAAAATGTGCGAACAGCCTCTGTATTGTGGAAGAAATTAAAATGAATCATTCTGAAATCGAAGATTTTGCATCTGATGATGATGAAGAGGAACACATAAATGACTAAATCCCCACCATCTTGCAACTAATAAGTTTGCAAGATGGTGGGGATCTTCATCATCTTTTTCTTCTTCGTTTCTCACTGTTAACCTATGGAGAAAATGTGTCCAAAGATTGCGACTTGGATTTAAAGATTTTTTTTTAAAGACAAAGAAATTTTACACATTGGGACATTTTTTTAATACAAATAATATTTTAAGTTTTAAATTATTTGGGGAAAATTCTGGCATAGTGTGTTTTAAACCCACATAAATTCTTGGATGTACCTAATTTATAAAATGAAGAAATAGATGGCAGCGTACTAAATCCAATTGATTTAGTACGTTGCAGTCTCATTAGTTGGTATTTGTGTCATAAAGTGCTATTTTCGGGTATCCGTGTTTTCCAATTATCCAGCCAGATTCGGGTATTAATTTTCACAAACAATCGCGAGTTAAATACGTTTGTAAAGTACTGTACAACGTATACTTAAAAGTCTGATGTATTTTCTGCTGAAGATTTTTAATAAATCTCGTTTAGTTATTGTAAAATTGTATCCATTGTCAATGAAGTGAATTCTCTTTACTCACATCCCTTACAGATTTCATTTTATAAATTTCGTCCATCAGATGAATTGATGAGCGTTAAAAACACACTATACAGTCGAACTCCGTTATAACGAACTTCAAGGGACCAAATGTTTTGTTCGCTTTATCCGGTGGTTCGCTATATCCGAACCGTTAAGGAAAATGTTACAGTTCACAAAATGTATAAGACATTAGTTGTCATTAGTTGCTATGTGTATTTAATAATAATCTATTTAAAAAAATTATAAAATCTATTAAAAATGCTCATTAATGTATTAAATCGACTAAAATCGATTACATTAAACTAACACAATACTAATTAAATTAACTAAAAATGAAGACAAATTGAAATCAATTCATTTTACTTTCAATTACTGCTCACTGTTTTGATACAGAAATAATCGGTAATCTTCTGGTAATATGATGCCGATTTCAAAAACATTTTACGAATTTCTTTGTTCAATACATCAAATGACTTCAACGCTCTTTCTCCCACTGTTTATGTAGACAAAATCTTATTAGTTACAAGATGGTGGGGATTTCGTCATTTATGTGCTCCTCCTATTCATCAGCATCAGATGCAGAATCTTCGATTTCAGAATGATTCATTTTAATTTCTTCCACAATATCTTTATCAGTCGGAATTTCACATGTAATGACTTCACATGTTTCGAACAATTGCATCTAACAATCTGAGAATGATGAAATTTTGTTCTTTTCTGTCCACATCGCGAAAAGTAAATCTTCATCATCTTTTTTCCACATTCTTTGCTTCTTCAATATTCTTAAAAATTTTAAAAAAATAAAAAATAAAAAATTAAGTAGTCTTCTGAAAAAAGGTTCGTTATAGACGGTTCTTAAGATTTCGGAGGATCGCTATAAAAGGATAAATTAGCATTAAATACGATAGGAAAACGGCGGGACCAAAATTTTCGTCCGTTATATTCGGGAGTTCGTTATATACCGGGTTCACTATAACGGGGTTCGACTGTACCAGATTTTTTCCCCCTGAAGAATTTAAATTTTAAAATATTATTTGCATTTTTAAAATATTATGTGCATTATATATACAGTGGAATCTCGATCGATCATTACCCGAAATACCGTTTTCCAATATGTGTCGTTCATTTCATCCAGTCCCAACGATCATATTGCTTTGTTATGGTCCCGCATGTATCGTTCATTTCAGTCGGTCCCTTCAAGAACGATAGATCGAGTTTCCACTGTATATAGAAACTAAACTCATGACACAACAGTCCGAATGTGGACCAAGGCAGGTGGTGCCCATCTCCGATTTCTTGACCGTGGGCTTGACTACTGGTATCTAGTAACAACTAGAAATTTCACCGGAACTGTTGCCGCTTCATGCGCTGTGGAAAACATTCCCTGTAGACTGTAGAGGGCGCTGAGAGTTCTGAGGGTAGTTGAGAGTTTACCGTGGTTGACAGAGAGAGAGTGTGTGTTATGAAATGAATATGATTTCAAAGTGTATAATGTACATAACTGCAAATATTTCGTATAAATTTAATAATCAATATTAGAAAGAGAGAGTGTGTATTATTTAGAGATTAATGTCAATTTATTTCAAATCAAGAACCACCGATAGGTTTGGTTTGGTTTGGTTTGGAACGCTACGGTCAACATTTTGCTACACGAGGGCTAATTAGATCGGGACCAACAGTTTATAGCCGATTCCGAACGGCTACAATCATCCATGTCAACAATGGCATTTGAACCCACAGGATCTGAAACGAAAGCCAGCGCCCTAGCCATTCGGCCATAGAGATACTGATTGAGTGTTACATATATGGTAGGTTGAACTTTAGGAATGTGGCAGTCCAATTCTTCCGAACCTTGTATGAATCAATATCACAGTTTATTTTTTCAACATAAATAAAAGTCTATTATAATGTGTTTCAATAAAGTCCAAGTTTGTCCTTCAGTCCAGTCAAACAACTGGATTTTTACTACTAGGGTAGGGGTCCCAAATATCGCCTACTCTAACTTTTTTTCGATATTTCATCCACTTTTTAATTTATGATGGCTGGAAACTCAAAGAACATTCCTAAGAACTGTTTCTTTTGGTATCCTGAGATCAACCAGCTCCAAAACCAGTGCCAGTTTAAGTTATGTAGCTAAATTGGAAAAATTGAAATTTCCAGTGAACTCCAGAGCGGTTCCTAATTCCACCTACCTCTGGTCCTCTTACCAACTACCAGGCGAAATTAGCAGCACCTGTTGAAAGGCGTTGCTAGCTATATCTCTGTTTAATGCACTTTCAAATGGTATAAGGAAAATTAGAATTTGGATGCACCTACCTGGTCATTCACTGGATTCTGATTCTTTGGAGCCAAAGTTTACGTAAAGTTTCTGATGTCAAGCGTTAAAGAGCGTTGTCGCTAAAGAGCGTTGATAAAGAGCGTTGTCGCTATCACCGCTGTTAGTACAAACCCAGAACTAAGAAGTTACTGCATTTTCTCATACATAGCGCAAATCATACTTTAGAAACACGAATAGGCGTTAGTAGGCACAGGGGAGATATCTGGGACACCCACCCTATATAAATGCTTTTCACAAAGGGTGTTCGGTCGGTATAGTGGACTGTAAACCTATAATTTTCTAATTCAAAACATGCAATGTCTTTTCCTAGATTTATGGACACACACAAACTAACTTAACAACTAAATAGTTTTTGCCCTATGGCAAAACTAACGCCTACCATACTGCGATTCACAATTATTTAACACAAACCATACTGCGTACCTACAAACTTCCTGAGGGCGGCGAGCTACTACTGCCGGTGATAGCAACATATGCTAACACGTGACAGCGCTGGGTAGTGCTCGGCCCCTAGGAGAGTCAAGACGCAACCAAGTAGAAAGACTGTTGATAGTGAATCCTTACTTTTCGGCCTGAAGATATTGTTTCACTATGTGAGTAAATTTAGAATTCTGACGAAACAAGGCACAAACAAATTTGAGTTTCTGATCTTAAGCATACTTCTATGTCCCCTATCCTTAAAACTTAAACAAATTATGCACGTTTTAAAGCCACAATATTAAATTTTGGGAATTTCAAGCAAGAAGATGCTTAATTTTTACAAATTTCTGGCGTCTATCTTAATTCCCGTTTAACCACTTATTAATATTGCGGCGAGAATTTTAGCTAGACATCAAAAGTTTCGACACATTTTTGAAATATTTGCGAAACCGAAAACAGTTTTATAAAAATAGTTAAATAATTTGCGTCAAAGTGATTTGTTAAAGAACAAAACTGTTCTCATTAACATTTCAAAATGGAGAAGGATGCCAGAAGAATTTGTCGCCTTCGCTTTTATTCTTGTTATTATGTTATGTGTATCTGGAAATTTAATTTTCTTGTGTTTATTGTAACGGAAATCTGTATTTTAGCAAAATGATATATTGAAATAGCTTATAAACCATCGGTTGTATTTAATTTAATTTACGCCGTCTTGAATTTTTTTTCCTACATACATACAAGATTTTTAAAAAATAAAATAAAATAAAAAAGAAAAAATATATATATATATACATATATATATATACATATATATGTATATATATATATATATATATATATATATATATATATATATATATATATATATATATATATATATATATATATATATATATATATACACTATATGGCCAAAAGTATCCGGACACCCTCCTAAAGAAGTGGATCTGGCAGGTGACGTAATTTCGTGTAACCGAAAGCTATAAAAGTGTTGGTAGTAGTTTGTCAGGTCATATTTATTCGTTTGTGAGACGATGGGGAAGTCAAAGGAGCTTAGTGACTTTGATCGTGGCATTATAGTGGGATGCGACCTTTGTGTGAAATCATTTCGTGAAATTTCGGACAGTATACAGAAGCCAAAATCCATTGTGATTGATGTAATTGTGAAGTGGTAACGGCGAGGCAGTGAAACTACAGAAAAGCTTACTAAGTGGCAGAATGTCTTACTAAGTGGCAGGCCGAAAAAAATTAGTGAACGCAGCAGTAGAAGTCTGAAAAGGCTAGTGAAACAAAATCTCAAGTCCTCGTTGAATGAAATTACTCAGAGTTCTAAAGGTCATCAGGTGTCAGTGCTAGTAGCAGGACTGTTCGTCGAGAATTAAAATACATGGGATTCCATGGCCGTTTAGCCACTCACAAGCCGAACAAAGTCCCCAGAATGTGAAGCGTCTATTGCAATTATGCAAAGTTCACCGTCATTTGACTGCGGACATGTGGAAAATGTTCTTTGGAGTGATGAATCTCGCTTTACAATCTGGCAATCCGATGGACGCGTCTGGGTTTGGCGGATGCCCTTCGACCGCTTCTTACGTGACTGCATTGTGCCGACTGTTAAGTTTGGTGGTGGCAGCATCATGGTGTGGGGGTGTTTTTCATGATTTGGCCAGGGTTTCTTAGTTCTTGTGGTTAGAAACAGGAGCTCTGAGATCATTCTGGACAATGCTGCTCTCCCAACTCTATGGCAATATTTCGAGGAAGGCCCATTTGTCTTTCAGCAGGATAACTGCTCCATTCACACATAGAGACTTCAGCAGGTATGATTTGACGAAATGAGTGTTCAAAATCTGGAGTGGCCTTTCCAGATCCCCGATCTAAATCCCACTGAACACGGTTTTTGGGACGAATTAGAACTCAGATTACGTAGCCAGCCAAATCGACCATCCTCACTGCCAGCACTCACTCCAGCTGTGATGGACGCTTGGATGTGAATTCCTATGGACAGCTATCAAAAACTGGTGTAAAATCTCCCTATACGTCTGCAGGCTGTCATCGATGCAAAAGGGCAACCAACATCATATTAATATATGCCTCAGGATTCTTCGAGTCCTTACCACTGGGCGTCCGGATACTTTTGGCCAGATAGTGTTTGTGTATATATATAGGGTGATTTTTATTAAACTTTCACTACTCAGAGCGATCTGTAGCACTATCTATCAACCAGAATTCCACCAGCATTGATAGAGGGGCTACGGACGACAGGGGAAAGAGTTTCCAAGGAAAAAAAAATATTTTCCAAGCTCGCCGATAGGAGAAGATATGGCGCTGTTGTTGTCGGTCCACCCAATAATTTCCTTTAAAGGCAAGTAAAACACCAAATATGTAGAAATTTACGACTAAGTATTCCGGCTTATAGATTGCGCTACATGTGGCTCTGACTATTGTCAGTTTAATAAAAATCACCCTGTATATACACACATATATCTGTGTGTGTGTGATTGTTTGTTTGTTTCACTTTTTACAGAACGCATCTTTGATTAAATTGATTTGTTTTAATATTCATTACGATTTATTTATATTCAAAATTGCACTTTTTATATATTAATATAATAGATAACTACTATACTAGAAATTTGCTGATTTCTGTCGATACATTTAATTTCCTAGATTTCAATGTATACTTAATCATGATCGTGTATAGTAAACAGCTTACGCATTATTTGTTGTCTTGATATTATCTCCAGACATTTACATTACGATAGTACATGTTGTATGTAACCTTGTATAGTGTAACATGTCTGGGAAATTTATCGGCAAAGCTAATGCAAAAAAAACGTAATTTCCAGGAATAAATCTTTAGTTACTCATATGAGAATATAAATAGAGCCAAGAAATCAATTGAGAGTATCATATATAGTTTAAAAAATCACGCGCCATGAAAGGAAAAAACATAGCTTATTACCTACGACGAAAAAGAAGGAAAAATTTCGTCATGGTGCTGACATAAATTTCATACGGACAGTTAAAGATCCTCTTAAAAGAACAAATCTAAATTTATTCTGAATTGAAAGAGGGAAAAGTAATTACGTAATGTTATATGTGAGTCGTTATAGCTATGACCTCCGCTGTGAAATTAAGTTTTAAGAAAGTAAAACAGCTTATTTAATTCGAAATATCTCCATGATGAAAATTTTCACCACTGCCCTACTTAAGATTATATGAGTCTTTCGAGAGTAAATTTGACATATATATATATATATATATATATATATATATATATATATATATATATATATATATATATATATATATATATATGTATATATATATGTATATATATATATATATATACATACATACATACATACATACATACATACATACATACGCACAAACACAGAGGGATAAAGATATATTTTTAACATTTTTTCTTTTTTTTTTCAAAACCGCCCACGCGGTTATTGTGTGTGACTCAAGGGTTTATTTGTGATCCATTGCATATAACAGGGCTCCTTTATCGATCCATCTCTACAAATGCTACCAACGACTGGGAGAATTAAATACAATGAATCAAGATTTGTCCCTTCCCACTGGGACATCAAGGTTAATGAGGATCTGGATTATCTAAGAGGGGAGCTGCACTTCACCAAGTGTCTAATACTCAGGTCCATTTTCACACCATCAAAACAATTGTAAACATAGATCATTCAACCTGTACGAAAGTTATAAGGAGTATTAATAGCTTGTCACCCAACAGCAGCTTTTGAGGCCAATCGCATGCAGATACAAAGCACCGTAATCCAAATGAGACATCAATCTTCCCAAAGGTATGCGGTTAGAATTGCTGAATGCCCATGGTCGATGCGCTGAATTCTATATGCACAAGAAAGTCCTGCTTTAAAAAAGTGTTTAAGGTAATTGTAACCTGTTAGTACTTACTCCATGGGGAGTAAGACTAGGTCACCAACGCAAGCCCCTCTGAGATTGGACGAAATCCAGTTTCCGGCAAGATCACGGGGATTTGGGGGCACCAACACCGATCAAATTGCATCCTACCACTCTATTAAGCTCTTCTATGAGAGTCATAATTACTCCCACTATTACTCGAACTCTGATGAATTTCTTCAGTTTGAAACCCCCCGGGCAGAAGTCACACCTCAAAAACGGTGGACTCCGGCCGCAAAGCACCGTAAAAGATGTGAACTGATCCTGATCACGGCACCAGATATTGGTAGTTAAATAACTTTAAAACAATGGATGCGTGCGTGTGTTGGGGCAAGCAAGGAAGACAGAGCGCTGGCCTTTAACATACATTTATTTAATAAATCACAAAATTCTTTTAAAGTGTAATTGCTTCTAGCACAATATTCCCTTTCATATTAACATTTTACATACGAGGACTCAGAAGCAAAGGCAAACTATCTGGTCAAAGTAATATTTTTTTATAGTATATGGGGAGGCACTTACTACAGATGATGTATGCAGCGATGAAAGATGGCATCGACGACAGGGGCCCAAAATAACGTCATATACCAGATTATCTTGGCGGGTTACCGGCACTACTCCTAGACTCTGAGGCAGTCGAGACTCTGCATCATCTGAGCTCTAGAGAAAAAAAACAGCAGGAGCAAATTATGGACCTTCTCTGCTTTTTTTTCTTACTTGCAGGGACTCTAGTCCGGTTACGGGGGGGGCACTTTGGCCAGCCCCTTTTTTTCATTGAGCAGTGGGCTATTTTTCTCTCAGTAGTTCCTGCCCCAATTGGTTCCTAATTATACTGCCCCTGTCCATAGTCTACGAAGTACCTACCCACCATAATTTTCATTTGCAATACCACTTTGACCCTTATCTTCTGAAAGTTTTACTGTGGGCCATAAGATAACGACCACCTATCTTGCAATATTTATAGTCTTTTGATGGATATCGATGGCCACACCGACAACTATTGATCTATTTCCTCCTGGTGTATAAGCCCCTATTTACCCCTGCCTCTGCAGCCTTTACAATAGATTTGTTCTTGGCCACACACCGCGAGGAAATATACCATTCCGCTTCTACACTTACAATTGGCAATTTTTACGTTATCTGTATATCATTCATTGTCGATGCTTATTTAGAAAGTTTGCTAATATCTTCGTACCCACTATACCAATATGACCCTTTACCCAACATTAATGCATTCCTTTGTCAATCCCTATATCCGGCGTAAATTCCTCTATAAATTCGCACTTATATCTAATTGACTGAACTGCCTATAATACGCAATTTCAGTGTATATATATATATATATGTGTGTGTGTGTGTGTGTGTGTGTGTGTGTATTCTTTGTGGTTTCTATTTGCTCTTAATACGGTAGGAAGAAACCATGGTTGATAATCTTTCTTTTTAATGTAACAGGTACAGACATAATATGATTTCGAGAATTATACAAATATTTTATAAATTTAAATTTTTTATAGCTTACATGTTTTTGTATTAAGTCATTTTAAAGTGAATATTGCTATAGTTTAAACAGTTTTTAACTTCTTAAGTCCAAAGGAAATAGTCATGAAATGATAAAAATAATAAAATTAAAATAGATGGAAAACTTAAATAAATTTAAAAGAATTCCTAGGGAACTTATGTATAACCCGGTAAAGTATAGATGTTATGAAAAGACCCACTGAGGGATAAACAGTCTTAAAGAACAAACTTTGGATGCAAAGAGTGCAGTAAGTTGTACAGAGATAGCGCAAAAATAAAACATTTTATCTGGATATATATATATATATATATATATATATATATATATATATATATATATATATATATATATATATATATATATATATATATATATATATAAAAGTCATAAAATGTAATAATATCAGCAATACAGTAAAATCAATACATATATACATTAGAGTATATGGACGTGAATAAAATAAAATACCATTGCTACACGTATTAACTTATAAATTGTTTTCTTTGACATTTTAAAATATTTCTTTATTTCAAAACTGGAGGAAACTGTTTTCACCCATCCTAGTGTCTCCCTCATGCATGAGGAATCCAGTGCACATATTGAGACAAATACGTGGTAGCTAAACACTGAGTTCCATTGCGAGCAGCAGTTCCTTTGTCAGAATGTCTTACTAAGAAATATGTTCTGTATTCAGGGTATGTAATTTGAGCTTGATGGAGTGCCTTCCCGTTTTACTTGCAGTTGTTGTATTATCCCTCATTTTTGCTCTGGAATTTTTTTATATGAAGAACGGAAGGAACTTACGTTTCCCACTTTCAATAAACCATAATTTCAAAATACGGGATCGATTTGTAAAGTTATATAATTTTTTTTAGTTTCGGGTAGCTATGAAGGGTCTTACGATTTAAAGTTATTAAAAAATAATTTGCCGAATTTTAAGTTTTAATTGTGCATTACTTCCGGTTTGAGTGGGATTACTTTATTTTGGTCAAAACGTAAGTGTGCGCCTATTTGGTGTTTCGGTAACTTCAGCTGCAATGTTATTCGGGGTTCGAGAGGTACTGTGTCGAACTTTATGACTATGTACAACGTTGGTAGCAACCATTGCCTGCGATGCATAATTATGGAAGGATATATCTATATATCTATCTATCTATCTATCTATCTATATCTATATATATATATATATATATATATATAT
This sequence comes from Dolomedes plantarius, assembly GCA_907164885.2. Taxonomy (NCBI): domain Eukaryota; kingdom Metazoa; phylum Arthropoda; class Arachnida; order Araneae; family Dolomedidae; genus Dolomedes; species Dolomedes plantarius. The sequence goes on along the minus strand of OU015490.1, from coordinate 210,690,857 downwards.
ATATATATATATATATATATATATATATATATTTCTTCTGTCCGTGTGTATGGTCACTGAACTTCTCCTAAACGGCTGGACTGATTTTTAGGAAATTTTGTATGTGCGATTAAGTTGATTCGAGAATGGTTTAGATTCACAATAAGACACCCCTAGCACCCCTAGGGTGGCAGGGGGCAGTGAGCACATGTAAAAATAATCGAAAATGACTGATATCACTGTCGAATCCATAGTTTTCGGGGTCGCTGAGTTTAATACTGACACTTCCGATGTCGTTTAAGTGCAAGTTCAGCTCTCCCCCCTATTACAATAGGCGGTGAGGGGGGAAGAAGGGGTAATATAAAATCTCCAAAATTACCGAGAGTAGAGTCGAATCCATAGTTTTCGGGGTCGCTGAGAAGAACAGGTGTAATCCCAATGCTATTTAAGTGACAGTTCAGCACCCCCCCCCCCCCCCATCAACGTTGGGGGAGCGAGAAGATAAAATGTCCAAAATGATCGAGAATTGTGTCGAATTCATAGTCACTGAGATGAATAGTGACACAACTGTTGCCGTTTAAGTGCAAGTTAAGCCCCCCCCCATCAGCATTGGGGGAGGAGGGGGAAGGGGGAAAAAGAAATGTCCAAAATGTCCGAGAGTAGTGTCGAATCCATTGTTTTCACTGAGTCACTGAGAAGAATATACGAAACTAAAAGTGTTGTTTATAATCAAGTTTTGAGTCAAATGATATAGTGAATTTGTAATTTTATTTTATCATTTGTATACTGTACATATCGTTTTAAATACCCGTAACTAAAATTGCTTACATTTTTACACTATTGGTAGAATTCATTCCTTTTCTTCTGTAGTAAAAAATTGATATTAATAAATACCTGGGAACGCCGGGTAAACAGCTAGTACACACACACACGCACACACACACACACACACACGCACATATATATATATATATATATATATATATATATATATATATATATATATATATATATATATATATATATATATATATATATATATATATATATATATATATATATTTATATATATATATATATATTTCCAAACTGACTTATACCTTGTTAAGCATTGTCTCCACCTTTATAAACATTATTTTATATTTGCAGAATTAAAAATCATATCAGTCTCGTTTCAGAATGATGGCATAGAACTGTCAAACATAAAGGAGTAAATAACTAAATCCTCTATATTGTTAAAAATATGACTATAGATACAATTCTTTAAAGTATTGTCTCATAACTTACACACATCCTTTTACATTTTGAGAATTTTCATTTCTTAATGTCATATAACTGTCACAAAATTATTTTAATAAATAAGAGCAAATAACTAAAATATGTGTGTATTGTAATATGTTAAAAATATGACCATACACAGGAATAGTTACATCATTATCTTAACTCTCACAAACATCATGTTACATTTGCAGAAATTTGTCTCATCTGTCTGATATTAAAATAATGTCATAAAAATGTCACAAAATATTTTTAAGAAACAGTAATGTATAATTTAAAAATGTGTATTATATAAATAAATAGGATTATACGTATAAATTTTTAAATGCGTTTAGTATAACAGAAAGGAAATTATACAATAACACATTTATCCATAAACACTATTTAGTAAGTTTTTTATCTAAGTAAAATAATTACTATAGGTTTATTTAGAATGTTTATATAGATAAAAATATATTACAATCTGATATGTTACTGCTTGATTTCTGAAACATATATTATCTCAAAATTTTTGCTGGAACTTTATCATTTTATTTTCTCTCTGTAATGCATATATTTAGCAACAAATATAAAGCTACAAATTTATATAAGGCTACAAATTTTAATAACACTTATATACTTTTTTTGAAAAAATAAGACTTCTTCAGACATTTTCAGATGTTATACCTACAACGAAGAATGGAAAAGTAGTAACAAAAGACCACTATCATGAAAAAATTCTTGAATGGCATTCCTCAGGATTCTCCTAAATATCCTATTGTATATTTAGATTGAAAATATAACATCTAACCCGAAAATGAGGATTACAGGTGTTTCAGTATGGATCCTTTTTTACTGAAAAGATATTTGAGAATAGGGAAACGAGTATTTTAATCTCAGTGAGAATATCCGCGGCACAAACATACAATTCATACTATAGCGTCCGTATTTTGTGCAGACAAATTGAACATATCAATGTAGAGTTTAAATTTAAGGCAATTGAAAAGAGGGAGGTACTTCTTTTGTGAAGTTTGGCGGATTTTGCTAATTTTGCCAAAAAACATAACTATAGCTCTTTGGCAAATAATCGAAAGCTACATTCATAATTAAATATATTATGTAATGGTGGGCTTATGATGCTGCGTATTGGCTAATCTTGCTAGCATGGGACAATTTATTAATTTTCAACCAAATTATTTCAGTTATAAAATCTTATTTTAACAAACAAGGATCTCCCCAAGTGAATTATACTTATGTATTCTTAGGATTTACTTTGTGTCCAACTGGCGCATTTTTTTTCGAAGTCAAAAGAGGTACCCACTACTGTACAAGCACCAAATTGAATACCTAAGAAGTAAATTGTGAATACATTCACCTAATACTTATAGTAATAGTTATTGTACAAGTTCTTTATATGGTGCTCGTGAAAAGTGTTCATGGATACTTTCAAAATGGTTTGTTAATGGATTTGTAAAAAAAAAGACATAATTTTTCTTTAATATTTTGATCTTGAGTTTTCAGGCACGGTAGACGTTAACATTCACTTTTTTTTAACTTTTCATCATACAAAAACGGAAGTTTATAGATATATACATTTCACGATAATTATATAGAATTCCTAAAAAGAAAATTTTGAAGTCCTGTTATAATTTTAAGATTTAAAAAAAATTTTAAATTTATAAACAAAATTTAAAATGCTCCTAGAACCTTAATTTTTGAGACATTTCCTCGATTTTCTATTTTAATCACTTAAAACTGTATTACAAACAAATCTGGGTATAATTTATTAAATCCCTTGAATATTTTATTTTTCAGAGATATTTTCTAAATTCTATCCCGATTTTCATCAAAATATTGCTTTTAATAAGTTTTAAATCAAATTTAATTACCTTAAAATTGTCGAATACTGAAATACATACCCAGTTTCTTTGTAAACAGTAACAGGATTATTCTTTATCAATTTCATGAATTTGGAACAAAAATTAAATTGCATGGAACATTTAAAATGTCTAAAAACCTTGGAAAATATGTTTTGAGAAAAACAGATTTTAAATGTATTACTATAATTACATTTATTATTTATTTCGTAGAAGCTTCGTAAAAGATTCTTACTTGAAAAAAAAAATGTTGGTACTATTAACCTACAGATATATATATATATATATATATATATATATATATATATATATATATATAAATAAGAGCTTGTCTGTTTGTTTCTCCGCTATAGAATCATAGACTGTTTCACCCACCGGGACCAAATTCGGCGCAGTTAATGTTTAGGACCCGAGAAACTTAAATCAGCAAAAACGAAGTTTGGGGCTCAATTAGTTTTTTAAAATTAATTTTTTAATGATTTTTGTCTGTGGATACAGACGTTCAGTGAAATTCGAACCTATCCCTCTTCCCCAGCGCGTGAGAAGAGGGGTGCGCGGGGGGTGAGAGCTTCATGGTAATAACTTTGGCCTTGCCTAACTGACTGACTAACTGACAGATAACGCATAGTCCAAACCGTTGGACATAAAGAGCTGAAATTTTGCATGGTGATTCTTCTATAGTGGAGTTTATACTGGAGGGGTGAACTGAGAAAGATTTTTGAAAAATTCTTCTTCGATTTTTTAAAATAAAATTTTTAAGCTGTTTTTCTAATTTTTTTAAGTTTGCATTTAAAAGGATAATCCGAGGGTTATAAAATTTATATCACGAGAAATATCATAAAAATTCCTTTAAAACGAAAGCTTTTTCGAATCGTTATCTTCCTTTTCTGATTTTTGGTGAATTTTTAAAGATTAATTTTTAGAATTTAATTTATGAAATGCTGATCACGTGGTTTCATTTCTTTTTGTGATACTTTAAATTAATTTTGCGTTACGTGCATAACAACGAAATAAATTGATAAAAGAAATATTAAAATATGGTAAAAGATAAAATTTAACCACTAGACTAACTGAGGTGGGAGTTTTTTAAGAATGCAGTTCAAATTAGTATGTTTTAACACAACTTTCCCGGCTCTGCTTTTTGTCCTTTGTTATTTGAAGTTTTTCTCATCGCTTGAACCGATTTACAATTTGCTTTTTCTACGGTTTTTGACCTTAGGAAAATTAAAAACCGATATGGTTTTTGGCCTGTCGAAAATAAAAAACCGAATCACCAAAGTAAGGAAAATAGGCTTCATGTGAAATCGCGCCTTACTTTGAATAAATAAAAGGGGCATCTTGCACTTTACCTCTTGGGTCATGTGGAAAAAAGTGCGTCTCTTGGGTGAGGTGGAACAAACTGAGCTTTTAAGAGAAAAATAAATATTAAAGGCAAATGTAAATTATAAAACTTATTTCTAATTAAACAGTGGATCAAACAAATCTAATTAAATCTAATTAAACAGTAAAATTATTCAATCCAAACGTGCGAATCACGCAACACTGTGTTATTAATTCTCAATAAAATCAGACGTATAATCAGATGAAGGTCCGCAGGCTCAAAGTTTCTTTCTTTCTTATTGTTTGTATATCATTTCAGTAGAAACGCGCTAAGCGCATTCTGTCTGGCCAGATGAACATGAAGAGAAAGGGGTTGCAGCCCAGTATTTTTTTGATGGAATGCAAAAAAATTTTTATATCTATATATCCACCCGGGCATCGACGGGCAATAATGCTAGTATGTATATATGTGTAGACTTTCCTGTCTACGTGGCGGCGTCTAGAGGGGTATATAAGAACACACTTGAGTCATAAATGAACTATACTTTTTAAAACTCAACAATCATCATTTATTAATGGAGATAGCGATTACGATATGCCGGAGAGTCTACTTTCACTGTCTCCAGTACAATATAACAATAATCATGGGAGCGCAATGCTTCGCTTCCTGTCAACAGAACAAAAGATCGGGTAGCCTTCTCACCCCCTTCAAATACACCACAACGCAGGCCTTGTATCGCCCCGTTGGAAAATATAATCTCTCTAGTGCATATCGCACGGAGTCCAAAACACAACCTCCCTCAACGAGGTCTGCCCTTCCCTCTCTCAAATAGAACCCTGCACGCCTTTCGCGTGGGGCACAAGAAAACATATCCCTCTGTCGAGTCGGGGTCATTCAACCCAATATACCACAACGCAGATCTACCCGATCTGCGTTGTGGTATATTTGACTGGAGCCTTCTCGCTCCAGTCAAATATACCACAACGCAGGCCTGGACTTACCCCGTTGGAAAATACAATCTCTCTCGCGTCTATCGCATGGAGTCCAAAACACAGCCTCCCTCAACGAGGTCTGCGCTTCCCTCTCTCAGCTAGAACCATGCACGCCTTCCGCATGGGGCCCAAGAAAACATATCCCTCTGTCGAGTAGGGGTCATTCAACCCTCGACTGTCCCCTCAAGAATGTCGCAGGAAAAAGGGCTTGGTGCGCACAGGAACAGAGAATATTACTATGGCATAAGAAGAGATTTTGCATAAATCCTATATATATATATATATATATATATATATGTATATATATATATATATATATATATATATATATATATATATATATATATATATATATATATATATATATATATATATATATATATATATATATATATATATATATACTAGCTTTATATACCCGGCGTTGCACGGGTGAACCCTTAATAAAGCTTACTTGTATGATATGTATATTTGTATTTTATGGCAATCTATACCCCTCTCCACTGGTCATCATCCCATCAGCATATTATAATAACCCCCCCCCTCCCCATGCTAATGTCAGCATTAAAATGTTTCTTTCAATTTTGATAACCCACTGGATCCCGGCCCTTCGAGGAGTTTGAGGGCTTCCCCGTAAACCCTTGTGAAAATCGCCGGTTTCATAAACAAAGAATTACCTGACGTTACCCAGGATAATAAAAATGAATGGAGTTAACCTGAGCTCTAGATGTATACGTACTAACAACCGAAATATATACAATTCACACACACAGACACACTTTTCCACACTTCATTTAATTAAGATTGATCTCTCTCTTTTCTCCTACCACCAATTTGGTGTTCAAAATGGTGATATATAGGAAATATAAATTATTCGATTGTTTCTAGCAATTTTTTCAAAATCTAAAGCGAATGTCGAAAAATCGTGACATTGATCGTGTTTGTTACATTTAATCGTGTTTCTTACATTTTAAATCAAGAATCTTATGGATATCTGTTTCCTTCTTTGAGATATGACGGAATATGTAAAAACACGTAAAAACACGTTTAGTCCCCCTAACCCAGTGGGGGCCAAATTTTGAAAAATCCTGAAATTGGTTTTTAGGTATTCATGTTACTTACATTTTAAAGCAAGAATGTTATGGATATAAATATCCTTCTTTGAGATATGAAGGAATATGTAAAAAACACGTTTTGCCCCCCTCCCCCCCTTGGGGGGCGAATTTTGAAAAATCGCTTCTTAAATGACGCCTTCAGCACAAAAGTAATAAGCTCCTAAAATTTGATATCTGTATCTCCAATAGTTTTTGCTGGGCGTTGATACGTGTATGTATATATAAGTCAGGACTTCTTTCTTTATAGATATAGATATATTGGCATTAATTGCATACACTGACATTGTATTTAATTTGAATGTACCGTTCGTTTAGGAACACCTGCTTTATGGAATACTAAAAGTTTAAAATAGTGGCGCCATCTATTTATAATAAACCTACCAAATCCATTAAAAAACTAAACACAGTATAAATAACATAGAAAAAAAAGCATACGAAATGTTATACATGTTAATAATATGAAAACGAATAAAAATATATAAATGTATAATAAACTCCTCAGATTTCAGCTATATTCGGTCTTTCATGATAAAAAAGCTGAAAAAAAATTTTAAAAAATAATAAAATAAAATAAAAATAATAATTTAAAAAATAATAAAATAAAATAAAGATAATAATTAAAAAATAATAAAATAAAATAAAGATAATAATTAAAAAATAATAAAATAAAAGCTGAAATAAAAAAGCCTTCATAAAAAAGCTGAAAATACAGGTTTAGCAAAATTTGCACGATCCCATACTCGAACCCGAAACGTACGGAGTACCAAATGAACCGCTTTAACTACTACGCCACGATTATGCACAACACTGTTGAGTAAAGTAAAAAATATACGTAATGAGTTTTTTGGAAAGTTGCTATGGGTTGGTGGATATACATACATTTATGGAGTAAGAGGAGTTTTAAGTGAGAAATAAGTTAGCAGGATAGAAGCTTAGTCTTTAACTCTTCAATAGACACAGAGACATAAGCTAGGAGGATTGCAGTAGCGATTAAAAAAGATCGTGACACTTAGCGTGGTTGATTCGAATTTTCCATCGCGTGTGAGAGTGTCAATATGCCGTTGGATCCGATTTATTTTAGAGTATAAAATCTGACTTGAAAGATTATTATTTTCATTTATTATTCTGGTTTAATATATAACTTGAAACTTTTTTATTTTATTTATTTTTATCTTTTCGCTCGTTGTTTGCTAACCCTAACGTGGACGCCATATTCAGAGCGGTGATTCCACAAAGTGTAACAGCTTACAAATTGTTGGTTTTTTATTAATTAAAAATCAACGGTAATTAATTTCGATTTTTGAAGTTCTTCAGACCCTCGGCTGTTTTTAAAGACGCCTGTATGTAAAATTTCACGATCGTTGCTCCTAAACTGTGGATTTCTATACAATTACAGAGATAAAAACATTCATTTTTATATATTAGATATATATATATATATATATATATATATATATAAACACAATCAATATTACAATAAAAAATATTTGCTCAAATAAAGGTCCACTGTCCCATTAATGACAATTACTGTAAAAAGGGCAAATAAGCGATAAACATATACGATTTCAATTTAATACCTAAGAAACAAATCACGAAAGCGTTCAAGTAAAACTTTTATTTAGGTTTTTTCTAAGGTGATTAGGAAAAGTGAATGTATATTGATTTTAAAATGCGGTGTTAATGGATTTGTAATTAAAGAAAAAAAGTTTGTAATTTTTTTTTCTTTACCATTTTAGTCTTTATTTGTAATGATAATTAGAGAATAAAATGCAAATAGGCTAGAAATATGTACGTTTTAAATTTAATACGTTCGGCATAAATTATGACAGAATTCAGCTAAATATTTTGCATCAGTTAGTTATAATACAAGGTGCGGCCCGACGTTTCAAAGAGTAAGAAGAAACGAAGTTAATAACTTACAGAAAGATGCTTTATATTTTCAAAAAGTACTAACAATGTAGTTATTTTCCCACTATGTTTTGAATATAGCATCACACATTGGTGCCCGTTATTTGCGATGCACTGCCGAAACCATACACCATCACGTAGTTGGTCATTCCTGGGGGAATGCAGAATGGCAGCAACTTTCTCACCAATAGCGTACTCACGGCCACGTCGCGTATTTCAAGTTGTTTTGATGCTCGAAGGACGAAGACTTGGTTTCATTGGTAATGCAGATCCACATGATCTTTTGTATGAAACTGATCACAGGATTGTTTTTCACTCACGACGAGCCCGAAGCCCGTCCTAAATTCCCTATGTGTCGAGGTCACAGAAACGTTGTCTTTAACCTTTTTTGCTCGGGATGGGATAGCATGTATTCCAAGAATAGGGGCCGAAGAATGAATATATATATATATATATATATATATATATATATATATATATATATATATATATATATATATATATATATATATATGCACACGTGTGTGTGTGTGTGTGTGTTTGTGTGTGTGTGTGTGTGTGTGTGTTTGTGTTTGTTTGTGTGTTTGTGTGTGTGTGTGTGTGTGTGTGTGTCTAACCACCTTGACAACAAAATCTCCATGTTCAAAGGATTAACCCATAGTTTCTACTGACAAGTAAATGATCTGCCCGTGCGGTTGTGATATTCCTTTCTGCTCTACCCCCACCTAGATGCAAACTCCGTAGATGCAAAATCTAAAGTGGTTCATTAGAAGAATAATCAAATTGTCAGATGCACGGCTAAACATTACAAATAATATTAATAACACACAAAATAAATAACGAACATAAAGTTTAAAAACCGAATCAAGGATACGATCATCAAGATCGTCCGAAATAGGACCTATTGTCCTGTATCAAAATCTTATACTATCTTATTCGAATCATAATCTAAACCTAATATATTTGAGGTAGAGAGGGTACGAGATTATATCTGTCAACCAGCGCCACCAAACGAAGTCTTTAATCATTTAAGCACAGTAGCACTTTCTAACTGAAGCTTTCTCAACACCCTTACCAGTGAATTTCAGAGAGATTCGAGTCGATTCTGCCGCACCCTATATGACAGTGAATAGCGTTTGTAAATTCTTTCTAAAATGCAATGTTAATGAATTAAAATAAATAAATAAAATATTGTAAACATTTTTCTTAAATATGTTATTCTTGATTTCTAATAATAATAATCACAGTCAAAATGGTAAAAATAAATTCTCCAAAACACATAAGAGTAATGAAACCCATGGGGAAAACTGATTCATTACTTTCATTATAACTCCAAAATGATAAAATATAGACAATAATCAATAATCTGAATTCCTTACAAAAATGGATTTTCGACATAATTAATTGAAAGAAAAAAGACTTTATGTCCAATTTTTTTAATCATATTTTAAACAAAAGAGCAAAATCTGAATTTTGAAGATGTTTTGGAAAATTATGGGTAAGACTATTTAGTCTCCTCCAAAATAGTTCCGATATTCTTTAGACAGTTTTTCAATTTTTGTTTGATTTTAATTTTCCTCAAGATTGATTCAGTCAACATAGAAAACACTAATCTGAATCTTTCGACATTTTCTCTAAGTTATAGACGGAAATGTCAGAATAACTTGGATAGACGAGAACTTACGAAATATGTTACTTTTTATTTTAAAAAGGGCGGTCATTTGGTCACTAGGCCATTAGATCACGGGCTCTGCAATACTTCAAGGCATGGGACTTATATTGAAAAGAGCAAGGCACACGTCAAGATGTAAAAAACTCATAGATTGGCCTGAGTGGCCAAATAAGCAGATGGGTGGATAAGCCATACTAATTCGGAAAAGCGGAAAAGATGTGCTCGGAGACAGTCGTGGCCGTTCAATAGTCTGTTGTTGTTTATGCCAGTTCACAGGCACTAACATCAGATCAAGTCCCATAGGCTATGGGCGATGAAGGTGTGGCTCCTGTTTTGACTGGCACCACAAGGGTCGGAGTCACACTTGGCCAAAAGACCAGTCCCATAATTTTGTACCGAGTCAAGTGACGAAACGACATCACTTCACACAGCACTTCCAGAGGTATTGTTGAGAACTTGTAGGACATTGCAGCCATGATAAATTTTACGTGCATCAGCCGCCATTAGTGTACATCAGTGGATTTGTCAGGGAAGAGCATCGGACCAGTGACTTTCAGATCACTAGTCCGCTGTTCTTGCCAACTGGGCCACTGTGCCATCGGTCAAAAGTCTCAAGCATCCGACACAGAAAAAAGCGCCGAGTCAGGAACAAAGACGAAGGATTACATAAAGTAGCACAGGGCTTTTCTCTATAGCAGCGTTTCTTTAACTGTTGGTCACGAGCCTTAATGGGGTATCAAAGCGGGATTCTGGGGTCGCGAAAATTGATGTCTGATGTAATGTCAAATATTTTTTTTCTTTTTTCTTTCAATGCGGAGGCACTTGTCGCGAAGACATTCACCTATAATTCACCGCAGTTTTTCTGGACATTTTATTATGGGGGCGCCATATAGGCGGACCAGAATTCAAGGGAAGACACAAACGGAGGCTTTTCAGGGGCGCTTCGCCAGGATTCGATCCGAGCACCCTCAGCACCGAAAACCAGCGCGCTGTTCCACAAGGCCGCAACGGCCCACGTAATATCAAATATTGCACCACTGTTTAATTTGTTATCCAGCAAAAAAACACATCCGTCTCATTAAAACACTATTTTCTTTCATTAATTTTTGTATACCTGAAACATGTATCAAAACTACTATTTTTCACACACACACACACACCACACACATATATATATATATATATATATTGTTTACCGAAGAAATAATTTTTTAATGAGAAAATATTTATCTTTATATCTTTATTTCCCGGAGTCGCGAAAAAATCTCGGTGTTACAAATGGGGTCACGACTGAAAAAAGTTTAAGAAGCGCTGTTCTACAGGATTCATTAGACCTTTAAAAGCCTTTTAATTTAAAAGCCTTTTTGCATGTTATTTTTATAAAAAGTTTGGAAGAATGGTATGTCAAAAGTCCTGTTAGGTTATTGCAGAATTTCTGAACCCTACTTGGACTTTCTTTCGGTATATGTAACAGTACTTATTTTCTCATAAATACTTTCGTCCGAAAGCAGCTGATATAGAGTGACAGACATTTGTGGGGGTTCAAAAAGCTGAATAAGTAGTCAGAATGAAAGACGGTCATAATTTAGGTGAATTTCAATGAGGTACGACAGTTGGTGCTCGTGCGATTGGCTCTGTAATTTCGGAGACACGAGTAAAGTTCAGATTTTCAACTTGATTATTTCAACTTCGGATACAAGGATTTCGGTAAAACATCGAACCTACTGCAATAGTATGGCTGTCGAAAGACTCTATATTATCGTGAATGGCGTCACTTGTTGACGCTCGCATCAAACGAATGGAGTGCAACATTAGCTCAAATAACATCGCAATTCAATAATGGGGCATCTTCTAACATCAGCGTGAAGATTGTACAACGTTCTCTGCATGATTTCGACTTTAATAGCCAATAGCCAGTGACGAATGAGACAGGCATCTCATTTTTGCGGCACTTCAGTATACTTTATTGATTCTTAAAACAGAAAATAGACATGATACTGGACTTATACCTCGAGTCTTGTTATCGGGTATGGACTTTTTTTTATATTTTCATTTATTTATTTTTTTAACGCAGGTTCTTTCCGTCAATCGCCAAATTCACACGAGGAATTTTTTGGCTTTTTTATTATGGGGACACCATACAGGTGAACAAACTGTACTGGAACATCCATGCCTTAGTCGGGATTTCTAACTCGGGTCCCCTAATTAGATACTGCAGACGCTAAACTCTGTACAATATACACGGCTTCTTCGTGAAAAATATTGAAATCTATTTAAATTCTCATAGTTTCAAACCCATTATATTTTTGTAAACAATTGTACTATTTTATATTGTAATAAACTTGTAAAATTATTAATTTTTTTGAGTTGGTAAAAATATATAAACTTTTTAATGTAAATACGAAAATAAGAAATACGCAAATAAAAAAATTCCTTTTCTTGGATAAAATTTCTTTTCTTCATATTAAAACAAACTTATTGCTTTGTTGTTATAAATTTCCACTTAATAAAAGGAAATAACTTTCGAAGAAAAATCATATTTCTTATTGCATAAAGGGAAATATTCCCAACAGACTAGAATAAAATGCAACATAAGATTTTGCATTGTAATATTTAATGTTCTTTCATGTTTATGAGAAAGGCAATGCTAGCATAAAATATTTATTTATCGTCCAAAATTTTGACGTTATGTCTACAAAATACTTGAAATATGAGAATCACAGAAGTCTTAAGAATATATTAACATTGTTAAGAGGAATTAATCAAATTTATTTATGGTTCGTAAATTACACTTAAATACATATCCAAACCGTAAGTTTGAAAATTTATGAAGTGGAAAATTCAGTATGTACAGCATAATTAATTATGTAACATTTTACAGCAGCACCAGAAAAGAGAAGTTAAGAGATGAAATATTTCATCTGTTAACACATAGTTGACCGGTACTGAATAAAATCGTGTTTTTTATAAGCAAATGTTGAAGACAATTTAGGATAAGGGAAAGTCATATTGGACGATTTCTGATATATGAACAATGCTTTACTTAAAAATTACCTTTACTATCCGTTGAATGGGTTTCAGTCAAATCCTCAAATTTTAAAATTTAAACTGTGAATCTCAGACCCTTATACAAGAAATCAGATTTCAGAAAATAAAAATGCCGTGCCTTATTTCAAAATTCCAGTCTTTGCCGGTGACCTGCGTATGTATTCAAATAAAATTATCGGTTAACAATGTCTGAAGATGTCAAAATTTGCGATGAATAAAATGTAATTTTTAATTTTTTTAAATTTTTTGGAGGTGGGTGAAATATCACATCTGACGGGTCTAGGGGTAAAACCGTTTTACTCCAAAAACTTCGTTTTGAGAAAAACGAATTTGAAACTTGGAGTAAAATGTTTTTTCCCCGGCACACCGAAATTTATCGTTGTTCTTAAGGGCTTTAAAATGTTTCTGCCCAGATATGAATGCACGTGGTGTTAGTACTCCTTGAAAGCTACAAGATGGCACTGCTGACTCATTTTCGTAAAAATTGCTGTTTAAGAAAATTTGAGAGTTGGAGTAAAGTGGTTTTTCCCCGGCACCCCAAAAATGTAACGCTATTTTAAATGGCTTTAAAGTGGTTCTGCCTCAGATATGAAAGCACGTGGTGTTAGTACTCCTTGAGAGCTACAAGATGGCACTGCTAAGTCATTTTCGTCAAAAATTGCAGTTTAAGAAAAGCGTATTTGCAAGTCTGAGTAAAGTGGTTTTTCCCCCGCCCACCAAAAATTTATCGCTGTTTTTAATGGCTTAAAAGTGATTATCCCCCAGATATGAATCCCATGGTGTTAGTACTCCTTGACATCTACAAGATGGGAGTGCTAACTCAATTTCGTAAAAATTGCTGTTAGGAAAAACGAATTTCAAAGTTGGAGTAAAGTGGTTTTTTCCACGGTAAATCGAAACTAATCGCTGTTTTTAATGGATTTAAGGTGGTTCTGCTCCAGATATGAATGCACGTGGTGTTAGTAGTCCTTGAAAACTACAAGATGACTCATTTTCGTAAAAAATTGCTGTTTAAGAAAAACGAATTTGAGAGTTGGAGTAAAGTGGATTTTCACCGGCATCCAAAAAAATTATCGTTATTTTTAATTACTTTAAAGTGGATCTGCCCCAGAAATGAATGCACGTGGTGTTAGTACTTAATGACACTGCTAGCTAATTTTCATAAAAATGGCTCTAAATTGGTTTTACCTCTGTACCCTTCATCTGAATAAAATAAACAACAATACGTTTTAAATGTCATTGTGCCAACAAAATATTTTCCCAGTTTTATCTTCCCTGTAACACTTTTATAGTGTTGCTTCTTTGCAACAATATAAAAATATATGTCTGCATGAAAAATAAATGTAAACACTGTTTCGAGTCTCTAAACGTGAATGAATTGCCTTATATATATTTTTTATCTTTTTAAAATTTATCTTCTTGGCATAGCGGGAGAAATTTTTTCAGCCACCCCTAGTGCTTCACGCATGAGGAATCCAGTGTACAAATTGGGAAGAAATAGGGATCTAGTTCATGGAATGCCGTCAGTGGCAAGAGTTCTATTGTAAGAAGTATTTTCTTTGTTACAATGTCTGGCTAAAAAATATGTTCTGTATTCAGCAGATGTAATTTGAATATGATGGAGCACCTGTCCGTTTTGCATGCAGTTGCTGTATAAACCCACTATTCAGTCCTGGCATCTTTAATTTCCCGAATTGGGTGTTCTGTCGTACCTTATACTTCCCAGTTTCAACAGTTTTTATTCTATGCATGACTCACGATTGAAAGAAATTTTATTTAATATGTCAGTATCATAAATAAAAACTTATTTTAAATAACGCGTAAATTAACATAATTTCTTTTGTGTTATTTAGCTATGTAGAGATCTACGCATTCAAATTATTGAAATGGAGGATTGTTGAGTAATAACCTGGAACATTTTCTTACTGGGAGTTTGACACATCATTTCTTTATAAAAACATGTAAATTCAACTGTGGCACTTTCACATTCAAAAAGATCTGGAAGAAGTAACGGCACTAAAATTTGGCCCATGTCAGAAAAGGATCTCCAAATTAACTTATTTCTTAACAATACAGCATTGTGTTAACCCTTACAAAAACTTTTTTTTCAGAATTTTACATCTTATACGTTCCGTATTAGAAAATGGCATAACATTCTCTTCAAATATTTTTAAGAACTAGGAGGAAATGTCTAAAAATCTGAGTATCATAATATACTAAAAGAATATTATAAGTTGTCCAAAAATGGGCTTGTGGCGGCCCTGTGGTACAGCGCGCTGGTTTACGGTTCTGAGGGTGCTCAGATCGAATCCCGGCGTGGCGCCACGAAAAATGCTTCCTTTCGTGTCGTCCCTTCATAGGGGGTAATGCTGTCCGCCTGTATGGTGCCCCCATAATAAAATGGGCAGTAAAATTGCGGTGTAGTATAGGCCAATGTTTCATTACAAGTGCCTCCGCATTGGCTTTAAAAAAAAAAAAAAAAAAAAAAAAAAAGTTGTACAAAAATATCCTTTTTATATAAAATGATGTAAATTCATTTGTGATACCTTCACATCCAAAGAGATCTGGAAAAAAACAACGGCAGAACACTTTGGCTGATGCGTCAGAATCTTCAAAATATGTTATTTCTTATCAATACCAACAATGATAATATATATATATATATATGTGTGTGTGCGTGTGTGTGTCGTGATTTGGACGAGTGACAGAAATCAACTCGTTTAATTTAACAAGTTTATTAATTCCATTAACTGCAACATACGATAATGCCCATACCCATAGAGCTGCCGTCGTTGACGACTTTCTGGAGAGTGAGAGAACTGCGCGTATGGAGTAGCCGGCTTACTCGCCGGACCTTAATCCAACTGAAAATCTTTGGGATGCCATCGGCCGTGCTGTATGTAGAATTTTCCCACCTCCAGCCACTGTCAGAGATTTAGAAACCTCCCTACAGGAGGAATGCCGATTACTGGACTCTGCGGTGATTGATCACCTCGTAACAAGCATGATCACACTCTGTACACTTTGTATGAAGGTGAGGGGGGCTCACATACTCTATTAATGTCGGTTTTTGTTGTTTGTTTTGCATTTAAACATCATTTTGTTAATGGCGCAAATATGACGTCATCTTATAATTTATAAAAATTAATTTTTTTTTTTAATATCTGTATGTAATTCTTTGTTTTGTTTCATAAATAAACATATAGCTAATTACTTGCAGCATTTCATGTCAGTCAAAGCAGTACTTGTCCATTTTTTCGTATTTTACCGCTCCGTGCTTAACTTTTGAAAGTGAGTGCATATATACAGTGGCTTCCAAAAGTGTTCGTACACTTACGATTTTCAATGAAATAGGGGTCTATCCATTGATTAAAATTAATATTTCAGAATGGGTATTTAATAATAAGATCTATAATCTATTCTTAACAAAACTACATGAAATATTTTGAAAACATAGTAAAACTTTATTTTTAAGACACCAATAATCCAAAAGTAACAAAAACTTTATCTCACAAAAGTCATCCTACACTTGTAAAAAATCTCTACATATTTGTAAATATTCTAATTTTTCGTTAAATTAATATTTAGTAGGATATTCTTTAGCATCCACAACAGCTTTTAAACGTCTGGGAATAGATTTCTTTAGTTCTTCTGTAATTTTTGCATCAATGTTCATACATTCTTCCATCATAATTGTTTTTAGTTCGCTTTTCGTGTGAATGTCATGTTTTCGTACTCGAACCTCCAGTTCTCTCCAAATATGTTCTATTGGGTTTAAATCTGGCGATTGAGGTGGTGTTTTCAAAACTTGTGGACAATTATACAAACACCAGATGCGAACGTTGAGAGCCGTGAGCTTAGGATCGTTATCTTGTTAAAAAGAAAGTTGTTTCCAATACCTAAATTTTGAGCTGATAATTTTAAATTGTCTCTTAAAATATTTATAAAAACAGCATGATTCATTATGCCATCAATAAATACAAAATTTCCTAATCTTGATGCTGACATGCACCCCCACACAAGGATACCTCCACCGGCATGCTTAACTGTTCCTACTAAGTTCTTGGGATTAAGTTCCTCATTTTTTTCTTCTCCATACAATTATACGCCCATCAGCACCAAAAATGTTCATCGGGAAATAAGACATTATTCCAATAGGTTTGGGGCTTATTTATCATTGATAGTGCGAAGGGAAGCCTAAACTTTCTGTTTTTCTCTCACACAAAAAATTTTCTATGGGCAGAACGCTCATGTAATCCAGCTGTTCTTAGAACTCGTAAAAAAATTTCAGCTGAAATTGAAGTAGAAAATGTTTCATTGAATTCTACAGATACCTTTACAGCACTCAAACGTGAATGTTTCACAAATTTTCTAATTATAAATCTCTGATCACGTTTTGTTAACTTTGCCGGATGGCCTCTTCTTACCTTGTTTTCGATCCAAATTTCTTCTTTAAAGCGTTTTTTCACATACTGCACAGTAGAATGGGATAAATTAAGTAATTCAGCAATATTCCGAACTGATTTACCACTACTATGATGAAAAATAATCCATTTTCGTATGCTGTTTGTTGTTTCTTTACGACTACGAGCCATTTTTAAATTATAAATAGAATATTATGTAGTAGGCAAGCAAAAATTAAAGCCAAACGATATTTTAAATGCCACCACAATTCAAAAATAAAAATAAAGCGCCAGACGATAATTTTAACTATGAATTTATCCGAAAATATTTCAGTGTACGATGACTTTTGTGAGATAATTTTTTTGTTACTTTTTGATTACTGGTTTCTTAAAAATAAAGTTTTACTATGTTTTCAAAATATTTCATGTAGTTTTCTTAAGAATAGATTATAGATCTTATTATTAAATGCCAATTCTGAAATATTCATTTTAATTAATGGATAGACTCCTATTTCATTGAAATTCGTAAGTGTACGAACACTTTTGGGAGCCACTGTATATATCACGCCTAAGTATCACAATCCCGTATTTTACTGTCTGATTTTTTGGCACGTCTGTAACCTATCTTGTATAAAAAAGCTGGATATTTTTATTTTATTTTCTTTCTCTGACACTTACAATGCTTCAAATTTTAACAACGCTCAGGTAGTCTTTTGATAAAATAAGACTTCTTCTGATGTTCACCCCATGAATGGAAAAGTCCACCATCAAAAGGAAATTCTCTCTTTCAGAAATAAATAAAATCACTGCTGAACGACATTGCTCAGGATCTCGTAACAATTCTATTGTAAATTTAGAGCCAAAAATAACACGTGACCTGAAAATCAGGCACTACTTGTGTTTCACTACTGGCACTTCTTTTAATCTAAATAAAGTTTCAGAAAAGGGAAACGAGGTGTTTAATAAATGCACAGAGTGAATATCTGCTCTGCAAAAATACAATTCACACTCTAGAGTCCTCGTTTTGTGAAGACAAATTGAACTTTTGAAAGTAGAGTTTAAATTTAATACCTAAGAAATAAATCACGAAAGCATTCAGCCAGAAGTTTTGTATTAATTTATTTGTGAGGTGCTCGAGAGAGAAGTGTTTCTGAATTGATTTTTAAATGAGGTGTTAATGGATCACTAAAAAGTATTTTGTAAACATTTTGCTTACACATTTTATTATTTTCTTTTAATGAACATTATAAAAGAGATTGTAAAAATGCTATAAACATATATGGTTTTTATTTGATAACTGAGAAATAAATCACGAAAGCGTTCAGCGAAAAGCTTTTGTTAATTTCTTTTTGAGGTGCTGGTAAAAAAGTTTTTCTAATTTGATTTTAAAATGGCGCTCATTGATTTGCAAACATACATTTTATGAAAAGTTCGCTTAAATACTTTAATCTTGCTTTTTGATGATAATTATAGAACAGTTGTAAAAATCGTAGAAACTTATATCGGTTACATTTGATATCTAACACAGCATTTACACTGTCGGAATAGCGGCACGTTGAATTACGGAGGGGGGGGGGGCGAATGTGTAAACGGTATATCTCGCCGTTTCTCCACGCCATTCGTGGCGCTCACTTCGGGAGCGGTTTTCTGGCACGAGTCAAAGGACCGAATGGCACCCGGGGGGATGGGGACAGGAAGTTGCGACTGGAAGTCTTGATCACAGCAAGAGGCGGGAATGTGAGAACGGTCATTCATGTCGATGCAGGAACGTGACTAATGTCTCGCGAATATCTTGCGGGTGGCGCGATCGCGAATATGTAAATGCCCCATAAGAAAAAAAATAACGAATGTGTTCAGCAAAATGCTTTGATTAAATTTTTTTGAAGGCCTCGTAAAAAAGATTTCTAAATTAATGTTAAAATTCGGTGTTCATAGATTTGCAAACATATATTTTATGAAAGTTTTGCTTAAATACTTCATTCCTGATTTCTAATGATAATTATAGAGATGAATGTGAAAATGCTGCAAACATATATAGTTCAGATTTTATACCTAAGAAATATATCACGAAAGTGTTCAGTAAAAAGTTTTGATGAAATAATTTTTTGAGGTTCTCGTGAAAAAGATTTCTAAATTAATGTTAAAATTCGGTGTTCATAGATTTGCAAACATATATTTTATGAAAGTTTTGCTTAAATACTTTATTCTTGATTTTTAATGATAATTATAGAGGTGAATGTAAAAATACTGCAAACATATATAGTTCAGATTTTATACCTAAGAAATATATCACGAAAGTGTTCAGTAAAATGCTTTGATGAAATAATTTTTTGAATTTCTCGTGAAAAAGATTACTAAATTAATATTAAAAATGCAGTGTTCATAGATTTCCAAACATATATTTTATGAAAATTTTGCTTAAATATTTTATTCTTATATCAAAATTATTCTTGTATCAAAATTATTCTTAAATCAAATTTATTCTTATATCAAAATTTTGCTTAAATATTTTATTCTTATATTTTATATCAAAAGTTTTGATTAAATAATTTTTGAGGTTCTCGTGAAAAAGTTTTCGAAAGAAATAGAAATAATAGAAAGATTTTATAAAAGATTTATAAAAGATAGAAAGTGATTCAAAATGTCACTGTTTAAACTCAGTATTTTTTCCATGTTTTTATTAACTCGCTTAATACAAATCTTGCAATTGATTTTCAACTAACTTTCCGACTAGCTAGCCGCTTGAAAGTTTTATAATATCTCAGAACACGATGACAAAGCATTCTTTTAATACTTTTAGTCATATTTAAGCATATTTGAATTCATTTTCAGTTAATTTTGTTTTGTAGAATGGTGCAGCCATCTATCGACCGGGACGGAACGAAAAGTTAAACGCAAGTTATTTTCCAATTTCCGAGATAAACGATTGATTACGCCTTCGACACCTCTTTATTACGCATTTGATCATTTTCTTTCAAGTTGATGGGATAATTCATCACAAATTTTTAAAAAAACTATTTATTAATATATAGAATTGTGAAGTTTATATGATACAAAAGAAAATTTAAAACATGGTATATAAAAAAGTTCTATTTATCGTGGTGGCTTTGTGGTACAGTGCGCTGGTTTTTGGTGCTGAGAGTGCTCAGATCGAATCTTGGCGAAGCGCCACTAAAATGCCTCCGTTTGTGTCGTCCCTTCATAGGGGGCAATGCTGGTCCGCCTGTATGGTGTCCCCATAATAAAGTGGCCAGCAAAACTGCGGTGAATTATAGGTGAATGTCTTCGTGACAAGTGCCTCCGCATTGAAAAAAAAAAATCTTGGAATTATTGGGAAACAATTGTACTGTGATTTTTGCAGTTTATAACACATCAAGTACTCGTCTTTTGACATCCGTCGATTGTGTACCATGGAATTGTTAGATACTTATAATAGAAGCACCCTATAGGTGAACCAACACCACTTGCTGGGCGGCACTGTATTTTTGTCCGAAACACCCCCTAGCGGCAAACTCTGGTGAGTTTCTATACTCCTTCAAACAACTACCACCTAACGGAAGGACTCGTAAACAATTGTGTTATTTTATATTTTAATAAAATTGAGCATTTACTATATCTATCGAGTTACTAAGAACATACAAACTTTTTTATTAAAATACGTAAGTCAGGAATTCATGAATAACTAATTTCCCTTTACATATCAAATTTCATTTCCTCCTTTTAAAATAAACTTTTATCTTCGCCGAGATAAATTCCCACTGTATAAAAGGCAATAACTTTCGTTGAAAAATCGTATTTTTTATTGCGTAAATTGAAATATTTTCAACAGTGGAAAATAAAACGTTACACAAGATTCTACATTGTAATATTTAAAGTTTATGAGAAAGGGAATGCCAGCATAAAATATTTTATCATCCAAATTTTCGACTTTAAGTATACAAAAATACTTCAAATATGAAAATCACAAAAGTCTTAAGAAAATATTAACATTGTTAGGAGGAATTAATCAAATTTATTTATGGTCCGTAAATTAGACTTAAATACATATCCAAACCGTAAGTTTGAAAATTTATGAAGTGGAAAATTCAGAATGTACAGCATAATTATTTATGTAATATGTTACAACAGCATAAGAAAAGAAAAGTTAAGACATGATATATTTCATGTGCTAAAAATTGAACATTTCCAATGAATAGTATCTAAAATTTCCTATTTTTTTAAATGTTGAGTTGGGTGGTGAATCAGGTCTGAAACAAATGTTTTTAAATATTACTATGGTAACTAAATATGTTATTTTCAAAGAAGGAAATTTTTAATTAAGATAAACATAATTTTCACCCCGAAATAATATTGAGGATACTATACATGTAATAATAATTAGGTGAAGCTATCCAATCTTTATAAAATAATAAAATTTCAAGGAGAATAAATAAGTTCATTGTTGCAAGTACAATAACGCTTTTTAAACAATAATCTCAGCATTTTTAAAAGAGTGGAAAATACTTTAATTTATAACTATACCAGAGTAGTGTTATAACACTAGCAGGCCTGGATATCAATTTTTACTAAAATGCCTTATGGGGATTATTTTGATCCCTATTCAAAATTAGGATAATTTTTTTTAACAATTGCTTTCATTTTGAATATTTATTGTTAAAAAATTTCCGAATATAAATTAAGCATTTTGAAATTAAAATCCAATAAAATTGATATAAACTTATGTGTCATACACCTCACCCAAATAAACAATTTGTGAACAGAACTTTTTCCGCATATGGCTTTGTACATTCTTGGCAAATATTTGATGTTTTATATAAGCTAGTATCATCATAAAACTGGTATCTTAAATAAATGGAGGTTATATGTAACTCTTTAATGCTGATAAAAATAATTGATCTAAATTAATTTATTTATTTTCGCATAATATATGAAATGCGTTACTTTTTATCCTTCTAAGCGTTCTAGGTCAATTAGGTTCTAGATTTTAGGTTCTAGATTTTAAACAAAACCATATCCTTATTTTTAATAACAGAATCAATTAGGTGAAATCATAGAAATATGGGTTGCTAACATTTATAAAACGAAAGTTATGAAAAATTAAAATATGAAAGGGATTATTATGACCTCAACCGGTGTTCAAGTATTAAGATATATACCGACTAGGTAATTGTGTCCCGTTAAGAATTCGCAAAGTGACAGAAGACAGGAAATAAAATTGAAAGCTTTTGCGATATATCTTCATAAGGTAATTGCACCTCTTCAACCCGAATATTTCCCATATAAAATTCACGGGTTACTTTAAAAAAATGTGTCAACGTCACTTAGCAAAAATACTCGTACTTAAAGTAAATTACATATTATTACTTTACATGACTCAAAATCATGTAATTGACGTGATTCAGGATCATACAATGAACTTTTAAAGGCGATTTTTTTTTCCAAAGACGAATCTGTAAAGTATTTTAAAAGCGCCGCAGAAGAAGTTCTTGATAAAAACAGCGAATTCATCAAGTTTCAATTTGGATAGAACTTTATTTTATCAATAGAACATTGATTTAGTGAATGTAATAGATTTTCCTACTTTTAGACATTGATACTGCTTTTATTACAGAACGTGACTTAAAATCGTTCTGCTACTGATAAAATGAGAAAATGCAATACAAAAGCAATTTATTTTTTAATTTAGTGAATGCGCGAAAAATAAAAGGTTGATCGTGAACTGAATTTATCTACTGCTGCGTAAAACACATTTCAAGTGTAAAAACGCCTTATTGTATCATTTATTTTGATTAGGTTTTATGTAATGTAACTTACTTTATTATGAAAATTTTGTTTATGTAACTGTGGAGAAAATTACAAATATTCATCATCCCATACAACACAAATCTGCTAAAATTCCAGAAATGGGTAAAAACAGCTTTTAATCTATTGCTTAATTTATTATTCTACTATTCTGTGTTATCTTTGTCTTCAATTTGTAAAAAAATTCATTGTTTTTATATTTAGTTACGTTTTCTAAGTGATGATGTAGTCACATTTTAAAGTTTTAACTGTTAATTATCTAAATTCAATGGCTTTGAAAAATTATGGGCATTTTTATTTTTATTTTATTTAGTTTTAATGTCTTCGGTTAGGAAAAAGTCGCCATGCAAACGCTGTACACCAAGTTAGTCCCATAGTGCATTTCTACCGAATTAAACACACTTAGAGAATTAGATGATTATGTAAAGTGTTTCTTTCCTTTATGATTGTAAACAAATCATTCTTCAAAAGAATAATTTACAATATTAGGCCGGCTACAGTGTTTATCTTAAAATACAATAGATCCTGAAGTTCAGCCGCTGCGTAACAATACCTTCAAACTCGATGGTTATGCACCTTTTCGGGTAATTAGTATGGATCTGGGCACCGGATGGACAGTACAGATCTGCCACCCAATTAAGGCAACCCCAGAACCAAGTTTAAATGCATAAGGCTACCTCAGATTTCGCCTATAAGCCGTGTTGAACGTAAAGACAAGTCGCCGCATAGCAATTCCTGCAAACTCAGCCGATGGTTATACCTGTTCGGTTAATTTGTATGGACCTGGGCGTCGGACGGACGGCACAGATCTGCCGACCAAATTGGGGCAAACCGGGGCCCTATTCAAATGCATAAGAATTCATAAATTACAGCGACCCGGGATTTCGCCTATACGCCAATGTCAAACTGCTGACTGGTCACTACGTAGCAAAACCTGTATACGCAGTCAAGGGTTGATTTCCCAAGTTCGGAGAAGCTCATTTTTATAGGACTGGGCTCCGGATGGACAGCACAAATCTGCCGACCAAATTGGGCAACCCTGAGCCATCTTCATAAGCATAAGTATTCGAAAATTTAAGGTGACCACAACTTTCGCTTATACGCCTTGTCAAACTATCGACCGGTCTCTATGCAGCAATTCCTGCACTCGCAGCCGAGGGTTAATTTCCCAAGTTCGGTGATATTTTTCATTATTGAAGGCCTGGACACCGGATGGACAGAACAGATCTGCCGACCAAATTGGGCAACCCGGGGCCCTCTTCAAAAGCGTAAGTCTAGATTATTACGTCGTCCCGCCTTTTCAGCATCCAACAAATTGTAGTACTTGATGACTCTATCGTTCTTAGGGCGCGATGCAATGCCACCTCGCACGAAGTAGCGCAAGTACGAGTTAGTTTAGGACTTTACGGAGCTACAGGAGTTAACGCCATGTGGCGAGATCCCAGGCCCCTATGTCCATTGTCACTCTTAGCCCGGGCCATCGCTCGGTTTCCAGCCGATACTGCATGGAAGTGGTGACAACCGAAGCTTTGTGGGTGTTACGGTGTTTCTCTTGGCGGATACAACTCCACCAGGGATCACCGTCGGGCTCTCCGTTACCAAGCGTCGGGATCTTCACAACGGACCCCGATGCCCTGGGAGCAAGCCACACCAACCCAACTCCGGCCCTCGGCTCTTCAAAAGCATAAGCGTAAGCTTAGCGTCGTCCCACCTTGAAGGCATCCAACTCAGAGTTAATGAAGACTGGCCGCCGCGAGGGAGCACATCCCAAGCTCCGACACTCAGCACATATGCAACTTTACCGAGTCGCTCCAACTGGCCAACCGCCTGCAGAACGACTTTTCGCTACTTCACATCACAACACAGACTTTATTAAAAATACATAGAGCAAACATAAAATACATCGAAAATAGTTTCTATGGCAATTGGACGTGTTCGTCCATAAGCCTTTTAACGATTTTGTTTACTACTTTGCCAAAGTAGTAATCGTTATATAGTTTGTACTTGGTCCATTGGCTTGCATTCCCTGGCAGGTCGGCACGCAAGTCAGCAAAGTTTCTGCAATCGAATAGACAGTGCTCGACTGTCTGGATTTCGCCACAACTGCAGCTGTCCGACTTCCCGAAGAATTTGGCCTGATACTGGCCAAAGCTGCCGTGCCCAGTGATCGCCTGGTTCCTCAGGAAGTCACATTGGACTCTATCCAAACTGACTTTTTGGAAGATCTCATGCGTCCGCCTGCCTTTGGTGGACTCATTCCACCTTTCTTGCCATGATTTTAAGGCATCTTTCATAAGTATGCCTTTAAGCTGGTTCTTAGTCAGCTTATAGTCGTTATTGATGGTGGGAAGCTGAGTCGCACTTTTGGCGATCTCATCCACCTCTTCGTTGTTACTATTACCGGCATGGGCTTTCACCCAGTGCCAGGTAATATATAAGCCGTTTATAGTGATACTCCTTTTGAGGTTTTCCACCAGCCGACATTTAAAGCTCTTTGCTCTGAGCGCCTGTAGTGCGCTCATGGAATCCGTGAAGACGTCGAACTCTTCGGTTCGCGACCTTATTGCATCCTCAATCACCATCTCTAACGCTCTTAACTCAGCCTGATAAGAGGAGCTGTGATCTGAGTTCCTCTCCTTTAGATCATAGAGCCTTACATTGTTGTCATACTTGACAACTCCTGATCCGACTCTGCCTTCCATCTTAGAGCCGTCTGTGTAGTACTGCGTACTACACCCTGGCTCCAGATTGGTCGACCAGTCTATGCTGCTGATATCCTTGATGGAATGGATATCGAAGTTTCTCACTTCGCAGCTTTCCCCATCGAGCTTAAGACCGTTAAGGTCGTACGCTCCATTCTCATTATGGATCAGGTGAATAGTCCTCTCCATTTTGGCTCTGATGTCCAGAGGCAAACACCCCGCCAGGACGGCGAGTGTGTCCGTAGCTACTGTTTTGTAGCACTTTGTCAAGAGCAGCAGAAACGGTCTTTGGATCTGCAAAAGCTTGTCATTGAGTCTCCTTGTGGTGTTGTACCACGACGGCACTCCGTAAAGCAAGATCTTTTCAACGACTAGCTGGTAGATCTCCTTTGCAACGAGTGGTTTAATGCCCCAAGTCTTCCTGGAGTATCTCAGGAGCTTGTGCATGACAGCCAGAGCCCTCTCCTTGGCGTTCTCAAGGTGGGCGTTGAAGTTGAGCTGGTTATCAATGATAACCCCCAAATACTTCACCTCCTTCTCATACTTGATACTCTGGCCACACAGCTTTAGGGTTGGTCTCCTTAGATTTCTTGTGCTCGGCCCCACAATCGTGAAGTTGCACTTGCCAATATTGAACTTTAGTTCATTGTGGTTTGCCCAACTTTCGCACTTAGCCAGCGCTCTGCTGGCCAGATCTGTGAACCTGTACACGGCCTTACTACTGATGAGGATGACCAGGTCATCAGCGAATGCTTGAATGTGGAAATCCTCATTGTCCTCTTCCGCCTTTAGGAGGTCGTTGATCACTAAAAGCCAGAGAATGGGTCCCAAGGAGGAACCTTGGGGCACTCCCACGTTGTACTTCCATTCCCCTTGACCCAGCTTTATGCTGCGGTCTCGGAGATAATCCACTATTAGATACTTGAGATTCATTTCCATATTTAAGCTCATTATGGCCTCTATCACACGTATCGGGTTGATAGAGTTAAAGGCGTTTTGTATGTCGAGCGTGATCATACAAGTAAACAGCTTGTTCCGCTTGTTTTCGCCAATGATCCCAAGTACCCTTTTTAGGGCATCGTTAGTGCTCCTATTTCTTCGGAAGCCATACTGCTCTTTCGAGAGTACCCCGTTCAACTCTAGGAACTCCACGAGTCTGTTTGTGATCAACTTGTCCAGCACCTTTCCCATTACTGGAAGGAGGCAGATAGGACGGTATGCGTTCGGCATAGTAGGATCTTTTCCCTCTTTGGGGAAATACACCACCTTCGCTCTTTTCCAGATGTTAGGGAACTTCATCATTTTCAGGCACTTATTATACAGGTTGCCCAGTAGCCAGGCATCCACTTGGTGCAATTCCTCCACAATCGAGAGCGTGAGCCCATCGAATCCCGGAGCCTTCCCCTTAGCCATGTTGTCCAGAGTCAAGTCTATCTCATCGATCGTGATGAGATCATGAGCCTCTTGGATAGCGGCTCTGGGATAATGAACATTATCAATGTTCTTGAAGTGGTGTTGAGCCAGTATTAACTCCACTTCACTCTCGTCATGCGTTAAGTCTCCATCCGACTTTTTGAGTTCCTTGGCGCAATCCGCTCTGCCGCTCTTGGGAACTGTAAATGTCACATTGCCAAATATGTCTTTGGACGTCACCCCTTCGAGAAAATCTCGGAACGACTTCCTTTTGGCGGCCAATCTGGCTCGCCTATAATTAGCTCTTTCCCTTTTGAAGATCTCCATGTTCTGGGCCCTTTCTTGGGGATCACTGATCTTTTGAGCCCTCCGCCTGAGAGCTCTGACCTTTTTGCGAAGAGTCGCCAAGCTTGGGGACCACCAATGGGCATTCCTTTTTAGACAGCCCTTCCTCTTACGGTGCTTGCTACACATTTCATGTAGCTTGTCATTGATGTTCATGACTGCCTCCTCTGGATCGAGGGCCTCCACCGTTTCTCTGAGCACATTAGCCTCCTTTCGGAGTTCAGCTCTGAACTCCATCCACTTCATGGATCTAATGTCCCATTTCAGATTCCTGGGCTGTCTGTGGCCTGTGTCAAGGCCACTTAACTCAAACAGAATCCCATTGTGGTCCGTTAGCACAAAGTCATCTGAGACTCTCCAGTTGGAGATCCTATCCTCATCGATACCCACGGTTATCGCGAGGTCGACCCAGCCCATCCCAAACGGTCCGTTATACGTTGGGGGGCTGTTCGGGTCGTTTAGGATGTGTGCACCGTAGTGCGCCACCATGCTCAAGATCGTAATTCCCCTTTCATTAGTAGGCCTAGGGCCCCAGACAGAAGACTTCGCATTGAAGTCGCCCATTATGATTGACTTATTGTCAGTATTGTCCAGGATGGACCTGAGATAACTCATCTGGGGTTCCGTTCTATCATCATCCCCCCTGGGTGAGGGGGGTAGATAGACTGTGATAACATTGTACCATTCCCCTAGCAGCTGAACTCGAACTGCTACCAAGTACTCTGTCACCATCAGGTTGAGCATCTTGTGCCTCCTCTTTATTGCTAGGGCAGCCTTGGGGCTGCAGCTGTGTGCTATAACAGCGTACATGTTCGGTATGCCTGAGATGTGCTCGTCCTCTCTGGAATAGTACGGTTCCGAGATCGAGAGGACGTCGAGGTCCTGGGCTACGGCATCCTCGCCCAGTTCCTTTGAAGCCAGATGCGTTTTGTTAACATTCAAATGCACAAACTTACAGCTTGGAGTGTTACTCTCCATAATTGGTTCTTCGAGCAATTCGCTCCACCTCTGCTCTATATACCGAGCATGAATTAGCGGTGGGCATATGAGAGGTCTCCTTCTTTGTGCTATTTTTCTTATTGTTCTTGTAACAATTCACGCATCTGGTTTTTGCTTTGCAGTCACTATAACAGTGGCCCGTACTGCCACAGTTTTTGCACACTCTTTCGGCATTGCACGCCTTGGCTATATGTCCATATTGCCAACAGTTATAACACACTCTTGGCCTTATGTACTCCCTATATGAGTACCTTTGCCAGCCTAGCTTGAGCTTGCACACGCCTCTCAGTCTTGAGAAGGCTTCTCCATTGATGCTCAGTATCCAATTGTGTCCATATTTAGCTTTGTAGCTGGCTACAATGCTTATCTCGCTGTCCGCCAACTCCTGGTTCTGCTCTTTCAGCTTTTCAATGAGCAGTTTGTCAGTCATTTTTTCCGCAACTCCGTATATTATGAGTTGCGGATTTCTTTTCATCGGTTTCGTAGCTTCATAGCTGCCATGGAGTTCATCGATCTTTTTGAACTCCTCTATGAGCTTGTCCAGGCTCTCTTGAGTGTCCGTGCCAATTATGACCCCACCCTGTCCGTGCCAATGATACCCCCATTCAAAAGCATAAATATAAAAATATTGGTAAATGGAATGAGGTATTCATATTTCAAGAATAAACTCATTTTAACTTTCGGAAATTATTGCATTACTTGGCAAACAAAATGATCAGCGGTTTTCCCTTCTAATAAACTGATGGTTTTTATTGTTCCAGGAAAAGAAGAATGACATATCTAAAGCAAACGAACTGTCATTTTTCTGTTTGTTTGTATGATACGGTAGAGTTAACTCACCCGAGAGGAAGAGTTAGTAAGAAAATGAGGAAATAATCCTGTTTTGGAATCCCACTTCGGGAATTATTTGACACAATTTGACAAATGACAAATGCATGTTTCATTTATTATGGTAAACAAATCCCTCTTCAAAAGCACAAATTCTAAAGCAGTCGTAAAATATGACAATTAATTTTAAAGAATAAAGTCATTTACATTTTAGTAAGTATACTGCATTACTTGATAAATGGAAATGATCAGCTATTTTTTTCTCTTTAAAACCAGCTACTTGTGGCCACTTTTCAAGAAACAGAAGCATTACATATCTAAAGAAGAAACACATTGAAATCTTGACTGATTTGTTGGTATCATATGATATAGTTACTGTATCATAGGACTCAGCATGGACACCACGATAACAAGGAAATTATCCCCTGAGTCTCATGGTTTTTCAACAGAAAATGTATCCTCCTACAGGGCGCGTCAGATTGGACTCCAACATTTCTGGAGGTCACTGATGAGGGAGTTCTCATGTAAAGCTGTGCGGGAGGTGATAACTGTTCAGGTGGATTTACTAGTTGTAAGAAGACATCTTATGGACCTGTTATTATAGAAACCGTCAGCGTCAGCTTTAGAGATTTCGTTGAGTTTGGTTGGTTAAATGGGTCAATGATTGGTATATGATTGGCTAAATGGGTCCGTGATTGGTATATGATGGGTTAAATGGGTCAGTGATTGGTATATTTTTGGTTAAATGGGTCAATGATTGGTATATGGTTGTTTAAGAGTATTTATGCTGAAGCTGACAGATTCTATGTGACCACGAACTATCAGAGGGTCCGGGGGACATCGCGGTTTCGTTATGAGGTGTTCTTTAAAAACAATTGTTCTGTAACAGCGACTAAGCAGTCATTTAAAACGCGCTTTGGGTCCTATGAAAATGATTCCGATATTGACCAAAAAAAAAATTCCTGCAAAGGTTTTCAAACGGGAGAAGAGTCTGCATTATCATTGAAACCAGGTGGTTATCCTTGGAACACATGAAAATGTCCAACGAGGCCGTTAGTCCGTTATTCGGGAGGAAGTGGCCGCTATTCCTCCAGAGATGACCAATACAATAATGGTAAATACAATAACGGTTTCGGCAGTGAATCGCAAATAACGGTCACCACAGGAATGATATTATTTTCAAACCCTAGTGGCAAAGAAAAACTAGATTGTTAGTTCTTTTCGAATCAATACAGATTTTTTCTATAAGTTATTACCTTCGTTTTTTACTGTCCTTTGAAATGTGGTAGTCAATTCTGCCGAATCCTGTATATTAAGGCCGACAGATATAGCAGAAAAAGTCTGGGGCTTAACCGCCTTGGACGGCTCTTCTGAACCAGTGCATCTAGGGCTTGATATTCATTAATTCTGGAATAAAGTTTATTCATTTCTTCACTTAAAGTAATTGTAAAGCCTATAAGGGAGACGCATTTAAAGATTTTTTATAGGTACAGCAATCTCTAAAAGTGATTAGGATTGAATTTTTCCTACATTAGAATACCCAAATAAAGTAGAGGGGGCTTGTAAGCTTAACACATATTCATGAAATCGTTAAACGGGGAAAGATAAATTATGAAAATCGAAATTGATGAGATTCACACCTTTCATTAAACTTACTAAAAGATTATTTAGATGATGTTCCTTCAAGACTATTTCAGAAAAATGCATGCATGGAAAATATTTGTATAAAATGTAAATGTAAGTTTTGTACAAGTTTAGATGCATGTAATGACTTCATGTATTTAAGTTAACTAGTACACGAAACAGTTGTGATCAGATGTTTAATGTTTTCTATCGCAGACGACAAATATCCTTTAAACGCCTCTGAAACACAAACATTTTACAAAATTTCTTGCACAATTATTGTAATATTTTCAATCTTATATATATATATATATATAAGACTAAAATATCGAAAAAGTACGTCCTGAAGCCATATGTGAAGTCACAGACACATAAAAATGTATACCATTTATCTATTATTGCCAAAGCGTTCTGAGAATTGCAAACATTCTAAAAACTTTCTCTACGCTTAAGTGACAGAATGATTTACATGATATTTTAAAGATGAAAATTTCAGGAAGAGTAATAAATATCGTGTCTTTGCAAATCACGATTCTCGAATTCTTTCGGAGCATAAAGTCAGATTCTTTTGCATTCTCGAAAAGGTGAATATGTCCTTAACGTATGAAGCATTAGAATTTTTATGTACGAAATGTGTTTCCCTTTTATAAATTGAGCCCACCTTTTCCTCGAACGTGACAAAGATGTCGTCTCATTATAGGAGAGAAGATGAAAGTAGTCTATCTCTCCAAGTCAATTTCTTGGGATAAAAGTGTGGTCGAAATATATTTATTTTGTAACTCTGTACTTTGTAATACAAAATAACGTTGTCTGCGTTGTCTATGTTATATTATCCACAGATGATCTAAAATATTATCACTTTAGCCAAGTTTATATCTTGGATGTATAAATTTACTGATAAAGCTGAACCTATAACCTTCACAGCTTAAAATATATGGTCAAAAGATTAAGTTGTAATAACGAATATGTAGATAGACAATAATTCACAACTTACAATGATAACCTGTAAAGCTACAATCAACTAAATATAATGTTGCACTTCCCTGTGAAGAGTTTTATATGATTACACAATTGAATTCAATAAAATAGATTCATTTATTGTTAAAATGCAAAACTAAACACTAAATGTCTGTTTCATTTGGATATTGTACAGTACCACATTATGTACTTTACTAATAGAGAATAGATAGCGCCACCCTAAAACCCAAAGGGTACAATGTTGAGATTGATTTCTGATTGGTCGCCCTTAATCGAAATTTGAATTCGCGGATAATTAAATAATTTTACATCTCTTTCGGTTCCCGCTCTTGCTTGGATTAACACTGATTTTTATGCTCATGCGACGCCTTTCATAATCGCTAACGGATACCGGTAAATTTTGGTTTTTTTTTCCTTTATGATGTTGAGTGAAAGGGACAAAAGTGCAGCAGGGTTATTAAGAAAATATATAATTCATGAAAAGGAATTTAATATGCAATTGATGAAAGGAAACTGAATAAGAATAGGTTCAAGAATTCAAAGTAAAGGCCCTTAGAGTTTGAATGAGAGCTCAAAGAATTTTAGATAAATTTAAAGTCATATTTACTGAACTTGATAGTAATTTTAATCCTACGGTTGATGAAAAGATATTTAAAATGTTTAGTGAACGTCTAGCGAAAATTACGGCGATTGTGAAGGCATCCCCCTTTCCGCCTAAGTAATAAAAAAAGCAAATTTACTGAATCTGAAAACTTTGATAGTTTTCACAACGTTACGGGTGATGAAAATATATGTTTAACGTTTAGTCAACGTCTACTAAAAATAACGGCGATTATGAAGGCATCCCCCCCCCCTCCACCAGTCAAAAAAAAACAAACCTAGTACGTACGAATCTAGATAAAGGTAACTCAATTTTCATAATTTTTATGTTTGCTATTTAAGGTATCTGACTACGTTTAAAACGTCGATTTTGATCAAAATTATGAAATTCCTTATATTCTTAAAACAATGTAAATTTTTGTTTCTAAATCTTTTGTTTTTTTCAATACATGATAGAAATTAAATCGGAGCGATTTCAGTGCAATTGAATATTTTAATTGCATTTTCTGAAGAACTTATATTTGATTAAAATATGCAATTATTCAAATGTATTTTAGATTTAAAATGGGCTATAGTTCGAACCAACACTAAAAATTTCAATGTAATTATTAAAATTATTTTTCATTAAAAATTTGCTATAGCTAAAACCAAAATTGTACAATTTTGTAAAAAAGTTGTATATTTAGGGACTACTTTTTCATCATTTTCGTACTTTGGTGCTATATTCCGGCTAAAAATAGCATAGAAATTTTTTCAAGTTTTTGTAAAAAATGGCACCGAACGTAGTCGCATACCTTAAGCTTTTCATGTTGCGATTTTTTTTAAAGGTCGCCAGAATTTCTGAGTTCTCCTTTTTTTCCCCCTTCAAATTTCGTTGTTCTGGTGTTTTAAACTTTTAAAAACAGCAAAACAACAAAATATGACTGGGTAAAAAAATTGGAGGACTCAGAAACGCATGTTTGGTGACTTTTAAAAAAAATAGCTAAAAAGGTCGCCAACCTTCCCAGCTTCTTCCGATTTCCGATATATATATATATATATATATATATATATATATATATATATATATATATATATATATATATATATATATATATATATATATATATTGCATTCACCTATACTCTGAAAATCAAATTAAGAAGGAGAAAAAAGTAAATCAACTATCCTGAAGAATTGAAAGAAAGTAAAAATTGGAAATGGAAATGTATAGAAATTTCTATGTGTATGAATAAAGCTAGGTAATATTATTATTTTTTCACACATTAATACGTTTCTCTCCTAGAATCTTGAAAAAATGCGTTATTGAGACAATACCACATACATAAGGGATCTTTGGATTTCCTGTTGCACTGTAATTTAACGTTTACTCTTTCATATAATATTTTTAAGTAATTCTTGCTTAAAGATATTCCCCCAGATAATATTTTTCACAAGTAATAGGTATTCCTCCAGATAATAATTACTAAAAATAAACTTTCGAGCCCTCGAACAAATAATAACATGTAGTATTTAAAGCTACTGTTTCATTTTATGGGTTCTGTTTCAAATGTCTTGTCAAATATGAATGGAATGACGGGAGAATTTTAAGCCGTTTTTCACTTCCACATTCCCGTTCCTTCTCTCAACAACCCCTCAAATAACTCACAACTTCTTAGGATATTTTTCAATATATAATGCAGTATCATGCGTGTTTCAATACAGGGTTTGTTTAATAAATTTCTACTATAAAAAATATGATATATGAGTCAGTCTCCTTTAAAATTCACGTCTGAGGTATTTAATAACATATAAAATAGAAAGCTGGTGTTAAAAAAGATAACTCATGTCCTGTCAGCAGTATTTTATATTTTTATAATTATGAAAGTAGTATTTTTTCTTTTTCTCTTTAAAGGAGTATATATATATATATATATATATATATATATATATATATATATATATATATATATATATATATATATATATATATATATAT
Source organism: Dolomedes plantarius (assembly GCA_907164885.2). Taxonomy (NCBI): domain Eukaryota; kingdom Metazoa; phylum Arthropoda; class Arachnida; order Araneae; family Dolomedidae; genus Dolomedes; species Dolomedes plantarius. The sequence continues at coordinate 210,656,017 of OU015490.1, read as the reverse complement.
ATATATATATATATATATATATATATGTATGTATGTATGTGTGTGTGTGTGTGTGTATTTTTTAATACAAAATACGATAGCATGCATATTTTATGTCTGGAATTTTTTAGAAAATGTATAAAAAATATTTTTTACTATAGAAATTATATATAAATCTGTCACATTTAAAATTCACTGCTGATGTATTTTATCCCATATAAAATAGAAATCTGGTGTTAAAAAAGACAATTCATATTCAGTTGGCAGAATTTTGTATTATCAAATCTATATTATTTCTACTTTATAACAATGTTTATTTTACTAATTTTAGAGCATTTAAAATTATAGAGCATCCAAATATTCAAATGACTTTCTTTAGCAATACAGCTATAGAATTTTTTTAATTAATAACTAATATTTTCTTCCTTAGTTGCATTTTATGCTATAAAATATTCTTTTAAATTTATAATATTTGAAAAAAGATAACTTTAATTATTTGCATTAAATAGCTGTAATGTTTAGAAATAATTAAAAAATTATTTGATCACTGGGTAAATATGTAACACAAATTTCAAATGCTTATAAATCTGGGTTATTTTTTATCATTCTAGCTATTTAACGATGCCAAATAATTGACAAATAGAACTATTTAAGCACTATAAAAAAAGTTTCTGTAAGGATTTTTCTATATTTATTAGCCGAAGGAAAAAATTATTTAATTATTTGCAATAATACACATTTCTTCATTATGAATCATTTCAGTTACGCTGTTTACACTAGCCGTATAAAGGAGTTCACAGTTTCAAAAAATGTCTGAAATTTATTTTTATTTTCACTTTGATTTCAAGTTGACATTTGTAGTTATTTCTTTCATGTCTTTTTTTATATTTTCCTTTATTTTCCAAACAATATAACTTCCCAACTATTCAAATTAATATAAATAAAAAACAATTACATTTCCATTCAAATATCTAAAAAGTATTTCATATATATATATATATATATATATATATATATATATATATATATATATATATATATTCATCATTTGTTTTTGGTCATATTAACATGGATTTGTAGAGAGACTTAATGCTTTATATGTGCATTTGTGTTGAAAATTGACTTCTAAAATTACATATTCTGTATATTAGCTTATATACATGTAAAATATACAAATCGTCCAGAGTGTATTTTTCTTGGATAATTTAAGAACACTTCTAAAATTTTTATTATGTGAAACCAATTATGTGGGAAAATTATTATTATGTGGGTAAAACCATTTCAAACTTTTTGAATTATCTTCAGTTCTCACTATATTAACTTTTAAAACTGCAAGCCTAAAACATATTCTTGATACCTTTAAGAGAACACATTTTTTACCGTTTAGGAAATTAATGCTAACCTACAAAATAGTTTTTAATATTAGATGTTTTCTAATTTTAAAAATGTGCTACATATGTGAAACATGAATCTTTTAACTCGACTGAAGACTTTTTAATTCCAGTTCTGAGCTACTTGCAACTATCTTTCTAAAGAGAAATGAGAGTACCACTGTAACATATGGATTATTAAAATATTAATTTGGCTTACGTTATTTTTAGTGAAAGTAAATAAAATTAAAGTGTGTCTTCCAAATTGAAAATTATTGTTTTCTTTTATGATGAAATTATTTTCTTCTTTTCGCAAGGGTATCAATTTTGAAGGAAAAAACAACAACTAGAGAATGCAATATGAGAGATAAGCAGAATTAATTTCCTGATTCATATTAAAGTCGAGGGGAAAAGTTTTAATATTAGTGTTTTAATATAGAATCTATTTTGAATTTGAGTACTCTAACCTGTTAGAAAAACTCTATAAAATAATTTATTAATTTAGCATCATTAAATAACAGACAAGTCTAATCGGACGAATTAAAATAAAATTGAGTTAATTTGCGTGATAATATGTATATGTGATAGATCCTCATCTCTGTAGAATTAATTTTTATTTGTGAGAATTCTGAATTATTATAATTATTTTTAATTAAAAGATATGATTGTTATTTTAGCTCATCTTTATATCTCACCTCTTGTTGTCGCCTTTTTTAGGAATATGAAATATATTTTAAAAGTATGGAACTGATATTTTACTTAAGTTTGTATGATCTGCTGATTTCACTTGATATATTTTATATAAAATCGAAAATATTTTATATAAAATCTGCAATAATTTTTCATTTAATAATTCCAACTCCTTCACATCACTTAACTTTGACTGTTATCTCGTTCCAGAATATGATTAAAACTTTAACGAGTTGAAGAGCATTTCTAAAGCAAAATAATTACGACTCTTATCACTCATAAGTTTGAGTGTTTCAAAAGTTACTCATAAAACAGTAATGTAAAATTATCAGATAAATCTACGCTGAAATTATTTTAAAGTCATTTGTGGAGGTTTTAGACGACAAAACTTAGAAACGTTTAATCACTTATCGAACACACCTGTAATGAATCAATGTCACTGAAATGTCGATTCGGATATTCCGTATTAAACACTGTTTATTCATACGTGAAAAAAATGTGTTTAAACTGTATTATAAGTTATTTATACATCATAATTTCTTCTCTAAAATGAACACTTTGAAGTTTAGAACACAAAAAAGGGAAAGAGTGTGTGCTTCATAAACTTCGATTTAGAAAAACGTCAACTGTGATCAGAAACTCAATACTTATGGAATAGCCCAAATTGCTATTTCAACATTTTATGTTACGACGTCTCTGCGACCATATAAAAGCTCGATATTGTAAAGCATGAGGGAATCCTTTATAGAGAGAACATTTTTCTACAAAGTACGTGACTTATTTGTTTGACGGGGAACGGTATTGGAAAAGGGAATTCTTTTGAAGCTGAACGGAAAAAAATGTATATACATCCATAAACGAGTATTTCAGAAGGAGGTAAGTTAATTCTATTTTTAGGAAAAATAATGTCTCTTACAAAGTATTTTTCCATCTGTAATTTATGTATGCATTTTATTACATTTGAAAAAGGCACTGATCCAGATTTGGATGTTACAGGCATTTCTAAAATACTTCCTGATTACGTTAAAAATGAATGTAAAATTTTTATTTTAACTAAAAAAGCACATTAATAGATGTTAAATACTACAAAGTCGGTAAATAAATGTAAATATGATATCTTTAAAAAATGTTAAATGCTATGTAGTAAATCAAGATAATATACCGCAAAAAACTCTTTATTTAGGTCTCACTGTTGAGATAGGAATTTACACTACATAAATTAATATAATTAACAAATACATAGACGTATAACTCATTGCTATTTGACTATCGATGATATTTGGTACTACTTCAAATTATATTCTTATTTATATTTTTACAGTTAGAAAAAAATCTATATTAAAAAAACTGCGTATTTTAGACACTTTTTTGAAAGTGCCTAAAGGGAAATTTCTGCTAAGAGTTTATGCTGGTCTCTTTTGTTATAAGAAGATTAAATTCCGAAAAAACTTCAGTAACAACAAAACTATATCATTATTCTAACAATGTTTATTACTTTTTAATGGAAGATAAAACCATATTATGGGTCTAATTCTTTAATGCCTATTTAAAAAAATGCCATCTTTTAATCTTTAGTTTTTTTTAAAGAAAGTCCTAGTAAGAAATCAAAACTTCCCACTCAGAAACCAGAATCAACAACATAATTTCTTGCCAAAGAAGTAGGATTAAAGTCTCCTCATTTGTCTATTAAGTCTATGTAATTCCCCATTAATACAATTTATTTTTTGTGGGTTAAGACATTTGGTATTTAAACTCAATTCGATTGTATTAAATAAACTGTGACATGAAGTAAAAATTAGGGGAAAAGTCCACTAATATCTATAAAAAAAAGTCCCTTCCTTTTATATACATAAGTTGAGTTTTAAAATTTCAAAGAATGGCTGTGTTCTACTAGTATGTAAAAAATATATTAGATGTGTAAACAGGAAAACCAACGTAAATAAAGCACAAATATCAATAATGGATTAGTCTTCGGCTTTTTGAGCTGCCACTAAGTTCGTTGCACTGATGAAGAAGCTCCTTTGTAGCTTCGAAACGGCCGTATGCAAAATAATTGCATCTTATTGCTATTTGTGCTTTATTTACGTTGGTTTTCCTGTTTATTCCTCGAGAACAAATGTTGTATCTTTTCTTTTCAAAATGTTAGATGTATGTGAACAAGATGCATGTAAACAAGTATTTTAAACATATTTATGTATTTTTTATAATATATTTTTACAAACAATAATCATTAATTCAAAATCATATTACTTTGAAACGCTAAAATGTAAACACGAGAATTTAAATTTTCGTAGAGGTGGAAATGCATGCCATATTTTTTTAATCAAAGGGCTTTTAAAAATGCTGTTGTTCATCATGTTCGATAAAGTTATAAGAACATTCAACTTAAAAGCATAGATTATTTTTTTTATGTGTACTCTTAACATAAACTCTTTTTAATAGATCTCAATAAATTTCTTATGATTAAATAAACCGAACAATATGTATGACTCTAATGGAATGAAGTGTTTAGAGAATTATTAAAAACTTGGCACCAAATCAAATCTTTGGAATAAAGAAACTCATTAAGATTTCAAGTGAAAATGAAACCTTCTTAAGTTATATGTACTAATGAACACTTATAATTAAGAGTAAATGAAAAATTCCTGTTAAGTCATCTGTCAAGAGCATGCATAGTTTTATGCCCCTTAGCAGGTTCTTAAAAGAATAAATATATTTTTTAATAATCAGTTTTTGATTGCTCTAGAACACTCAGAGACTATGACTAAAATAGCTTTATTTTAATGGATGTTTTGAATTTAAAGATAGTGGAAACTAAAGTTCTACAATTTAAAATTCAAAACGTGCATTTATGCTCATTAAAATGATTACTCAAAATAAATGACTTTCTTTTACTTTAAAATGTAAAAGTGGAATGCTTTAATAAAATAATGCATAATTAGCTTTTAACGATTCCATTTTATGTTACTGGCGTATTTTGTTGAAATTTGGGAGATATTATCGTGAATAAATCTGTTACATTTATGTATATGAATCATGGTTAAGTATTAAAAATAACAAGCCCATATCAAAGAGCTAACAATTATTTTCTAAAATACGGGAAAATTTTATTTAGGTAGTGACAAAATTTAAATATCTCGTTTTCTAATAATTAAATACCATGAAAATGTGAAAATATTGTGTCTTTTTTTTCCAACAAAGGACATTTATTTCAGCAATTATAATTTCAAGAAAAAAACATAATACAAGTATTATTTGTGTTATATAATCAAAAATTTTATAAATTATTAAATTTTGAAATAGTAGAACGTAGAAACTTTTAAGAAATTTTAACACAAATTTGCTTTTGCATTTGTGAAGAATTGACAAATATTACATGCTACTAACGACTATATTACCTATACTGGCAAAAGGCGTTATTAACCCGGCAAAGCCTGAATTAATTTTTTTTCTCAAATTCACTTTTACTGTTTAGTATATGTTTATTGCCTTCCTTGGGATAATATAATTTTTTTTTAAATTAAATTATTTTAGTCAGAAACTGCTGGTACCATATGGTACTGCTAGGCTCTTACACTATCAAATCACCTTTTTTTCAAAAAATTTTTTAAAGAAACAAAAGCAATTATTATGAAGAACAGATTACATTTTAATTCCCACATAAAATTTTAATTACATATTCAAATAAAGTTACATTTTTGTATGAAAAGTAAAGAAATAGCCAACACAGAGCCCTACATTGCATTTCGCACATTTGGTACGTGTCTTTTTCAATTCACAGCAGCACAATGACGCCTTTGTGATGTGGCTCGTACTAGGTGGTTCATTTTGTCAAACATTAACTAATCAGATACTCTAGAAAATATATTCAAAATATATATTGGATTCAAGAATATTGGGAAAAAGGGAAGATGATAATAATAAAAATATTCTTACCTGACTCCACTGGAACTTCCATTTGAGGTTGGATTTCTACCCGAAGCTTTTGGAGGATTACTATATCTTGAGAGATATGTTTGGGCTATGACTCTACGGAATTCTAGTTGCTTTATAGAGGAGTTCCACTTCCTGTAAAGTATCCAAGCATTGTGCACCATTACATCTATCAACCAGGTAAAAATAGACCACCACCATTTTTTACCTCGAATGGCAATTCTATATAAGTACACATTTTCATCCATTCGATCTGTACCACCCATAAAACAATATACTTTCCAATCAGAGTTGGCCGGGGAACTCGAATTTCTTTTTTCTCAGCTCGAGAAAAACGTCGTACATTGTGATAGGGTTCATTCCATGGCAGTTAGAAGCAACAGTTACAACAGCATTATCAACCCAACGAACAATAGTAATATTTTCTTCAAGACACGAGCGGATTTCATAGCATCCTCTTTTCCATTACTTCATTTCTTTACAAGAAGGCAAAGAGCAGTCAGCCGGTATCCTATTTTCACGAATTGTGCCAGTTGCACCATAGACTTGCTCTTGAAGTTCTGTTATTAGATTTATGCCGATAAATAAGTTGTCGACATGTAAGCAGAAAGGCAGACTTTTAATACCATCAGGAAAATTGTCTAACATTCTAACAAGAGGAGCTGAAGCCTTACCGAAATTCTCTTCATAATGAGAGTTAGAGTTTGGCTCTTTTCCTTGGTATATATCAAAATTGATGAGATACCTACCCATCAGGTGTATTGAGGCACCACACTTTATAGCCAAACCGAATCGGTTTTCCTCGAATAAATTGCTTGCAGTTATGACGGCCGAAGTACATGAGCATTGACTCAACGGTACCGCTAGGACTTCCCGGGTTAATGCACAAATATGGCTATCCAGTTTCACAAGTGGTAAATGAAAAAAACCTTAAACTCGTCATGGGCTACTTTGGATAGCAGAGTCAACAGAAAATCTCCAGATAAAAAAATCGAAATCCGTATTGTAAGCTTTTTACTTGATAAATGACAGTTTTCAGGGATTGTCTATTTACCCCATGGGCCTCACACGGTTTGTGCGGAAAATATGCATACGGATAATAAAGTTCCAGCACACATTGTTGAAAGTAAGTTTTATATAAAGAAGGTATTTCCAAATAACTACTCTTAAATTTGAATAAAAATCACAATAACTGTTGCATTGTACATTGTTGTAAGTTGTTGATGTTGTTTCCAATCCCCCTGGTGCAGAAAAGCCTACACCAAGTCCGAGAGACCCCGCCGCAAAAGAGAATCACAGACAATATCCTGGTCAACCAACAGCTGTCTCAAAGAGACGCCCATGCATTCTAATCCCGCAAATACACAGTCGCATATCAGACACCCCTAGTCCATTAGAGAAACATTAGTCACGCTCCTGGAGCGTGACTAATCGACCAGAATGCCGTTCTCACATTCCCGCCTCTCGCAACTTCCCGATGTCATTCAACCCCTTTGACCTTTGACCCACCTCCCCGACGCAATTCATCTCTTACCGAAGAACGCAATCTGGTCCCCATTTCCCCTTTGACCCCCGCAACGTAGGGGATGTCGGCCTCGTCCCTTTGACCGCTCATCAAACTACCGCTCCCGAAGCGAGCGTCACGATTGGGGAGAATACTAGTAGGGTTATCGGCTAGGGCACGTTTACACAAACATTTATCCCCCTCTTTACCACTATTTCCCCCTATTCGACTCTCCTCGTTCGCGCCTGAGTAACTGCGGGGTAAGAGGTGAGCAGGAGAAGCAGGAAGGGAGCAAGGACAAACAGAAAAAGATTTCTCGCCCTCTACGAATTTCATACTACAGAGGTGTCAGCTTCCAAGTCACGCCATGGCCGTCTGGAGAGATCTACAAGTAGAACTCCTGCACTGCAGAGAGAGGCCTGGGACCTTTGCGGCATACCAGTGGTGAACAGGGGAAGTACTCCAAGATGAATTTATTCTAATTTGGAAAGGGAATGAATTTCCGAAGGCCACAAGATGGAAGAACTGGAGTTAGGGTAATCACATCCCTTTCTAGCCAGCTCATCAGCGATCTCGTTTCCCGACACACTGGCATTAGACGTTATCCATTGGAGACATACAGAACTCCTAGCCTTGCCAACTTGGAAATAATATCTTGACTTGCATTGTTGTAAGTAAGTATAAATAAGGTAATACAAAATAACTACTCTCAAATTTGAATGAAAATTGCAATTATTGTTGTTAAGTATATATTGTTGAAAGTATTGTAGAAAAGAAATAAACTATAATGCAGGTATTTCAAAATATCTATGCTTAAAATTGTAATAAAAGTTACAATTTCTGTTGTGTTGTACATTGTTGTAGGTAATTTAAATATGCAGGAGTTATTTCAAAATAGCTACACTTAAATTTGAACTAAAATTACAGTAAATGTCGTGTTGTACATTTTTAATTTTTTTTCCTATTTCTGCAACACTGAGAATAATTACCAATTAACAAAATAGAAAAAAAAATAATCATCTGTTAATTGCTTCAAATATGCAATTTTGTGAAAATCTAAGACAGTTTAATATTTCATTAAATACTTTATTTCTGTCTAAAATTATTTCATAGGGAAATTATTTCCCCAATAGAAATTACGATTTTACCGCGGATTATATTATGGCCAAAAATTTTATCCTTATAATTATTTCGTGAAATTTAATCTCACTGAATATAGACATCTGCAAAAAATTTCGAATATCAATTAGAAAATGATTTCTTGAAATGCGTTTATATTGAGGACACAAATAAAACAAATAATTTCTGTTTTTATTAATCACAACCTATTTTAAAATATTAATGATAGACTCCGTATGCTATCTTATTCAAATATTTTGAACACGAAACATACTTTCTCTGTCAGTCGTACATTATGTACACATAGGGTCAAAGACTTGTTGCATCAAAAATAAAGTTTATGTAATATATTCCATTTATTTTTAAAACTAATTTACAACAAATTCAGGACAGTCTTTCAATGGCTCTAGAAGTCACAAAAATTATATTTTCTAAAATTCATCGAATGTTTAAGAAATCTTATTACCATTTTCTTAAGTAATGTTTGTGAGGAATACTAAACAATTTAGCACATTATTCGTAATATTGTAATGTGAGTACAATACAAATTTTTTTTTAATATTTATACCCTTCGATGTTTGTATAAATGCATAAATAAATAAATAAATAAATATCTATATGTACATATATTATGTCTATGTACATATATATATATATATATATATATATATATATATATATATATATATATATATATATATATATATATATATATATATACATATATATGTACATATACATAAATATACATATATATATATATATATATATATATATATATATATAGATATATATATATATATATATATATATATATATATATATATATATATAAACTGAAGTGCCACTGAATTAGGGATACCTACCTAGTAACGAGTTGGGCCTCCTCTGGCCTTGATAACGTCTGCCACACGACGAGGCTTAGATTCAACAAGTTTCTGGAAACGTTCCACGGGAATGGCTTGCCAAATATTAACTAAAGCTGTCCATAATTCAGTAAGGTTCTTTGGTGCTGTGTGATGGCCTTTCACGCCTTGTTCCAAAACATCCCAAAGATGCTCAATAGGATTTAAGTCTGGGCTTCTAGGTGGCCAATTCATGACAGAGAAGTCAGAGGAATGCTCATCCAACCAGCCACTAGCCAACCGGGACTTGTGAGAGGTACAGTTGTCTTGCTGGAAAACTCCATTACCGTGCGGATGACAGAACAGCATAAACGGATGAAGGTGATCACCCACCAACTCTACGTACCGAATTGCATTGAGGGAGGTTGGTACACGCACCAAAGATCCCAAACTGTGACACGAAAAAACACCCCAGACCATGATTGAGCCCCATGGCCTTGTATAGTTCCAGCCAGGTATGCAGGATCAATTGCTTCATGAGCCTCACGCCATATTCTCAGCCTCCCGTCGGCGTTAAGTAGTCGGAATCGAGACTCATCACTCCATGCTACTCGTTTCCAGTCCTCTACATTCCAGTCTGTGTGCTCTCTTGCCCAGGCAAGACGTGCAGCCCTATGGCGAGTATAGAGCAATGGTACTCTCGTAGGTCTACGGATCGCGAAATCCATACGGTGAAGCGAGCATTGCACAGTCTTTTTACTGACTGTACGACTGGCAACGCCATTAAACTGGGTGGTAATTTGAGCTAATATTTGGCTTCGCTGGTTACGTACAATACCCCTGAGCCGTCTCTCACCACGCACTGTCAAGGCTAATTGTCCTTTGCAGTTTGTGCGATCGCTAGTTTTTTTTTCCACCATCCATGTATTCTTGGTATACTCTTGACAGTGTCGACCTTGAAAATCCTAGCTGTCTGACGATTTCTGAAATTGAATGGCCCATGCTTCGCGCACCTACGATTTGTCCGCGATCGAAGGCGTCTAAATCAGGCAGTTTACCATACTGGCAATTCGAACAACTAATTCAGAACAACCACAGTACGCGCTATATATTCAGTTACTACAGCGCCCTCACTTCCGCATACATGATGCGCAGCGCTACACAATTTGCATAGGCTTTGCTATCCCTAATTCAGTGGCACTTCAGTGTATATATATATATATATATATATATATATATATGTCACGACCCTATCGCCGTGCACCCATCTAAATACACTAATTACTCTAAATGCAGTCATCAAACAGTAGGCCGGTGGAAGAACTAATACTTAATTAACTTTTAAACACCTCTTTATTAATTAACATTAATCAAATACCCAATTAATCCAGCTAAATCGCCATTTTCAATCATCTCCCAGAGCTCCCGACAGACGCACGTCTTGATTCTATCAAAGATTTCCCCGAACTGCGTAATTTCTTTCTGTTCCGTTATATAAGTCACATAGGCGTAAGCTCTCTTCTAGAGCCCCTGTTTGCTTGAACATCCGATGGTTATGTAAGATACGCGCGTGTGCGAGCGAATGACCCTGAACTTCTCGCTGCGAAAGACAGTATATTTCCTGAATTGGAGACCACACTAGGACTTAATAGAATTTTACTGTTTAACGCTCATTAATATAATTAACTATAGCTTATGCTTTAATCATCACAATTTGCCCCCTCTTCACCCTGAAGGCGCGCACACAAGGAGTAGCTAACTCCAGCAGCACGTCCCCAGAAGAGAAAAACAAATCAGCCAACTGGAAAACATGCTGAGTAGGGTCGTCTCCCCACACAACAACCCAGAGAAACCCAACAACATTATTCCTAAATTTTCTCTAGCCAAAATTTTAACCCTAACCTAAAATTAATTCCAACATGCTATTAGCTGGACCAAAATGAGGTGTGGTTACAGGTTACATAAGTCTCCATTTGAGACAGAACTTCACATAAAAGAACACTAAACATTACTTTTTATCTGTGCACAAAACCAAAATGAAGTACTAAATCACTAGAATATAACAGTTCTGAATATCACAATACCACTAAAAGCTAAAAATGAAAATGTTAAAAATCACTCAATAGAATTAAGAATTCACAATTAATAAGATTATTAAAATATCAGAAAAACAGTAAGTTGTATCTTAAAAAGTATGGAATCAAAATTAATCCTTCAAATTTCTTTACAATCTTCCATCAACTTCCTTTCTTTCTCTTTATTATTCATATACTTTTCATAATCAATCAATAATCAACTAAAAGCTCTAACCAATATGTGAATTGAAGGAAACATGTAAAATTGCTCATGCTTGTTCAAAACTTAAATCCTTCACTTAAATCGTAAAATATGTTATAGACTCACATTTTAAACGATATTGCTTATACAATCCTACTATTGCAAAAATTAAAACATATCAAAATCCCTCACTCTATATCTATAAAAAAATAATACTACTATGAATTCCATACCTTATTTTTAAAAAATCACATTTATCAATATAAATTTTATCACTACATAAAAACACTCAAAATATTTTTTATTAAAACGTAAATCAAAATAAAACTCTTCAAAAATCACATAATAAAAAAAATGGACCATCACCAGCTCTGAAGAATAACAGCCACATATAATTAATTTTACATACAGATCTCGTTTATCTCTGTGTATAGAAAAATTTTTGGGCTTTAGGAATTCAAATAGCAATGAATCCATACCGTTGAAGACAGCAAATAAGATATTGTTTGAATTGAAAAACGAAAATTGCAGTAAAAGAAAAATAATCAAAACAGTGTTTCCCTACCTTTTTCGAGTCGCGATCCCCTTCCATAGTTTTCACGCGTCTTGCGACCCCCCTCCCCTCTACCTTTCACACCCTTTATATTTTAAAAAATAAGGTGTTTTACGAAATTAAGAAAAAACACTAAACTGAATTTTCAATAATTTAATTGGAACAAAATTTTTATTTTAACAAAAATGAAGTAAATGATATTTTAATGTGATGGCTGTATTTGCAAATGCATACCCATAATCGAAATTAATTTATGGGTGTTTGATAAAGTACCGTACCATCTTCGACACTTAGTCGATTTCTTAACTTTTTTTATGTGGACAAGAGTTGAAAAACCACTCTCGCATAGGTACGTTGTAGCAAATGGAACCAAAATTAGAAAAGCAAATTTGATACATAGCACACCATTTACTCCATGAGCGATTTTTCTCAAAACAAATCACGCGCCGCTGAATCATTTCGAAGACCCAAAAATGCATTTTGTATTTCATAGGGAATACTAATCACGTCTAGAGAAATAGAGAATGAGTTTTGTGCAACGGCAGCTTCATCTTTTTCAGCCCAGGGAAATACCATCGAAACTCTTTTTCCAGAGACGGAAGGTACCCTGTTACATCCGATTGTATATGCCCATCGAGTTCTTCAAATTACTCAACAACATTGGCGAGATTTTCAAACATAGCATTGTAATTGGTGAAACTACAATGATCATGTCAAAAGAGACACAGCAGACCGATGAAAGACAAACTGGTGTGCAGAATTTAGGTACTCTACAGTAAATAACAGAAATTTTCATTCACCTCGAAATAAAGACAAAAGATCTCAACCGAAATAAGTTTGCGCTTTGATCAAGATCTTTAGAAAATGTCACGGCCCTACAGTTTGAAGGTTATAGGGAGATCGCAGCTTCCAAGACTGAAATGAGCTCTACCCAGTCACATATTCAACAGCAAATAAAAATTAGTTTTGGTTCGATTTTTAGCGTTCTATTTTATTCTGTTTAGTTAGAGGGCTTTATGTGCTTGTGTTATTAAAAAACCGTGTGTTTTTAGCATCGCTACTCGTTTTCGGGTTTATAACTTGTGCACAGTAAATAATTAATACCTGTTAGGTATTCTTTTATCTTATCATCAATTGCAAATACTTCTAAATATTGAAAACATTTTAAGGTGAAATTCGCTAAATAGATACTTTACCTCCATAAAACAGTGGCGACCCCCAGAAAACCTATGCGACCATGTAGGGTCTCGTGATCCACAGGTTGGGAAACACTGGCATAACTTAAAACTTTCACCCTAGTTGCACTGATACTTCTCAATGAATAAAACGGCTCTGGGGCAACTCCCTCTAGTACATCCGATTCCAACTGCCCATGAATTCACAGAAGATAAGCAGAAAATATGCATTGGTGACATCCCAACTATTTTATTTTTCATAAGGACGAGAAAGCAAAACCTTACAGCTTTCAAACTTTTTTCATGCAAAATATTATGCATACTTATACAGGGTGAATCTGAAAATGTGGGCAAAACTTAACGGTGTGATAGAAAACTTCTACACGAGCAAATGAAACTATGGGTGGAACGCAAACAGCGAGCGGCTAGGTGGCGTTGTAAATTATATAAAAGGGTCGGTCGTCGCACCCAACGCCATTTCAGGTCGGGAATTTTACAGGGTTTGATCTTAGGACCGACCCTGTTCAATCTCTACGTAAACGATATTCCAAGAGGAGTCAATACTCTACTTCCTCTTTATGCGTAAGACACTGCTATCTTTTCCATTTCCCATAATATGAACTACATATCTATTCAAATTCAGCGTCACATAGACACTTTAGAGCATTGATTTACACACTGGAAAATTAAAATCGATCCCTAGAAGTGTCACTTTAGTAATAGCTAACGCAATCCTCCGCGACTCTATATTCATAACTCCTCGCTTGAGTGGGGAAACACAGTCAAGTACCTTTGCGATAATCTTGACTGTAAGCTCACCTGGAATACACACGTAACTAATACAATCAATAAATGTAATGCTGTCACTATGCAATTCCGAAGCTTAATTTACGGCCCTCATCTTTGGATGAGAAATAAAGTACTACTGAATAAACAATTAGTTCTTCCTATTGCATTATATGCAATCCCCGCCTGGTTTTCCTCTCCACAATACCATATAAATAAACTAGAAAAAATCTAGAGTAAAACTCTCAGGCGAATTCGCCGGGCTTTCCGTTACTTGTCGAACAATACTAATAGGAGAGATTTTGGCATTTCTAAGCTCTCGAAACAGGCTCATAAATTTCAAAGAAATTTTATGATAGCCTTCATAACATTCGTAATGAGATTATTGCTGAGTTTCCAGATTACAATTATACCCTCCGTGCTAAACGTAAATGCCCTAGAGCGTGTCTTTTAGGGACCTATTAATTCTCTTATCGTGATACACTTCTTATCTTGCCTACTTGCTCGTGAGGTGCCGTAACGCAGTGCTAACGCTCTGACATGGTGACTCTCACGTTGTGGGTTTGGTCCTACGTGGTGTCGCAAGTTCCAAATTTTCCTATTTTGCTATTTTTAGCTTTCCCCGTGGAACTCTACAATCATTTCACTACGAATTTGTATGTCCCCGTAAAGGGCATTTTTTTCTCATTTGCAAATTTTAGCATCTTAGCTGCTGCTTAGTACTGCTTAGGGCCATTTCTCATATCTTAACCTTTAGCTTACGGGGCCCATTTTTCCGATTCCCTCTTTATATATATATATATATATATATATATATATATATATATATATATATATATATATATATATATATATATATATATATATATATATATATATGTGTGTGTGTGTGTATATATGTGTATGTATATAACTATATATATATATATATATATCTGTATATATATATATATATATATATATATATATATATATATATATAAATATATATATATATATATATATATATATATATATATATATATATATATAAATATATATATATATATATATATATATATATATATATATATATATATATATAAATATATATATATATATATATATATATATATATATATATATATATATATATATATATATATATATATATATATATATATATATATATATATATATATATATATATATATATATATATTCATTCTTGGGATGCATGCTATCCCACCCCGTAAGGAAAAGGTTAACATTTAATTTAATTTTTATCTGTTACTAGCCGTACCTCCACAATTTTAATTCTTATTTTAATTTTTATCTTAAAATATTCTACTACGTCTTAAAATTAACCTTATCATTTAAAATTATATTTTAAATTTTTAAACTCCATTAAATTTTAACTTTAATTTTTCTTTTAATGCATATCGTATCTTAAAACTTTTTTTTCTGAGCACATGTACTTTGAAATGATATATCTTGCGACAGGTCTGATAAAGTCTTCAAGACTCAGGAACTCCACTTCTTAACCAGCAACTCGTCTGCGTCCAACGACATTTCTACAGTGGATTGCCGAGAGAATGGCTGGTTATACGAACCACAAAAATGCAGATATGCACTTCGTCTACGGTGTAGTGGACGGGAATGCTAGTGAGGCACAAAGACTTTACCGGGACCGGTTTCCGATGACACGCACTCCAGATCGGAAAACATTTTAGCGTTTGCATCGGCGGCTGTGTGAAACGGGATCCTTCGCCGCGGCCAAGTAAGACGCAGGGGGTTGAAGGAGTGTCAGGAACTGACAAGATGCAACGTTCCCAGGGCGATTGATTGGTCGAGGTGGTGCCATAGCTTGGCCACGAAGATAGCCGGATCTCTCGAGTTTGGACTTTTTCCTGTTGGGCCACGTGAAAAGCGTAATCTATGAGTGCCCCACCGAACCCAATATGTAACTAGTCGCCAGAATCGTCGTTGTTGCCGGTGATATTCGGGAAATGCCTGGTGTCTACGGAAATGTGCGTTAGTCCCCATCCCGCAGGTATGAAGCCGGCATTACAGCTGGCGGAAGCTCTTTTGAGCAGTTTCTTTGAACATGTACATCAATTATATTCCTGTTAATAAAATGTTTTTTGAAGTACCTCCTCCCTTCTCTAGTGTTAATTCTGCAAATATGACAATGGAAAACTACATTTTAACTTCTCACCGCTTGCGTTCCGTCCATACATTCTATGACTAATAATGCTCGCATAGTTGCGTTCTATCACCCCGAAAGTTTTGCCCACTTTTTTCAGATTCACCCTGTATATTAAACAAATATTGGAAATAAACAGGAATTTCTTTAGACATATAAGTATTTCTAACAGAGTTTGCTGATGCGCTTATATGTTTGCTGATGTGATTATATGTTTTTTAGACCTCTATATGTTAGGTCAACGCTGAAATCTTTTATTTTCATCGACTGACATTTACGATGAGATATAAATAACCTATTTTAGCTGATATATTTCCCCTGTTAACATATGCGATCGAAAATTCCAGTTCACGTCAGATTTGATAATGTGTATCCGACATCAACAGTAACACGCTGAAAAGGATGTTTTGCTTTTTAAATCATTTTTCAGTCTCGGAACCTTAGCCTCAGTGTCCTAAAAGTAGTATTTCTTTCCTCTGCGTATGCTCTGTATCTTTCAAATAGAATGATGTCCTATTTTAATGTGTAAGAAGAAGTTTCACTATCGTTTTTATTTTCCAAGTGAACATTCACAGAAATATTTTTAACAGAAGGCGTGGCTTAGAGATTGCTGTCCGCCTACTTTCCTTCCCTGAAGGCGAAGGTCAAGGTAGTAGGGTTTTCGGAGTTCCTAGCAATGCGAAGCATTACACTGCTTTCGCCTCCGAACGGATAATGAATTAATGCACTTATAATAATTTTCCGAAGTAAAAGAGTTACTAAACATAAATTCAGAAAATTCGCATGGCTGCCACCTGGATATGTGATGGGTCCTAGCTATGGCCTGCGAAGAAAATTTCGTTTCTTCATAGAAAAAGGGTAAACCAATAACTGTGAGCTAAAGAGCAGATACCTTGACGATAACTTTTGATAAAATGAAACAAAATGACCGCTTCCAATCATGAGATTGGATGCTGGACCACTGGCTCCATTTATAAGCAGGAAAATGAACCCGAATCGGTTTCCCAAAATTGAGGTTTATTACAGTATGAAAGCAATTATATTATGATGAAAGAATAAATTAAATGATTTAAACTTGATAGATGTGGAGTCTAGCTTCGTAAGGAGAACGGTCAACTAACGCGTGTCCAATTTCACGCGTCTTTGCAGTATGACGTGAAAGGGTAATTAAATTTTGATTAAGAAGCTGAAAAACAAAAAGAAGGCTTGGCCTGCTAATCATATGCATTCCCAGTCTCCTACGCTTCTTAGATTTTTGGAAGGAGATATCTGCACGGCGTAATAAAGCTTTTAGCCTTTTCGCCGAGCTAGGGATCCCTGGATCGTAGGGAGCAATGCTATGAAGAATAGGATTAGTTAGAATTAGGATAGGATTAGATTAGGATAGAAGAGAAACTGTTGTGAAATTTAAAAGCCAGTCTTTTAATTGATGGAAGAATAGGTTTAACGGGTAGATCCCGATTATTCACGACCTTTCTAATAAAAGTAGGAGTTTTAGTTACATAACATTTGAGAACAGAATTATAATAACTTGAAGTCCCCGTAATTGGTGGATGGATGCAGTCCCCCATACAACAAAGACTATGTTAAAATGGGGCATACATAACTCTTGTACAGCAACAGTTTCAATTTTGGTGACAGGCGACTGTAAGATGAAAGAAGGAGTTTAACCCTTTCCAGCATGGTGTGATTAAAAGAGTTCCACCTAATTAATTTATTTTCCTTAAATTCTATTCACTTGAGCTGTATTTCAAATATATAATACAATTGGTTTTTAAATATAGCTTTAGGTTGTAAATGGCAGAACATAACAGGGTTCTTCATTTTTGCATGACAATTGGCTAAAGTAAGCAGTAAAAAGTGACTTTAGGACTGCTCATTTCTTGAAGGATTTTGAAAATATTTATCTATGTAAAATTTTATTAATTACATTTTTCATTGTTTAAACTTATTTTATAGACAAAAAATATATCATTTATAATGTTTTTAACGTTTATTTTTCACTTGAATTACGTGGGGCTAAAACAGTCCCGCCACACATTTGAGATTTTCACCGATAGATTGCAGCACTGCAATTTTCAGTTGTTTTGAATTAATTATTATATTTTTCCGTTAATTTTGGTTAGTTTTTCAGTCATGTTAGCATCAGGCGCCTTTATTTAGAGGCTGTCACTTATACTAGGATATAGTAATTGCTGGTGAACAACAGGGGTCTCCCAGGAGGATTTGTCCTCACAGTTCAAAGGAGTACGAAAAGTACCTCAAGAAATTGCTTCCAACAAAAGCGATTGCACGACATTGTGGGTGGTCTAACTAGAAATTCCAGCTAGATAGATTCAAACCTCAACGGTTGCTGAAAGCCAAGGCAATATAGTATTTAAAATTGAGATCTGGGAAAGCCAGAATTTTCCATTCAGAATAGGATTTTCTTTAAAATTGATACTTCTAAGTAATTCCTATTATATATATATATATATATATATATATATATATATATATATATATATATATATATATATGTCAAGGAAAAAAGTAAGGCTAAAATATGGAGGGGCGATCGTTAAAACTTTGGCACCAAGCGTCATCAGTTTCGCAGAGTTTAATTGAAATGCTTCGCGTGAGTTGGGAAAAAGATTCCCTTTTTGAGATGTGGCCTTGACGCGTCTGCGGTCAGGCGCAAGTGTATTTTTAGAAGAAGGCATTTGACGTTCGAGGAGTGAAACCATTATATAATATGAATTCGTCTCGGAACATTCTATGGTCATCACGAGGCATGCGCGTAGTTTTGCCGTTTGAATATTAACAGAGGAATTATCAGAGCTTTTGTGGGATCCGAATTGACAGGTTGGCCGAGTCACACGAGATGAGAGATCGAAAATAGCACAGATTGAATAGGGGAAATTAATAAGAATTTAAATAAAGGATTTAGATGTAACTTGTTGTGGTTAATTCCACAGGCCTACGATTGTTCTGACTGCATATTATTAGAGTAAGTATTAAGAGGGGAACGAACTAAGATGGAGTACGAGAATTTACGCTCATCCTATATATATATATATATATATATATATATATATATATATATATATATATATATATATATATATGTGTGTGTGTGTATGTAATAAATATTGATAATTTATTTTAAAGCAATTGTTGATGGTATGTTATTGTATATGTCTTATTTTCATTGATTTAGATTATATACTGCAAAACTATTGAATATCCACTATGCTGTAGTGAATATCTTTGTTGCATGGTGGAACAAACGGTATCCCACCTCCCCCTGTAGATATAAAAACGGCAGAAAATTTTTGGGGGCCATAAAATATCTAAGTAAGTATATCTGATACTTTATAGAATATTTGTTTTTCAAAATTTCAGATGTATTTTGATATAGCGGGTCGCAAAGGGTTAAGGGCGCCAATTGCATTCCTCGATTTACGGACAATAATGTCGAAATGGGGAATCCAATTTAGTTTGGAATATAGGATGACACCTAGGTATTTGTAAGAAGTTTCCCAGGGTATGGGTAAGCCAGTAAGTAGAAAGTTATTGTTTCAGAGGATAGAGAGTTCTTAGGATTGAAGAGTACTGCAGCATTTTTAGAGGTGTTAACTTTAATACGCCTACAGGTAAACCAATGTTCATAGATTTTGAGATTATTTCGAATTGTACAAAACTGGCGGGTTGAGTGAGAGTGTCATCAATGTGTCATCAATGTGGCATATAGAGCTAACTCAGTGTTGGGATAGGGCGGAATATCATTTATATATAGATTAAACAACATAGAGCTCAGCAAACTGCCTTGGGGTACACCAAAAAGATTTCACCGGAGAGGGGGAAGACATAATAGTATTGACTGGGACCGTGAAAGTACGATCCGAGAGATACTATAGAAGATTTTAATCAGTTGTGAATGAAGATTAAGGTTAATAAGTTTATAGAAGAGTCTCTCATACCAGATTTTGTCAAACGACTTGCAAACGTCCACGAAAAACGCATGGGTCGATTTTCTTTTAACCTTCGCACCTTGAATGAGTTCTACAACTCTACAGAGCTGATGTTGTGTGGAGTACCGGCTGTCATTTCTGCCTGGAAACGAAATCTTACTATTTACATAGGTTATTTAACTTTTATTTCAGGTTTAGACAAGTAATTTTTCCGAAAGCACATTTTCATTTAATTTAGTCTGTTATTCTGCATAATTAAGGAATCATTTATTTAAAATTTATTTTAAAAGCTAATTTTTGTGCATGTGGGGAAAACAAAGCTAATCTTCCACGAACTATATATGTTGAGACGGGAGGCAAAATTCATCATATGCTTCAGTGTAAATTTAACGAGATTATTTTCAATTATCATTTTCAAGTCTGTTTATATCAGCTAAAAATGTCCAATTACCAACTGCGATAATTATCCAAGATCATATTATATAAGTAATTAAATATCAACATTAAAAACTATATATATTAAAGCTGAGACATTAAAAAGTTAGCGTCTCTGGATTAGCATCTTCAGCTCTAATAACTATAAATGTTCCTGTTTCACTAAATAAAAGGACGCTTTATCATTTTAAATGTCTCTTTGAACTGTATTTTTTGTTACTTCATTTTAAACTATAAGAGTAAATGTGTAAATAAATATATTATTTTCTAGAAATAATTCTGTACACATGTACAAACGCACACTAGCTGCATTCGTATATGTGTATTGAAATGCTCTGAGCGCATGTATTGAAACAGTAGATAACAGACTTCTAACACATGATTTTTGTTTACATATTGGTCCTTAGAATTGTTAACGGCTAGGGGTAGGCAAATTAAATAAAAAAGAAAGAATTGTGAAGAAAATCAGGTATGTATATAAACTTGCTTCAATGGCGAACTGATATTGCGCCAAGTGCAAACAGCTGCCAAGTTTCAGCTATAATTAGTTGTAACCAGGGCCCGATTTAGGAAATTCTTCTATAGGTACAACTCGAGATAGGTACAACTATAGGTACTATAGTTGTACCTATCTCGAGGTACAACTCGAGATGGGGTCTCCACACTGATGTGGGCGAAAAATTTCGAAAATCCATACACAAAAAAAATAATCATGAATCATTGTGAAAGTACCATTTTACCAAGAATTGGCAATTTCAAGCAAATAACAAAAAGCAATACAACATATTAACTTTATCATTAAAACACCAATACAATGCAATAAGAAAAACTTATTAATTAATCAATTATATACACTATAACATACATATGATCAACAATGCATATAACTATACATATGATGAACCAATAAATCAAATTTGGAAGGATATATAGAAAAAATTGCTCTTAAAAAAAGGTAAAAAAAATTGAATGGGGAATTTTTTCTTTTAAAATCATTTTTTTTGGGGAGCCCCTAGGTCCGGGCCTAATGGAAAATCAGGGTCTGGTTGTAACCTGAAGACATTGTTATATTCTGCTCCAAATACACTGCTGGCCACCCAAATTGCAACACCAAGAAAGACAAGAGATATCACAACAAAATTTATTTTGTAGATAACATGTTGACCAAGAATCAAATGATTAAATTTATAGACTTCTGTCAAGTGTGGTTCCTGCCAAAATCAGTAGCCAGAGTAGCCGCCATTGTTGGAGATCACCGCTGCCACACGCCTCGGCATTGATTCAAAGAGACTTTGGATGAGTTCTTGGGGTACAGCAGACCAAGCAGCTTCCACACGTTGCCAAAGTTGATCTGCTGTGGCAGCTGGGGATGGAATCTGGGTCAATCGTAGAGCAACCATGGACGACATGTTTTCTATCGGCGAAAGATCCGGAGAGCGAGGCGGCCAGGGAAGCAATTCAATCTGACGATTGACGAAGAACCGTTGGACAATGCGTGCCACGTGTGGTCGCGCATTATTCTGTTGAAATATGGCTGTGGGCAAGCCCTGAAGGTAAGGAAGGACAACTGGCTCCAACACCTCGGAGATGTAGCGCTGGCTGATTAAAGTACCGGCAATGCGTACTAGAGGTGTGCGAGAGTGATATCCAATACCGCCCCATACCATAATACTCGGTGCAGGACCAGTGTGGCGGTGCATAACGCAGCTGTTCAACATCCTCTCTTCACGGTGTCTCCAGACACGAATGCGACCATCGTGGTGTTGCAGACAGAAGCGTGACTCGTCAGTAAAGACAATTTCATTCCATTCTGCCGTCCATATCCTTCTGTCATCGCACCATTGGCGGCGGAGACGTCTGTGGTTGCGCGTCAAGGGTATACAAAGGAATGGACGTCTTGCGGACAGACCACTCTGCTGTAAACGGCGTCGAATGGTACGCGCAGACACTGGATGATGCGTTACAGACTGCATGTGCTGTGCTATGGTTCGTGATGTGACTGAGCGATCAGTCACTGCCATGCACACAATTTGCCTGTCATCACGTGAAGTGGTGGATATATAGAAAACGCCGATCCGTCGTACCCTCCTGCATCCAACGATCACATATCCGCATTACAGTTGTTTGGTTTCGTCCAACACGACTACCGATTTCCCTGAAAGATAATCCACAATCTCGGTAGGGCACTATCCTTCCTCTGTCGAACTCGGATACTTGATCAAAAGATGATCGCTGTTTTCGACGAGGCATACTTGATCGTCTTTTTTGAAAAAAACACAAGAAAAACACAATTGCCGAACTTGAAATCGTCGAAATCTCCAAGCCTTAAATAGCGCTTTGAAGTGGCGCCACAGGCGCGCGTGATCTGCATCTGCGCTGAAATTCTAATCATTTGCATATCTCACCTCCGCTAATGCATGTTGTAAATTTCATGTTATTTGCATGTTTCCTTCAGGGTGTTGCATTTACAGTGGCCAGCAGTGTAGATACATGAAGTGACGTAGGTTTTTTGCTATGTATTTTATGGTCCTATCAGTTTTGTCTTTACGTCGGAGTTCCTGGGTCATGAAGACTTTATCGCCTGTACGCAAATTATATGTTATCAAAATACGAGTGCTTGGTAGTTAAAATTTAAAGTTAGGTTAGTAAAACGTTTTAAGGTAAAAAGTATTTTACATGGAAAGTATACAAATTTTAATAAATGACTTGAGCAGTCATTTATTAAAATTTAAGCAGTAAATCATTTATTAAAATTTATATCCCAAAAAACTCAGTGGTAAAATTTGTGACCAATATTAAACTCCTAATATTACTTTGAAATATTTACAATTTTCGTGTTCAGAGGAATAATGAAAATTCAATAAGATTTAGAGTTTCTGCCCCCCCCCCCAATATCTGCCGCTCCCTACTTGCGATACTATAGTTTCCCCTCACTTTTAATTCCAACACTGTATAATTCTATATTTTTTAGTTAACCATGTTGACATATTACGTAATCACAACTATAGAACCCAAATTGTATAAATTCAATAAAAGTAAGGGATGATTTGTCCCTGTACATTATTCTTCACAATTAAGATTGAAGTCTTGTTTTCAATCGAGACTTCTTTCGTCACGATATCGTCATCACATTTCCCAATGTCACTCTCAAAACAGATATACGACGTCGATCTACTGGAATTGCATACATTCATTTATTTTCCAACGCGGATACTTTGTCCTACGGTTATTGACTCATCTGTATTGCGATTCCGCCGCCCATTTTCATACAAGTGAGCTAACACTGCCACCTCAGACAGAAAAGTACCGAGGGGCTGGCCTAGGCTACAAGCTGGCGGGGCTAACGAACTAGGTCCCGACAAGCATCTGACCTCGTGAAGGATTTTTTCTTACTTTATATTTGGGGTCTATCTACCACTTTCTTCTGACAGAAATGGGATATCCTCATATCTGGTAGTTTTTCGCAATTATTTAAACTATCACTTTTTAAAAATAGTTTTTAATTTTAAATAAATTTTGCCTTCTTAATAGTTTATTTATATATGAAATCATTAGAACGTGGAAACCCTGAGCCCACTGTGCGCTTGGGGTAGTTTAAAGCTAGCTGATTATTAGAATAGATCGTAGATCCTCAACTCACACTTCTCAGGAAGGGGGATTTGTGTGGCCAACGCCCACTGACTCCCGTCCTGTATCTTACGCTGAGGTTGATCCCGCCCTTCGAATAAAAACGACCGATCTCAAAGTGACGTATCAATTCTTCCACGAGAAGGAGAACGGTTTGCCCATCCTCTGGATTGGAAATTGAGAATTTCCGGCCTCTAAAGCGCAGATTACAGATGTTCAGAATGATCACTCTCAAGTCAATGGCTACCCCTAATCAATCGAGGTTTCAATAATTCACGCTATTTTAAAAGTGGTTACGGGGATCCTTTAATGCTATAATTAGGCACAAAATAAATTTTAATCTTTTTTATCTAGAAAACTAAAAACAAAATAATTGTTTTATTTCGAAAAATAATTAAAAATATAAAAATTTTTCTACATATGAAAGTTAAATAATTAGAATGACTTACCTTTACTTCAGTGCAATTGTATTTGCTTAAGCAAAATTTGAAATACTCCAAATCTCAATCGTTAACTTTTGTCTTTAAAACATTTAACTGTCTTTTAAAATTCAAAGAGCAAAATTGTTTATGTATAAATACAAGCAAAATTAATTTTTTTAAAAAATATTCAGTGAGTTTAGATTTTTTAACTCTCGTAATATCCGTGAAGGTCCTCGTATAAAACGAGAATTTTCGCATTATTACACACTAAAAACAATATTTCAAAACAATTTGTACGTTTTACCCGTTATCTTGAATTAACCATGCTCGTATTAAGTGCGTTCTACTGCATTTTATTGTTATATATTTTACTTTCAGCATCAACACTTTTCCTTTAATCCTGAGAACGAAAATATAAGCACAAAAATTATCCTTGCGGAGGATATGGAGCTCTGCTCTTCGGTGCCTCGTTAACGTTCCATGTCAATGTCACATTTTAAATTATCTTAAATTGCTCAAGAATGTGGAAAATCAAATTAGTGCTTCACGTAAAATGAATTAAAAGAGATTTCTATTAAATAAAACCTAAAAACAATCTGATTTTTTAAGCAAACAAATATGATGAGAATGTGAAAACTTATGGAAAATTTCCCAAATGTCACTTCAGAATGATATGGAAAGATATTTTATTATTTTGATTACTATCAACAAAATTATCTACGAAACGGAAAAACAACACTCACGACAAAATCGCAAAAATCTAAATTTCCCAAATACTACCGTAAAAATGTAATACAATATATATATATATATATATATATATATATATATATATATATATATATATATATATATATATATATATATATATATATATATATATATATATCAATCACGTCCTTAAATTATAACCTGAAAAGGAAAACTAGCCTATATTTAATATGGCTGGAACTAGACTCAGCCTGAAAGGAATAAAATTAAATTGGAAGCAACCGGGCCGAATCGTTTATTAGAGCGACAAAAGTACATCCGTTCATTTCAGAAGAACGGCTCATAATAAATATCACTTTTCAACATTAAACGCAAGAGGGCAAGAGATATACATGTGTCTATTATTTGTAGGGTGAAAAGATTTAGGGGGCTCGCGAAGCTAACCCATTCCTGAATTACATATACGAATAGAAACCCAAAGGCATGCGATTCATGGGAAGTTCTGTGGCTAAGGTTTTTAAAGTGATAAATCAATATTACTGGGGATTGGAGTTAGGAAAGGGAGTTTAAATGCTAGAATGGAGGGCATGGTATTTAAAATATTACATACTAGCCGGGATTCGCCCGTCTAGCCGGTCGGTTTAGGGACGAGCTCCCTTCAGCAATCATCGTCAGAGAATGGAAACACTAAAAAACAACGAATAAAGGCATTTCAACCGTTTTCTTAAAATAACAGATATATAATACTGTGGTTTGTGCACCTTACTGCTATTTGTGCTTTATTTACGTTGGATTTCCTGTTTATTAAGAGATATATAATCCTGTATATCGTTGATAATATTCTTTCTCTTCAGTCTTCTTTCACTTTTCTTTCTTGAAATATCAGTTTAGAGGTCTCCAGGATATACTACATTTACTTTCCTTCCATTTGGAGCTAGGATGTAGAGAATTCAGCTTTTCGAACTCTAGAACAACCCACATACAGCTAACCATAGGACAAACAGGGTTTAAGAATATCCAGTCCAACTGCTTATAGCGATTGCCCATGTGCCTTTTTAATGGTCATGCCGAAACTTAAACGGACAGGGAACTGAAGTCTTTTAAATTAAAATGGGATATCAGAAGGGATGATCGGGTTCCTAGGAATGAACACATCTTCGCCTGCAGAATGTCCTGTCATGAATGTGGCTTCAAGAATATTTGGCATAAGTTTCTGTATAGAAAGTCTTGTTCCATTACAGAGTGAAGATGGATGCAGATTTCTGAGCAGCATAATTGGTGCACCAATCCTAATGGTGCACCAATTAATAATATGTGAGGGGGTGTCTAAATAATGTGTGAGAGGGAACTCCGACATTTAGTGCAACATTTGGATGGTGGAACGAGTGACCCGAATGCATTTTCTGGTCCTATTGGGAAAGCATTGGTAAATTGTGAAAACCTCCCAGTTGTGAGATTTGTAGTCATTTCGAGCGAATTTCCAAAAACACAAAGGATCGACACAAAGGATCTTAGCACAGACCAGCGATACCTTTGGGATATTTGTCAAGTTGTCACAAATGGAAACTGCTCATCAAGATAGTCCCAAAAGCATCCTGAGAAAATGTCTCGTACACGTTGGCTAACAACTGCAAATCGAATAATCCGTTTATACATTAGCTCTTCAGAGCCTTCAAACTAACTTCAAACTCTGGCAGAGTTAATCATGAAAGTGTATGAACCTATTTGGTTTACAGTCAAATTAAACCCATATTGCACGGATGGTCCACGAAATTTGTGGAAGACAATAAACGTCTCGCTCTACCTTAAAAACGAATTAAAGGCTGTGGTCGATCCCATTATCCAGAAAAATGGCTATTTCGGCCACCCGGAAGCAAAAATCTTGTCAATGATCACAGACGACAGACAGCCCATTCCAGAACTTGGACTATGTAGGATTTTACGTGCAAAAAAGGAAAAATAGGAAGGAACCAGACACGTACACATTCCGTCACTCAACGTCAATGTAGTTTCATATATAGACCTTATTGATTGGCAGAAATGTTATTTGACGAAACCCCCAATAACATTTCACTTGACAGAAGATGATTTGAGAAATTTGATTTTCAGTGGAGAGTCTGTAGCTCAACACCTGAGAAGCCTAAAATTTCCTTGCCACACCCAAAGTGTTGAACGTTTCGTGAAACTAGAGACAGAAGTTTCTGCGGCTGTATGTGGAGAAAATAAGCATTACGGTTTAGTTAGAACTCGAACAGAGTCGAGAAAAGCTATGCCATCATTTGAAATCGAATGCGAGTACTGAGTAAAATCAGAATAAATCGAAGGGCAAAGGAATTAAGTACCCATATGGTTGGGTGAAAACGGGTGGAACTCGCAATGCAGCCATCCCTCCGTGGTGAGTCCTGGGTTATTTCTGAATATTATTTCAGAAAAAAACGAAAAGCCGCATACACAACAATGGAAATACACATTTTTATCTATATGGTAAAAATCTGCTAAAAATCTCGGACGAAATGGAAACGGAATTTTTTCTTTTTTTCTCGAAACTTTGCATACATGAACTATCCACTAGTATCCAACTTTTCCGCACTACGGCAAAAACAAAATCAAAAAAATTTTTTTTTAAGTTGTGCCCTAATGGATATGTCCTTAACCTTTAGCTTCCGGGACCCATTTTTCCAATTTCCTCTTTATAACTGGAACTTTCATACTTAGTAAGAATGGCCATTAAAGGGGGTATACGTACACACACACACACACACAGGAAATTTATTAGTGATATCTTTCGGGATTCTGTAGTTCCGCAAGTCTCATGTATTGTAACTTACTAACGCAACGACGTCTGTACAGAAAATTTAGCTATAACTTCAGTGCAATACACTTGATGAGGACAACATTTGACAAAAGGGATGAACTTAACATTTGAAATGCCATTGTTTTGTGTTTATGGAAAGATCACCAAATCTAAGTTTCTACAAAGTAAAGCATTTGTCATTTGTAATATTTTAGTTTTAAGAAATTAAAAACTAAATTTCGACTTTTCTCGAACTGGGGGAAATTTTAATAGGTAGAGACCTAAATGCTTCAAGTGTCTTTTGTAGAATTCGAAAATTTTCACGTTTTCAAAATTTCCGATTTAGAATTTTTTATGATAGTTTTTGGCAATATATGACTCGGGGAGGCTCCACTATAAATTTACTTCTGTTTATAATAATTTTGTTTTGTCCTAGCAGTAAAAATTACGCATAAAATGATCGAATAAAAAAATCACTCATGACTTAGAAATATGAAATTTTTTCAGATTTCTTTTTGAATTAAATAACTATACAAAATTACAAAATGTCATGCTATTCTCTCTCTCTCTCTCACTATCTATCTATCTATCTATCAATCTATCTTTCTCTCTCTCTCTCTCTCTCTATATATATATATATATATATATAGTGGAATCTCAATCGATCGTTCCCCGAATGATCGTTTTCCCGTATGTATCGTTTATTTCACCCAGTCCCGATTAATTTCCATAGAAAACAAGCAAACACAGACCGCATGGATCGTTCCTCGATCCATCGTTTTCCCGCAATACTCGTTCAGAATATCGCAGCTTTATATTAATTTATCGTATCGATCGTTTTTTCATAATAACTGAACCAGAAATATAATTGTCTGGATTGTGCTAGAATGACGTTCTAATTAAACAACGAGCAGAAGATTTGAGATGCACGCTCTAGTATTTTTTTCTCTCCTGTTTAGCCTGGTTTCGTGTTATTGTGGCACTCCCCTTTATTTGTTCGTCCTTGGTGTTCCTTAAATCTTTAGCCCCTGAAGTATCCTATTTTCGGCAACTGATTCCAAATTCTCCGACAATTCAACATTTATGTTCTTATCAGCAATGGCTCACAGTCAGCCGATACTGAGCGGTTCCTGCTGCCCTCTGGCTTTTCTTTTATGGCCGATTGAGGGTTTCACCCGGAAGGCAGAACTTCCTGGTGGCATTATGTCGACCCTATCCAGTGCAATGGAATGGTTCTAGTTACAAACGATTCACGGCTGTCGCTTCTTTATTCTGTCACACAATAACCGATACCGAGAATAATACAATTTGCAACACAGAAAAAATATTGTTTACTTTTGGAGAGAAAACCAACAAAAAACAAACGACATTAAAGACTTTTATTTGAATCAAAATTCCCGTGTATCTACGTGTATTTCTTTTTTTATTATTATTAGTATTATCTTGGAATTCAGTAATTTTATCTTTATTGTGATTCTTCACTTGATAATTTTATCTTCAGTTACACTACAGGTATGTATGCATTTATGTATGTGAGTAAATATATTTTAGGGATATCAAACTTAAGGTATTTTAATACTTTTTTGTATGTTACCACATCTATCGTTTATATATATATATATATATATATGTGTGTGTGTCAGAATTTAAGTGGGAAAAGAATGATTACCTTAAATTTAAAGGGGGCTTGGGATTTAAATTATATTCGTAGCGCAATTCGCCTCTAATTGTTCGTATTTCAAGACGCGAATTGGGAAAGGGAAATTCCCCTTTTCATTATATAATCTTGGCGCGTCTGTGGATTGAGCGTCGAATATGAAATCTTATATAATTATCCTTGAAAGATGTTTGGTTTGCGTTTTGCGCATATGCAGGGAGAGTTGAAGCGTGGAGCTGCCCGCGAATTTTGTCAGAGCGCGGAATAAAAGTCGATGCTGTCAATTGTGTATTTCACCGCGTCTCTAAAAAAGAAATGGCGAATAATGAAATGCGTAGATCTGGAGAGGTGGTCTACATGGAATTGAACTGAATAAATTCTAGTTATTGGATACGATGCTGGGTCAGTTTTGAGTGTATGCCTTCCCTCGATGCCATGGACTGTAAAACAAGAAGACTGCAAACGATATAATAGCAGGCAAAGTGCACGCCTGTCATATTTATACATATATATATATATATATATATATGTCGAGTTATGGTTATTTACGTAGTATTGTAAATATTTAATTTATATTGAGGAAATATCCCGTGAGACTCTCCGATAACACTGTTCTTTGCTTGTCATCTTGCATTCTTATTTATATGAAAGAGATCTTACTCGTAATAAAAAAATGAACATTAAATGAAGCTCACTTGCAGAACTGAATCAATGTTTTGTAAATATACCCTAGATATTGAACATTTACTCTGTCTTTATCATTCGCATTGAAATTACACTAAAATTCCCTCGAGTCAATTTGCAGAAGATTTTCTTAATACTTCAACACTGAATTGAATTTTCATTGTGAAAGAATATAATGATAGTTTTCAGAGATTTATCGGTGAAGATGAAATATTAAAACGGCAATATCTTCTTATTTAAAATTCCTTCGAAAAAATTTTCATTTCCATAAAAGCTTTCTTTCCTTTAAAAATGATTTCAGTTTGAGAGTGAATAGTTAGTAGTAATCCCATCGAGCTCTCAATTTTCCCATTTATTTCTGACTTTCACGTGCAGTAATAATCTATTTTAAATTTAAATGCGCACATCTGGAAACCGAGAATTAATTTTCTTCGTTATTATAGAAACTGTAGTTATTGTCTTCAATATAAATAGAGGGAATTTTTCCTTTAATTGTAGATTGTGTTGTTGTATTGTTGTTGTTGTTGCTAATACCCCCGGGTTCGAGGTTCCATTCGCTAAGTCCAAATAGGCTATTGGGCTCAAAGGGGCGGCTCCTGTTTTGAATTAGCACCACAAGGGTCGGAGTCCGGCTTCGCTAAAGGACAGGCCCCGTAATTTTGAACCGAGTCAAGTGACGAGACCGTAACACTTGACCCCGCACCTCCAGAGGTAAATTTGAAAACGTGGAGGACATTGCATCCACGATCTATTTTACGCATCTCGGCCACCATTAGCGAGCACGGCTTATGTTGTTGTTGTTTGCCAATGCGGGACACTTGTCACTGAAGATATTAGCATATATTCCGCTAGAATCGTTGGTTGCTTTCAAAGGAGGCACCTTATCAGTGAACCAACACTACACTTTGATGGTAGCAGTTCGATTTTGCCCGAGCGATATCTGAGGAGATCGTACCTCCCCCATCTCTGACAGTATAGAAGGACTTTTTGGTGTAAGGTTTAACGTACCAATATTCGGCCTAGACACGGTGGTATTTAATGGCATGCATCGGGATTAGAAGCAAACACCCCTTGTTACAAGCCCTACGCACTACCTCTAGGGTACTTTGGGCCCTTACTGTAGAATATATGACTAGGATATTGGAATTCTTCATTTTCTAAAGTTATTTTACCATTTTAGGTGATTTTAGTTAACTTATTTTTACGTCCGCACTTGACATGGATAGTTAACCGATAGATCTACATAAGGTTGAAAGTTGTTTTATAAAAATGGTGGTGAAAAATATTTTTTAATAACTTTATATGAAAGCCTCTACTT
This sequence comes from Dolomedes plantarius, assembly GCA_907164885.2. Classification (NCBI taxonomy): domain Eukaryota; kingdom Metazoa; phylum Arthropoda; class Arachnida; order Araneae; family Dolomedidae; genus Dolomedes; species Dolomedes plantarius. The sequence continues at coordinate 210,624,000 of OU015490.1, read as the reverse complement.
GAATTGTGGTCAAACTCTACTTTTAAAAAAATTGAGTTAGCCTCACTTTCATGTTCATACAAGTCATTTATATCTTATTTTCAAACTGGTACACCAACAGCTTATTTCGGCTGCCAACAGAGGGTATTACAAATCACAATTCAGCAGTCATTTCTCATCACTCATTAGACTTTAAGGCTCTGTATCTCAAAATGAACAAGAATGGAGTTGGACCGCTATTCAAATAAGTCCTTCATATAATATTTGTAATCGTATCATAATAATCACTAAATATTTGCACGAAATAAAACTAAACAACAAAGCTGATAAATTAAATAAACACCTTTTTTGCTCTTCCAATATTTTTTCATGAAATAACTTTTAAAAATGATGTTATTCATCATGCTCAGTAAAGTTAAAAAAATATTCAACTCAAAAGGATTGATTATTTTTTTAGAAATAACTTACAAATAAACTGATTTTAAAAGACCATAATAAATTTTTCTTGGTTAAATAAATTGAACAATACGCATGACTCAAATGGAATGAAGTGCTTAGCATTATTAAAAATTTGGCACTAAATCAAATTGCTGGAACAAAGAATTTCATTAAGATTTCAAATGAAAATTAAACGTCCTTAAGTCATCTGCATTAATGAACCCGTATAACTAACACTAAGAGAAAAAATGCCTGTTAAGTCATCTGTCAAAAGCAATTATAGTTTCCTGCCACTTGGCATTCTCTTAAAAGGATAAAACTTTTTTTATATAATTATCACTTTTTGATTGCCATAGAACGATCAAAAATTATGGCAAGAATAGCCTTATTTTAATGAATATTTCCAATTTAAAAATAGTGGAAAATAAAATGTTTTACTTTAAAATTCAAAAAGTACTTTTATGCTCATTAAAAGAATTACTAAAAAAAATCATTTTCTTTACTTTTAAATTTAGAACTGATATTTTTTATAAAATATATAATTCGCTTTTCAAGATTTCATTGTTACTGGTTTGCTTTCCGGACATTTTGGTAAATTATCATGACAAATTTGTGATATTTATGCATATGAAGAATGATTAAGTATAAAAGAAGGAAAAGTCAAATAACTAATAGTTCTTTACAAAAATAGTTATTTGTAAAAAAAAAGGGGGATGAAATATTTAGGTAATGAAAAAAATAATTATATTATTTTAAAACACTTTTCAATAACACGAAAAATAGGAAACTCTAAACTCCACATCAGCCCCCCCACGCTTTCGCGTATCAGCAAGAGACAGATAACAGGTCGCGTCATAACAATCCCGCCAGCACTAAGTCCGGAGGACGAGCTCAATGACTAATTTGCCACCAAGTCGGAATTAAACAAAATTAAAAGTTAAACCTCACAAAAAGGGGATAGCAACGGGGAAAATAAAAGAAGGAAAAAAGGCGTCCACGGTACCACTGCTGTTCCGTCCGACTTTTTTTTTTTCTCTTTTTTTTCTCTCTTTTCTTTTTTACTGTAAAGATCAGTAATTAAAATACAAATACATTCATCTTTTCAGAGAATACATAGGTGATCCCCGACTATTAGAAATACATGACAATTCGGTTTGAATTGAGTAAAAACAATAACAACAAATAACCACGGCCCAGAGAGTCTGAAGTAGAGAAAATGTTGAATTTCATTAATTAAAAGTTACAAAGCACGAATTACAAATTGTTACAAGCTACAGTTTACAGATTACACTAAATTATATATTCCAAATTACAATAACAAATTTTACAAATAAGTCAACTGCATCGGTTGATTCATAGTGCATTAGTAGTAACATATAAGACGACACCCAGGAAATCCACAATTCACTTACAGTTACAATATTAAGTGCAATAGTAATTTCATATAAATACTAACAATGCATTAATAATCAACACATTAAACAATACAATAATTAATTAAACAATACAATAAATACAACACAAAGTACTCAACGAACTACGTAGACCATAAACTAGAATTCAATACATTTTAGCCATAATCCTAGACATTAGCCATTAATTGCTAAAAACCAAAATGCATTGCAGAAACGAAAAGAAAAACAAGCTTTTCAATTCCATTAAAGATTTTTTTTAAAATTGTTACCACAATAATTATTTAAACATATTGTTTTTGATAAATTAGCGCACTTTAGCACTTTACAATAAAGGAATTCCTTAATTCACCATTCAGTTACGAACCCGGAACCTCACAACCCGAACCACAGAAATTCAAGACTTTAACCAATGAAATTTAGAAAAGCACCCCAAATTTTTAATACGTAAATTTTTGCTATGTAATAAAACAATAATTACCCAGACCATATATTTGGTATTCATGAAAATGAAAAAAAAAAACAAATAATTTTTCCTTTCCAAAATACACAGACAAAACAAACAATTTTAGGTACCAGTTTAATTAATATAAGCAAGCAACAAATCCTAGCTCAGAGATAGGAGCCAGCCGGCAGATAATGTAACCGTTGACATATAAACCAGCACCGTGAATCCAGAGATTCAGAGTACCCGTGTTGAGCTCCAACCCAAGTCTACCACCTCAAGCCAGCGGTAAGTAACTTTATTACCATTAAGTTAATTGAATTGTATAAAAACCTCAATTTGTGTTAAAAGGTAAAACGTAAATTAGCTAATACAAGGGAATTATCCAGTTATTAGCCACATAAGCTTGAAGCCCACACAAATATGGCGGTCTCCATACCAACTAAAAGTAAACAAAGTAAAAGTAAACAAAAGTAAGCAACCCGAAATTGTTAATAAAAATTTAAATAACACTAATAGTTTGTACATGTTTAAATTTATTCTTTCCCTATAACAACAAAGCCGTAGAAGAGACAAATAAAACAAATTTCACTTTAACTCAACAGAGTAAAAAAACCAAGTAATGCGAAAAGCAAGAAGTTAGTCGACTATGAGGTCTAAGTACACTGGAAGCCTAAAACAAGATGTCGACGTCCATTGCTTTCAAGAGCTACACCCTAAAAAAGTTAAAACCCAACATAATTTTTTAACATTCATACTTCTTAGTATAAATGGTTACATTAAAAGTGAATACATAACCCCCTAGCTAAGAAGCTATTAGTGAAGCCCACAATAAGCATGGGAGGTTTAAACAACAATAACCAGGTACAATTAATGTTTTAATTTAAAGCTAAATATATATATATATATATATATATATATATATATATATATAGAAAAGGGCTTATTAGCAGTTTATTATAACAATTTAAGGTACGAATCAGTTAAATATTAGAAGCATATTCAGAATGGAGCAAGAGAGCCCAATTAAATAACCGAATTGTTATAAACAAATTATTAAAATAAACAATTAAGTAATTATTCACTCGATTAATTTACATTTTATTTAATTATTAATATTAATTACGAATTAATTTGATTTCATAAGATACAGCCATTTTAAAACCCATATAAACATTGAGATTGACTGCATAAATTTAAAAATTTTATATTTAGTAGTTATATATAGCAGTAATTATAAATTTTATAGTTTTTTTTTATTTCATTTTTTAAAGTAAGCAAGATTTAGAGAAATTAAGTGAGCATGTACATAGAGAATAATTTAATTGTAAACTAAATAATTTTATCTTTCCCTCAGCACCTACGAAATTGTTTTTTGATGTTCCTGCAATACGGTCCCAAGTCTTCACCGCCATCACAAACTTCATATGTTGACACCACCGGGAATCGAACTCACAACCACACCTGTTCCAAACAGTTGAAGACGGACCGTACCGCTGGGCCATGCTTCTTATACTTCACTGTGCCAATGAAAATTTAAAGAAGGAGAACATGACGAAGATACTTAAAATACCAGAAAAACATTACATTAGCAGCAAAGCCTAGTGAACTGTAGGAAATATAGGTTGTTTAAGAATACAGTTTTTTTTTTAATTTTTTTTTTTATTATTATTATTAAGGAATCGTAGCCACACAGAGGTGCCAAGAGGAAAAAAAAACTAGGTAAGTAGATAGTTCTTAATATTGAACAGAGCAAAAACCAATAAAAACCGCTATAATAACTATTAAATTCAGAGTGGCGTTATTTACTAAGAGAACACAAACAGACAGTACGACAAAACAAATACACTAAGAGACGGAAAAATCCCAACAGCAGCGCAAAGAACCGGCCACCCGCCTCAAGACGAATCCGTAGGAGGGGAAAGAAAATGAATCTGAAGTAAGTCTGACATAACAAAACAAATAAAATCTTCTCTGATTACTATTGTAAAAAATTTAAGTTTAGGCCAGTTAGCAAAATCATTGGGTAAATTGTTTCTATAGACAGTAAACAAAGGACACTCAAATAAACAATGATCCGGAGTTTGTGTCTCTTGGCATTGACAAACATCACTCTTTCCATGAAATCTTGCTTGGTATAAAAATAGGAAAATTTAGAGTCTTAAATCAAAGAAAATTTATTTTAACAATGATTTCAAAACCCCAGAATTTGTTTTCAATATGTAATATTCGTATTGCGAAAACAAATATTTAAATAAATGATTAAATTTTGAAAGAAAAGCCATACAATTAGTGTTCTAATTTTAACACAAAATTGATGCTGCAGTTGAAGAGCTATTGACAATAGTACTTGCTGAATGTTTACTCCATTTTAGAAGTGAATATATTTTATTATTTTATAAGTGAATGCAATTTATTATTTGATATGATTAAGTGTAGATATCTGAATTGTGAACAATAATACATACAGAGAGTGATGCAATCCACACTATATTTTAGTACCTGCTGGATTTTTACTCCATTTTTTTACGTAGAAAAAAATTTTCACCAATAAGTTCTTATTTGATGTAATTATAAAGTGTAGATATCTTAATTTTGAAAAAAATTGTACATACATAGAGGGAATTTTTAAAATCATTGGTGTTGGGTTTCTCAGTCTTATCTTTAACTCTATTCTAAAGTAATGGAAATTCACATTTTTTGATCACGATGTTTTAGAATCAGCCTTATAGAGAATTTAGCAATGAATTTAGCATATATCCATATCCTTATAGTGAATTTAGCATATATTTATGATGACAGGTAATGGTAACATTCCTTACATAGGTTACTTTCAGTTGAGTTGTTTTTAAAAAAAAAATATAAAACTAAAAGTGACCATGCTGGTCGTACAGCGGCTAGTTGACAATATTGCGTGTTAGCTTTCCTGGCAGGGGTTATTATTAATTCCGAAATTGGGATATTCAAGAATACATGTGATAAGTGACCAAAATTTGACCCTCATAATGGGATCCCCGGGATAGCACAGCCGGTAGAAAATCTAAAGACAATATCATGACCAAATCCGAATTACTGTATGCTTTTTACTTGAGGAAAGGCAGTTTTCAGTGGGGCCTACCTTATGCTAAAAAGCATCAAGTGCTTCTCACTGTTTGTAGGGCGAATGAACACAGAGGGTGCGACAAAATGGACTCCCACAATTCTGAAGGTCACTGTCAAAGCAGTGGTGGAGATAGGGCGTCATTTGAGGGGGCAACATTTCCGGCGGGTATTCTAGTCGTAAGAAGACACCTTGAGTTGGTCCGGTAAATTTCGCAGTTTTGTTTTCGAGGTGTTCGTTAACAATAATGATTCTGCAACCGCAACACATAGATAATTTACGACAACCTTCGGGCTCTATGCAACTGATGCCATGGTCGATCGAAAAATAATCCTGTGATGAGATTTGAAACGTTAGAACAAGTGTGTCTGTATTATCAATGAAAGCAAGTGTTTGTCCTCGGAACATTAGAACACCTGAAAACGTACAATCAGATTGTAACTCCGCTATTGTGCCCTCCTAAACATAAAAGAAGTATCTCAATTGTATTCCATATTTACGATTTTTCTTGTTTGTGAGCTACCTGACATTCGTAAAACAGAAGACCGTATCTTATTTAGAAATAGTAGAAAATCCTTAAAGAAATAAGATGTGTCTAAAAAAACTGTTGAAGACCTAAGGGAATGGGACCTACCTAAGTCTTTTTTTCTCAGAAAAAAAATTTGAGATACGTCTTTAATGCTTAAGAGGGCAGTATTAGCGAGGCAGTTGTCGCCAGAGATGACGAACATTGTTTTAGAAAACTTTAGAAAACCGCTTCGGCAGTGCATTGCATGTAACGAGCTCTACTTGAGTGATGCTATTTTGAAAACCTAAAGGAAAAAAACTAGATAATTAGTACTTTTTGAAAACATAAAGCTTTTTTCTATAATTTGTTTCGTTCGTTTTTTATTACCCTTTCAATTGTGGGAGTTCGTTCTGCCGCACCCTATGCCAACAGAAATGTATCGCAACGCATTATTTCAGGTTAAATTTAACTGGATTATTTTTTTAATATAGCTACTCTTAAATTTGAACGCAAATTAAAGTAACTGTTGAAATCAAAATAAATGACCGAACCACCAAATCGTTTCCTAAAATTCTCATTTTTAACCCTTCTTTTGCAATCCTGAAAACATTACATATTAGTTTTTGAGCTGTAAAATTGAAACAAGAAATATTCCTCTGTCAATTACTCCAAACACATGCAATATTGGGAAAATCTGTTGCAATTGAATATCAATTTGAGGGGTGCCGTTTGCACAGTGCAAACACCTAAATCTAGTCTTTTTTTTCACTTACATTCAATGTATTGTAGTTAAAGGAGCAGAAAAATGGTTAGTACTGCCATCTGTTATCAGTTTAAAGAAGTAAAAACATTTTGCAACCTTTAACTGGAAAATTTTTCAAGATTCTTTAGGTTAAAAAAATATCAGGAATAAAATCTGCATCGTGCAAACGGGGAAAGTTGTTGCCCCTGAACGGGATATACCATTAACTGTTTTTTTATCTCTAAAATTATTTTACAGTAAAATTCTTTCCCCACTTTCAATAACGATTTCTCTGTATTATAATTTATAATATTACATTAGGTCCATTAAATTTACATTTACAATACTTTGTGGTAATAAAATCTAACTTGCAACATATACAAAAAAAATTATCATTTAATACATGGAATGATTTTTTATTAAGTTTTATTTTTTGCACACAAAATAAACACTTTGTTTTCTGTTTTCATAATCACTAATCATTTCTCAAAATTTGCAATATGTCAGACGCCATATGTTATCTGCTATTCTAGCAGTTTGAATACAAATCTTCTTCTATATGCAACTAAAATTATTATTATTATTGCATAATTATTATTATTATTTATTGCCAAATTATTATTATTATTATTTATTTTATTTATTTATTTATTATTTATTTATACCCTCGGATCTTTATTTCTGCCGCACCCTGTATATCTTCATATATTTTTCTGACTAATTTAAGACACATTTCGGTCCTTCACATAATTATGATGTTCGAAAAATGTTCTAGGAGTCGTAAAAATGTTGTACATTGTTGTACATTTGTGTTGTGTCGCCCAGTGGCTAAGTGGATAAGGCATCAGCCTGCCACGCCGGGGGTGTGGGTTCGATTCCCGCATAAGACTTGGCTGTATTCTGGGGAACCTGTCAGTCTTCCGCCTGCAATTGGAACCCCGTCTAGAAAGGGGAGCTGCAACCCATCGTCCATCGCCGGTGTCATCGTCTGTCGATAAAATTCTTCTGTGATTGTGTTATTTGTCTGTTTCTATGTCTTATATTCATATGTACACCGGACTGGGGTGTAATGTTGTCATCCCTCAGGGACATTAGCCACACACACATTTGTGTTGTACATTGTTGCAAATAAGTTAAATATATCGAAGGTATTTAAATATAGCTACTCTTAAATTGGAACAAAAACTACAGTAACTCTCGTATTGTACGTATTTTTTATTATTTTCCCTATCTCTTCAATCCTCAGAACCATAGAATTCATTTTTGAGCTGTAAAATTAATAATTATAAGATAAAAAGAACTTTTTATATACCATGTTTTTAAATTTTCTGTTGAATCATATAAACTTGACAATTCTATGTATTAATAAATGCTTAAAAAAAAATTTTGATGAATTATCCCAGCAACTTGAAAGAAAATGATAAAATGCGTAATAAAGAGGTATAAAATGTGTAATGAATCGTTTAGCTCGGGAATTGGAAGTTAACTTGCGTTTAACATTTTGTTGCCGTCCAGGCCGATCGATGGCTGCACCAGTCTACAAAACAAAATTAACTGAAAATGAATTCAAACCTGCTTAATGGTGGCTAAAAGTATTAAAATAATGCATTGCCATCGTGTTCTGAGCTATTCTAAAAGTTTCAAATGTCTAGATAGTCGGAAAGTTAGTTAAAAATCGATTGCAAGATTTGTACTGGACAAACAAACACACACACACAAACAAGAAAGCGAGTTAATAAAAACATGGTAAAAATAAATTATTCATCGGTTACTTACCTCAAATGCGTGAAATATTGTGGAAATTTGTTAAATATACTATAAACTACATTTCTTCTGTCTAAAATTATTTTGCTTGGAAATTACTTCCCCGCGTGAAATTACGATATTGCTCTGTTTTAATTTACCAAATTATGTCAAGATCATGAATTTCATCTTTAAAATAATATGGGAAATTTTAATATAACTAAATTACTAACATCATTTAATAACAACATATACAAAAATAAAATATTTCAGGTAGTCTCTTCTAACGAAACTACCGCGGGTTAGTAAAGTAGAATTACTTATCGTTGCTTACCTAATTTTTTTTACACAATTTGGTACTTTCCTGTTTCACTGTTTACTGCTACTGGGTTTGGCGCGCTGCCAAAATTATAACTCGGGACGCCGGACAATTTTTTTTCTCTCCGGAGAACCGTTATTGAGGAAAGTAATCCTATGTTAAAAAGGTTCGCATTTAAAACAAAGACTGAGTTCTTTTATTATAAAGTTTTGTACTCTGCTCACAAAAAAATGCTATATGTTAAAAATTATTCTAGTGATTTGAACACAAATCATTCTTTCTCTCTCAATGCTTTATTATGTAAGCATATTGTCATCAAATTAGTGATGAAAGGGTAGTCTTGTTGCGTCATAAATATAGTTTATGTAATATACAGGGTGTGGCAGAAAGAACGTTTTGATTTAGATTGCCAATAAACAAAAACACAAAGCAAGATAGAGAAAATAATCTTTTATACCTGAGAAAAAAATATTTATTCATTTATTATTAATTATTTTTTATTATTATTATTTATTTTATTTATTTATTTATTTATTTATTATTTATTTATACCCTCGGATCTTTATTTCTGCCGCACCCTGTATATCTTCATATATTTTTCTGACTAATTTAAGACAAATTTCGGTCTTTCACATAATTATGATATTCGAAAAATGTTCTAGAAGTAGTAAAAATGCTTTGTGCTTGAAGAGAGACTAAGTTAATTAGTTCATAACTAGTAAACTTAGTTAAAAACGATTTATTTGAAAATAAATCTCCTTCATAAAATTCAATGTACGTAGTATGTGGTCATATTACCTATGAATATGGAGGAAAATCAGAGGTTTTATATTATTGTGTTTCCTACATGTCCTTGTCTGCACCTCACAATAAAATTAACATTTTAGGATTTGGGAATAGAAATTACCTTATTTTTTTCCATTAATGGTGGTACGATAAGACTGTATTTGAATTTCAAAGCATTAAGTACTTTTATCATCAGATGAAGAGAACACTTACACTGTCTATACTGACAGAGCCTCCATTCGGACTTCGAATAGAGGCTTATACTTCTGTCATTAAAAGTAAATTGTTAAGGCTTTTATACTTATATTTCGTTATTTAAGGTGCCTATTGATTAGATAATTTCAAGGCTGTTTACAGTTGCTGGGTATTTGCGGTCTAAAGTGGCTTAGAGTCTCTTGGTATTGTGCCATGATACAACACGACCAAATCTATTTATATTTAAGTTTGTTGAAATAAGAAGGTCGATATTCAAGTCTCCCAGACAGTGAAGTGAGGACTTTAAACCTGCTCTGAATTGAGGGGGTGAGAAGCCAATAGATACAAATGACAATTCCATAATTTTGTGAAAACGCAGTTTAAAGTTATGTCATTTTGGTAAATTCCCTGAAACGCAGGTGTGTATAAAGCTTATATTATGGTTCTAGTGTATATCCCTTGAATATTGACCATAAGATATTGACCTTGAATATTAAATATCCATAACCGCACTTAACTCTATTTTTTTTAAAGTTGATTGTGCCCCTTGGCTTCTCTCCCCCTCAATTTAAAAGTAGTAGTATAACACTGTTTTTTTTGTTGTTTTATAAATAACTCTCTCAGCGTATCTTGTAAGGCATAAATTTCACAAAATGGGGAATATTTAAACATTGCTGTAAAACCTAGGAAAGGTCCAAAGGGAGTGCAATTATCAGAGATTAGATTAAGATTAGTGCCGAATAAGTCTTGGTTGTTTTCATGTCGTCCTAGGGAGCAATGCTGGTTTTCCTATACGGTGCTTCCGTAATGAAGTAGCCAATGAAACTTCGCGGATTTCCATGGGACAATGACAAACAGTACCTACCGTTAGATGCAAGTGCATACCGCATTTTAACAACAAAACATATTTTGAGGTTATTTGCATTTTCAGAAAATTTTCACTAACATAGATGCCTATTTATCTGCATCAGTTCAACAATGTTTTGAGTTGCTGGACATTTACATATACGTAAGCAAAAGTGGCATTGATAATTTTCAGCCATATGTCATGAAAACGTCAAATATATTTATATTTTATGTTCATTAAAAAAGGAAGGTGATACCTAAGCTTCTTAGATAGTGGAAACCTTTAGAATGCTCTTAATTAAAACAAAAATATCCTGTTGTTTGTTGTTGTTTTGTAGCTAGCTCTCCCAGTGTACATTTGTAAGCCATAAAAAAAACCTGTATGGGTTGTATGTTATAAATGAATATGTCCATAATATGGACCATACTTTTATATTTTTAATGTACAGCATATCCTCTTTATTTATTGTAATAAAAATTTCCCCCATTTTTCGAAATTTGGCAAAATAGGAAACTACAAAAATATGAAAATATCCAAGGGGAGTGCAATTATCAGACATATCTTTTAGTGATTCTGTTCTTCCAAAAGTCTCATGTATTGAAACTTACAAACAAAAAAACCTTTTATTAAATGTATAAAAACATTAACCATGTTTTCAGAGAATAGAAATAGATACGCAGATCATTTTTAAAAACAGATGAAATTAATAGTTTTACGGCATTGTTTTCTCAGTAGGGAAAGAAAATTAAGTTTCATCACAGTAAAACATTCTGCCTTACATATATTGCGATTTTTAAGATATGAAACATTGTAATTCGACTTTTCATGAGATTCGGTAAATTATAATAGATAGGTAAACGGAAGCACCTCACGTATTTTATAATATATAGGGAACTAGCTGAATATCCGTGTTTCTCTACGGAGTACATTCAAATGAAATACAACGGTCAATGTATGCAATTAACATCAAAATAAGTGTATATATATATATATATATATATATATATATATATATATATATATATATATATATATATATGCATAAAAAAGTCATAACGGATATTCTTATAGACAAAATAATGTAGAAGAAAATGGTCAATATATCCAATTTATTTGTATGTTTTATATCCATAAAACATACAAATTTGAATTAAATTCTGTAAAAACTTCCATCTCAATAAGTCTATTGGTCAAATTTTATCTCTTACTGATTTTAAATATTTTTTTGTCGATTTCTTTCGTTGTTATGCATAGACCATAGGACCATAGGAGAATTGGTCAAACTGCACTAAATCGTTGTTATGCACATGACGCAAAATTAATTTAAAGTATCACAAAAAGAAAAGAAAACACGTGATCAACATTTAACTAATTAAATTCTAAGAATTAATCTTTAAAAATTCACCAAAAATCACAAAATGGAGGTAAAGATTCGAAAAAGATTACATTTAAATGAATTTTTATGATCTTTCTCTTGATATAACTTTTATAACCCTCAATTTATTATTTTAAATGTAAAATTTTTAAAAAAAGTTACAAAAAAAGCTGAAAAATTTAATTTTAAAACAATCTAAGAAGAATTTTTCAAATATCTTTCTTATTGCACCCCTACACTATAAGAAGAATCGCCATACAAAATTTCAGCCCTTTAGGTCCAGCGGTTTGGTCTGTGCGTCATCTGTCAGTCAGTCAGTCACGGAACTGTTTTATATATATATATATAGATAATCATAATTTGGAAAATTGACATAGATTATAAATAATATTGTATGGAGCAGGGAGTATAAAATAGTCAAAAATACATAACCCAACGAGAAAACTTGACTCACGCAGCGAGATTTTTTACATGTTTTTATGCACTCGCTTTATTGTTTGTTTGTCCAGTACAAATCTTGCAATCGATATTTAACTAACTTCACGATTACCTAGACATTTGAAACTTTTAGAGTAGCTCAGAACACGGTGACAATGCATTCTTTTGATATTGTTAACCATCTTTAATCAGATTGAATTCATTTTCAGTTAATCTTGTTTTGTAGACTGGTGCAGCCATCTGTCGGCTGGGACGGGAACGAAAAGTTAAACGCAAGTTGACTTCCAATTAACTTCATTTTCTTTCCAAGTTGATGGGATACTTCATAAAAAAATTTAAAAAAGTATTTATTAATACATAGAATTGTCAAGTTTATATGATTCAACAGAAAATTTATAAACATGGTATAAATAAAAGTTCTTTTTATCTTGTAATTATTGACCTTACGATTTTGTTTATTATTTCAAGCTATATTTGTAAATAAATACCTATATAGACCATTAATTATGGGAATAATTTATATAAATATTTTCTTTTAATGGGAGTTATGTTTATGGAACTAATTTTATAAACGTTTAATCCATACTTAGAAAATTTGAGACATCATCAACACGATGGTTTAATTTATAGTTTTAATTATAATCTATATTCGAGAGATATTAATAGTAACCAGACAAAATTCAATATCAATTGAAGTTGACAACAAGACGAATATATGATTTACACATATACTGTATAGATTGATATTTTACTCAGCGTTTCAAATACCTCTAGAGATTACACAAAAATTTCCCTAGAGTCAATTTGTGAAAGATTTTCCTAAAACTTCAACACGGAATTGAATTTTCACTTTGAAAGAATATAATGATAGTTTTCAGATATTTATCGGTGAAGTTGAAATATTAAAATGGAAATAAGTTCCGTCGAATAAATTTCCATTTCCCATAAAGTATGTCTTTCCAACAATAATAAATTCAGTTTTAGAGTGAATAGTTAACAATAATCCCATCGAGTATTCAATATTCTCACTTATTCCTGATTGTCCCAGGTGGTAATATTCATATTTAACTTAAAATTTGTGCATCTGGGAAATTAGAATGAAAAATTCTTCGCTATTATTGTAATTTTAATTATTGCCTTTCATATAAATAGAATGAATGCTGCTTTTAAATGCAGATTTTATTACTAAGATATTGGGTCAATCCATTTTAAATCACCAAGGGGGTGTTGCTCGACATATTAAATTTTCCTAATTGTTTAACCACGTTTCCTTCACGGTTTTATGAGTTTAAAAACATGATTCAGTTTTTTAAACTTATAATAATTTTGGGGTGGCCAGTTTTATCCAGCTAATGAGTCATTTTTTGGTGTTTCACAAAAAAATACTGCAGGTACTTTATTTTTATACCTATCAAGATAAATAAAAAAAATAAAATATTCCGCATAAAATTATCTACATTTTAAGCTATTAGAAAATTTCATTAGACTTAAGGATCTAGGCCAAAAAATGTTTAAAAACGTTAGAAATTAAAGGTCAAACACCACATTTCGCTATCTTTATTTTTCATGAAGGAAATCAGACTCACCTAAAATATTTTTTTTCTTGGTCAAATCTTGGTCAAAAGATAAGAAAATTAAAAATGTAGAGCAACTTTACCTTTCCAAATTTGGTGATTTGAAATGGATTCACCCTATTGGAACATTTTATTTCCTAAAGTTTTTTTACTATTTTAGCTTGAGATTTGTGAACTGATTTTTACGTCCGCGGATAACGTGGATCGTTAATAAAGAGATTTTCATAAATGTAAAGCTGATATATAAATATCTGAGCTTATTTTTTTAGAATAATTTTATACCATACATGTAATGGTGTCTTGATAAGCATTAATATTTTGTACGTTACTTAAATAAAACAACACAATTGATAAATTAAAACAAAAATATCATTTCTTAAAGGCCTTACCTTTTTTCTTTTCCATTGTGGCCAGGAAAAACTGCACCTTGTATTTCACCAGTAAAATTTTAAGGAAATTCCTCTTTTGGATGTACAGTGAAATTTCTCACTAGCCGACCTCTATTCTAAACTGCCATATTTGTTCATAACCGATTCAAAACAATATAGAGCCAGTGTTACGGAAGAAACCCCTTTTCTACGGCCACCCCTAAAAACGGCCACTTTTTTTAGAATCCTTTTCGGCCACCCTATAGATGTTTCACTGCATTTTCTTTTTTAATGTATGTGTCAACTCTTCCATGGCTAGTTGACGATAAAAAGGGTAAAACTGAGATCCATGGCTTATGTGCATGCTGCAGACGCAGAGAAATAAAAATTTTATTTGTACAACTCTATTACTCAGATTTCCTCATTTTAAGTTTCCTCTGAATGAATAATTTTGAAGCAAGTACGTCGAAGTCTAGATAAAAAAAATATTGTAAAATGTGTTGATATTTAAATTGTCTTGAAATATTTATCAATAGAAAAACATTCGTTATCGGTACAGGTTTTACGGATTTTGATAATTTATTTCAAAAGACGCTAGTGATAAAACCTGCATCCATTGATATGGCATCGATTTTCAGATTTCGGTATTTTTTCAACCATTATGAGCTGAAACGAGGGACTGTATAAGTCTACACAATATCTCGGATTTCGTCTGCCGAGTTTACTCAGTTATGCCTCTATGAGGCCGATTAATGTAAGAACTAACTGTTAGGGCGTTCATAGCCCTCATATTTTTGATGAACTGAATATCTGACATTATTTTAGATCACCGAATCAAAGGCTGGTGAGATAATCCCAAGAAAATTCTGCATAGTTCTGACAGACGAAAGGAAGTCTGTATTTTTTTTTCGTAAACATGCTCCATCATGGACCGAAGATATTCACAATAGAAAACTATAAATTAAAACAATAACCGAATTTCGGAACCAAATTAAAATATATTCCTTGGGAGCACAGTACGGAGAACGCTTAAACTGCATGTCAGGACAGGAAAAAAGACATCTTCTCCTAAAATGCTTGCTGCTATGTGTATAACTACATTATACAGAGGCTGTTCACACATTTTTTAGACGATGTATATTGTATTCACAAAACTAAATTACATAAAATTCTTGTGTTTTAGATGTTCTATTTGACATCCCTTATTCTGAACTATCTTTCGACACCGCAATTTCCAGGATAATAATGCCTTTTGAAGTGTCAGAAGAGGTATTCTATCCCATTCCTCCTGTACAGCTTTCCAGAGTCCTGTACGTTTGGATAATGCAGATTTGAAAAGTCCGAAAGCACAATAATCCATAGGTGATAGATACATTGGAAGATTTAGTAGGGATATCAGTGAAGGGTATGGCCTTGATACCAGTTTTTTGTTCCATTTCTTTTAGGAAATTTACAGTGGATTTTGATGTGTGACTGCTAGCTTTGTCCTAATGGAGTCTCACAGATTGATGGCACTGTGGGTAAAGCGACGGTATTTCATTCAGAAAAATTGGCGATAAAATATGTTCCTGATAGTATTTGGAGTTAATCTTGACATTTTTTTCCACTCTCTTTATTTTTAACTTGCCATTATAAGAAAAACTAGCAACAATCATGAATCCCTAAGAAAGACTCTCTTTCGATTCTTTGAACCATGTACTTAAATTTCGTTCTCCCCTTTCATGATAATAAATGGCTCTTTTTTTGTTGCAATCATTTAAATACACCCATGATTCATCTATTGTGACAATTGTTTTCCATTTTTCTTTGGATAAGTGTTTCTCATATAGAATTCTGCAGCGTGTCCTGCGTTCAGCGATATGATTTGGAAGAAGACGATGCACATTGCGCTTTTTCGCTTTCTTAAGATTTAAATCAACATTTATCATTTTGTTTACATTGGACACCGATCATTTTAATGATTTTGCAACTGTGCTTTGACTAGGGGGATTTTCTTTTAACATTAAACAACGTACCTTTGCAATAGTCGAAGATGTCCGTTTTTTCCTTGGATACTTGTTTGGAATTTTTGTCTCACTTGAGGCTTTAATTTGACGTTTTTTCCATTCTTGTTGACGATATTACCTATCGGCTCTTTAGTTATCACAAAACCATGACTCTCACATCGTTTTTGGATAACGGAGTATGCATATTTCTCTTCGGAAAGAGCTTAAATGTAGCCTTCGAACCACTACTTTGTTAAAAACGCCATTTTGAATAAAAACAAAACTTTCAAGACGCAGACGATAATTTTGACTTTTAAAAACATAGTACAATTGCAATTATTTCTTTTGCAGCAAACGATTTTTTATTACCGCTTACCAAAATCGTCTAAAAAAAGTGCGAACAGCCTCTGTATATGCGAACGACATGTGGTCTCAACAAGGAGTAAGGGAGTAGTGCCTTTTCACCAGGTTCGACCAGAAGCAGTTCCCTGGTTTGTCAACGGCTTAAAATCTTATCTATTGAACTATAGCGCTCTCTGTTCATTGTATGGTTTGTCTTAAAACTTTACAAGAGAGTTAATAATCATCTCAAGTTAATGTTTTTTATGAAAATATATCTCTCCAGTTTAGGCTTCCGATTTTCTAATATCCACTGAAAAAAATTTAGCTATATTATTCCATCCCTTTATGCACGACTTGTACTACAGAGGCTTACATTTAGTTTCTCTTAATAACCTACTAGGTACTGTGCTTCGTGTAAAATAGTTCACAGTGGCAATTTCTGCTCTCATAATTTGAAAATAAAAGCAGTCCTGTTTCATCCATTCAATTTTATCAATATATAAATTTATTTGATTATTTTGCAAGATGATTTTGGGGTATATTTCTTCACATTTTCGTTATTATTAGACTTTATTTGTTTGTTATAGTTACATGTTTAATACTTCTTTAGAATTTTTCTGTGCATGAATTTTAATGTTTGTTCAGATATAGAGAGTACACATGACATTTTATTGCAAACCAAAAAACTGTTGTATTGTGTAGACACAACTACCCAGTGAGGAATAACCCCATAGTGTATTGTGTTGTTTATACTGTATTATGTTGTTTATACTGTATTGTGTTTATACTATTGTGTTGTTTGTATTGTATTGTTACATAGTTGTGGTTGTTTGGTTGGTTGGTTGATAGAGCTACGGTCACGTTTTACTACACGAGATATAATTAGACCAGGACCTACTACTTAAATTAACTTCCGAACATCTAAAAACATCCATGCCAATAGTGGGGCTCGAATCCCCAGACTTATTTCAAATTGACCACAGACAACCGGTACCGAATACTAGCGCCCTAGCTATGCGGCCATATACCGGCCTATCGCTCTACCATATATTTTGTAAGAGACAGTCAGAAAGATATATTCAAACCCATTAATATCCCTTATTTAGCGTTATTTATAAAGATCCAACGTTATCTCTGGGAAAGAAAGTTGCTGTATTAGTATTGAGAAGTTTAATTATTTATTTATTTATTTTTGAATTTCTCAAAACTTTAGAGCCTTAACTTCTCTCTACATTTATCTATTCACGTTAAAACTAAAATTATTGGATGTAGTATTTGCATGTGCTTACATAAGTTGTATGCCTAATTAAAACTGTTTCCTAAAGTTAATATTGAAACTGGATTACTTGGGAATTATTTCTAACTTTTGAACTCCGTCTGTAAATTTTCAAAGCCGTCATATGTATATTTTTAGATCTTTGAAGAATCTATGCGTTCCATTTCACTTTCCGAACAAATTCAACGTCACAGAAGTTTCCATACAGAACTAAGATGGAATATCAACGATTTTCTTAAGTGAAATTGAAAGTTTGAACTCAAGAGATGGGGATCCATCTCATCCTTGGAATTGATATTACAGCAAACATTGATTTAAAATACAAATCACGTGTTTCAAATGTTACATAATTCATTAGAGGCAGCTTTATCTTATGTTTAAATATTGCAAAAAAAATCATGGAAAGCAAAAGAAGCATTTAAATCTGAGAATTTCAGGTATGTTACGAAAATACTATTTACGAAAGGTATACGGTGAATGTTTTTTAAAAAATATATAAAAATGGTTAAAAATTAATTTTAAATTTTAGGAATAAATCCATTTAATGTCTATAACTTTATTCATATTGCCAAGGAAAATTTGATTTAGACACAATCACAATGCAGTGAATTCCCATCTGAGCCAATTTAGCCCAGAAAGACATTTATTAAAGTAATTAAACACATTTTAAGAATAACCTTCACTAAAGAATAATGCAAATTGTATATCCTGGTATGTTAAGAGGGATGCATTTAATCCTTCCCTTTTATGATATCTTATCTGAATCGATAATCTGTTTATTTGAAGACAACATAGTCTTTTAACCCATAACAGCATTACAGAATTTTCATCAATCTAATTATTTTTATAAACCTCAATTTAACTAGCTTATGCATGTGAACATATACACTATGTTTAACGATGTCAGAACCGTGGTACGGTTATGACAATAACCGTACCACGGGTGGCAATGAACGATATGAGGTGGCAATAAACGATAAAAAAATCAACAAGCCATATCTCGTTCGTTATTGGTTAACGCATATCTAAAAATAGTTTACAGAATCAGTTAGTACTGATATTACGAGTACTTGAGATAAAAATTCTTTGAAGGCTACACAATTTTTTATCCTTTGTTTACTGTCTAAGATTGATAACATTTCGTATATGGTATATGTGACTATTCTTTTTCTTTATTAGAAAAACATTCGGATATAATCTGGATAATAATGTAAAATTTTATATTATAAAAGTATTAATCAATGTGTCTAGCTCTAGTTAATATGAGTCTCAAGACCTTAGTGCGTCCATGAGTAAGGTAACAATAGTGGAAAGTGAACTCTCAATACCCTGACCGTACTTTTAACAATGCCATGAGTTTAATACGCATGAAATTTATGAAAATATGTTATCTAGACAATGAAAAGACAATAAAAATAAACAACAATATTTTGCCTATACTATAAAAGACAAAAAATATTTGTATAGACAAGAGAAAGGGGTTTAATCTCGACAATAATGCATAATAAACAATAATATTTTGTCCAGACTATGAAAGACAAAAAAAGGTTTGTACAGACAACAAAATGTAGTTTAATCTGGACAATAAGGAGTAATAAACAAAAATATTGTATCTAGACTATAAAAGACAATAAAAATTTAGTATAGAGAAAATAATGTGGCTTAATCTGGACAATAATGCGTAATAAACAATAATATTTTTTCTAGACAATAAAATGTGGTTTAATTTCGACAATAACGCGTAATTTTATTTCATTATTAAAATATGACTTAATATGTTTAGCAGCACTGAATTGGAGTCTTCAAGCATTAGTACTCCCGGAAGCAAGACAACAATATTCGAAAGTGAACTCTCAATACGTTAACGATACTTTTCACGATACCCTGTGTTTAATACGCATGAAAATTATGAAGAAAATTTAAATGAAATGCTAAGACATTTTTATTAAATTTTATGCAATAAACAGCTTAATAATACATGCTGGGAAATATTTAGATTAAAGATAATGTCCTTAATTTAGGTACCAAGAAAGCAAAATATAAAAATAAAAGGGTAAGCATCTTAACTTAACATCTCCATGAATTAATGTTCCCATCTTCAAATAAGTGCTGTTGGGCTAACAGTTATAGAATATTGTTAATCCAACTGCAAATTTGTTTTAAATTGTTCCCCCAACAGCTGGGCCAACTGACAGCCAACCGTTGTTTCAATAAAACCACAAAGGTCAAATTCAACTATTCGTCGAGTATGCTAAATACGGTTGTCCAACAATATCCCAACGATCTTGTGTTACTTTGTTTAAGGAATGAGACAGCATTTTAAAAAAATGAATAAGTCTAGATTTTGATAACCATACCACAGCAGTGATTTGAGTGATATCTACCAGGTATCATGCGGCCCATTTGAAATCTCCAATGAGAGAGGCGGAAAAATTGAAAGGATTTGCTACATATTTACGTGGTGTCAGTTTCACTCCTCAGTCCGAAAATGTATAACATTCTCAGGAACCCTTAAAAAATTACTCCTTTTTGCTTAAGAGTAATGACTCACATGTAAAGTACATTATACAGCAAAGAATTTGATATAATTTACGATTAGATTTCATAAATAATTTTCTTACGCGTAATTTCATACTACAACTTATGTGCGTTAAATCATTTTGTCCATAATAACACAAATTAATGAACTACACAAAGTGTGGGAGTGATTAAGTCATGATCACTAAACGTATCCGCCATTTTGAAACTATTTTATTAAATAACATTTTTTTTCTTAGTTCCGCAAGTAGGATTAACTGGAACATTGGTTTCAATAATATAATTGTCGATATACAAGGGAGAACTAAATAACACACAATCGTTGGTAAATGGTTGGGCAACCATTTATAGCATATTTATAGAAATCAGGTGAATTTGGCCGTTGAGGTTATGTTGAAACAACTTTTGGCCTTGAATCTCACCCAACGGTTGGTTGTCATTTGGGAGTTAGTTGGCTGCTAGAAAGCAGATCAACTCTCAGTTGCAGTTAATACAAAAATATTTCATAATAGTTGGCCCAACAGCAATTATGTACAGTTGGAGCAACTGCTTTTTATAATTGTTGGCCCAGCATAAGTATTTTTCAATTGGCCCATATTAGTTCTGCTAACGGTAACCATTCCTCAGTGATGTAACGAAAATTTGCTTTTTGGCCAACAATATATGTTACTTGGGAAATATCCACATAAATCAAATTGTAAGTGAAGTAAAAAAAGTTTTTTCGTAAAAATCGAATATGTTTTATGTCTTAAATACCTAATCCATACTATAAGATAAAACATTTTACTTTAAATTGGATGTGCTTCACTTCATCGAAACATTTACCTGTATATATTTTTCTTTATTTCTACCTTTGAGTATTTACAGCGAAAATTACGTCTTATGTAATATTTTAGAAATTTTCAGCGAAAGAAAATTTCTCTAGTCTAGACATCTCATTTTCCGATGAAAATATACTAAACTCAACTATTTATAAAATTTACACAAAATAATATAAAAAAAGACGGAAGTGCATGTAATAGGTTTGAAATATTAGTAAAATTTCCAAAATATTATATTTTCGAAAACATATACGTGTGTATATACAAATGCGCTTGGTAAACTTCTCATTACTATAAGAAAAATAGGTTGATTAAAATTACTTATTAAAGAATGACAGTTAATATTGTAATCTCTTCCATTTTAATTGCCTATTAAATAAGAGTAAATAATTGAAACAATAACAAAAAGTTAACTTTGAAATCCCATTAAATGTGTGAAAAGATGAGGTACAAAAGACGCATTACTTCAAAGGATAACAATGAAAATACAGTTGATTTAATCTATTTCTATGCCACTCAATATAAGAAAATATTCAATAGTTTTAAATTCATAATCACGTAAGAATGGCGAAATTGTAAGAGGTGAAATAATGAAATTCTCTTTTAAGAAAATTAATTTCTCCGAAACTTTGGATTCATCTGTTTAATTCCGCAGTCACGAGAATTCGCAAAATTTTCTGTATAAAGTGGATTATAAAAGAGTCTAAAATAATTTTTTATTATAGTTAAAACAGGGAAGAAGAAAATATATTAATAATCGTATTTATAAAGCCTAAAAATAAAAACTATTTTCTTTAATTTTTGTTGCTAAAAATCCAGGGTGGTTATAATTAAAGTTCCACTTTGAAATGGCCATAAAAGGAAAACTATTCGACCAAATGTTATCAAACTTGATAATAGTTTAAAGGAGATCATGAGAATTTCTTTTCCGCCCCCCCCCCCCCCCCAAAAAAAAAAATCAAAAACTCTCCACCAAGGGGAAAATGACGCTGTATGCAATATTGTTAAGCGGAATAAGACATGAAGACATTTTTTAAAAATATGTTTAATCGTTTTTGAAACATGTTACAAAGCATGTTCAATGTGGCATCCACCATTTTAATAAAGGAAGTTAAATCGTATTATTGCATTCTCAACAGTAGCTCTTAAGCTTATCAGGAGGAATGTTACGGACATGTCGGTGTATCGCATCTTTCAATTCCAGAAAATTCTTTAGATTATCACCATAAACAGTTTCGTTTTAGAAACGATAACGATTAAAAACATCTTAATCCGATATCTTCATGTCTTCGGGCCGAATTCAGGCTTGAAAATTCACAAATTAGCGATCTGTAAGAAAACAATTTCCGGAATGCGCACAATAATTTGCGCATAATTTTTAGGTCTATGTTTCTTAAGTGTATACAAAATGTTAAACCCGTGTAACAAAAGGTTAAGTTAGATTCCGAACCTTATTTCGTTAAACAATATTGCATACAGCGCCAATTCCCCGCTTATGGTGAGTTTTCTAAACTTTTTTTTTTCTTTTTTTTATGCGGAAAAGAAATTCCTATGACCTCCTTTAAACTATTACCAAGTTTGATAACATTTGGTCCAGTAGTTTTCCTTTTATGACCATTTCAAAGTGGAACTTAAATTATATCCACCCTGTATATCAGAATTTTGTTAAAAGTGAAGCAATCTGTCAATGAAAAATATCACATTTCCTAGAAATATATAAAACCATAGGTATTTGAGGATATTTTATCTCTTCTACTTGTAAAATAAAGTCTTGCATTTTCTCTTTTTTCAGTTAGTAATATATAATTCACCAAAAACTTAAATAACATCTCTCAAAAAAATTTTGTTTAGAATTTTCAGTATTTTATTAAAAAACAGTTTAAATTCTGTTCTCATCAATTTGACAAATACAAATTTGAGTAAAATTGGTTTGAATAATAGTTATATCGATTAAAAAGGTAGAGAAATCATTAAAAATGCATTAAGGAAAGCAAGGAACTTGTGTTATGTTAGAGTCTCATGCTTTAATACTTATGAACTATATACTTATTAAATTATAAAACTATGTAGTTTAAATTAAACATGCACATTTAATTTAAATTAAGGTTGGCGGAATATATTTTTTCATTTTTGAATCTATAGTTTCAGAAAAATTAATTTTCTTAAAAGGGAGTTCTTAAAAGGGGGTTTTCTTAAAAGGGAGTTGCACTGTTGAGCATGTACAGATAAATTTACCTATAAATTCATACTTTTGAAATTTTCAGGGAATGAAATTTGACTACTCTAAACATCTTATTTTCTCGTGATAATAAACGAAATATTACTGTTTGAATAAATATGCATAGAAAAAAAATTAAAATATTTAGGAAAATTCATGTGAAAAGTTTCAAATATTGTTAAGGGGACACAGTACCCTCAAAATGGTCAAAATATCGAAAAAAAATTTATTGGCTTATTTCATTGCTCATACCCTTCTACATATTCTGTCAAAATTTTGAAGCTGTATCTTCAATATTTCGGAAGTTATGTAGTTTTTTATTTATGATGACAGAAATTTAAAGGGACATAAGCAGTAAACATGGCCTTTTAAACGTTATCATTTCCTGCACTAGTGTCGCTGTCCAAAGAAATATTGAATTATTTTTCATTTTATTTAGCAGATAGATGTGATTGAAGTGAAGTGAGAACTAAACAGTGACCGTAACTGTCTTCGATTGTTTATATTTTTATAACGATCTCGCTGTTACTACGCATTTATTTTTCGCTTTTTTGCTTTCGTAATTTAGCTTTGTTTACACATTATTTTGTACGAAGAGCATTTAGTTTAGGGTTTAAATAACCTAGTTTAGTAATATTGAAGGAAATTTCTTTTTAACTTTCGTGTTTCCAGCATGCCAAGGCCTAAAAGGAAAAACATTGATAATAAAGCTAAAGCTTTGAAAAGATGGAGATCAGATTCAAAATATGAAGATGTTACACCTGGAGTTCCTTCATCTAACCTCGACAATATACTGTCAGAACAAACTATCAGATGTTCAAGACAAGAATCTGACAACAATAATACACCTCGGAAAACAGAAGATGTGAGTGAAAGCCCTAATTATATTATTGTGGATGTAAACATGTTATCGAAATTGTTTTCAAACCTTGTGTGCAGCATATGTGAAACTTCTTCATTACGTGTTGTTATAGGGGGAAATTATGGATTTTCCCATAAGATTCAAGTTGTGTGTGATGTTTGCAAGCAACTAGAAAGTGAAACATACACTTCAAAAAAAATGGTTCAAAGTGATGGCACATTACGCCAGTCTTTTGATATCAATATGAGGGTGGTACAAGCTTTTTTGAGTGTAGGGCGTGGATATTCAGCTCTAGAGATTTTTTGCATGTATACGAACATGCATTTAATATCTAGCAAAACTTTCAATCGTTATAAAAAGATGTTGCATGACTCAATCAAAAATTCATCAGCAAAGAATTTGCAAAACATCAGAAATGAAGTGCGAAAGGAATATGCTGTTTCTAGTGATCTTCAACTTGCTGATATTAGCGTTTCTTATGATGGTTCTTGGCTTACTCGAGGGCATACTTCACAAATAGGAGTTGGTTGTGTCATTGACATATTGACTGGCTATGTCATTGACTATGAAGTTATGTCAAAGCATTGCACTGAGTGTGAGTATGCAAAATCTGACCTCGGAGAAAAATCTGCAGAATATAATGTGTGGTTTGAGGGTCATAAAGATTCATGCAGCATTAATCACACTGGGACGTCAGGAGCTATGGAAATGGAAGCAGCTTACAAGCTATGGTCCAGATCTGAGAAAATTGGCTTCCGTTACACGACAATTCTTTCAGATGGAGATTCTAAAACCTTCAAGTACTTGAATGATAAAAAAGTTTATGGTGCTGATGTTGTGATTAAAAAAGAAGAATGTGTGAATCACGTGAGTAAAAGGCTTGGAACAGCATTACGAAAAGCCGTTCAAGAATGGCGTGCTAAAGGTGTCACACTTGGTGGTAAATCCTATGGAAGTCTAAAAGATGAAACAATTAAAAAACTCACACGTTACTATCAAAATGCTATTCGTAAAAATAAGGGCTGTATCAATTCAATGAAAACTGCCATTTATGCAACATTGTTGCATAATATTTCTACGGATAGCAAACCCCAACATTCTAAATGCCCCCCTGGAAAAGATTCATGGTGTTTTTATCAAGCAGCAGTGGCAAATGGCGAAACACCAGGTTCACACAAGATCCATATAAAAACACCAATCAATGAGACTTATTTGCCAAAAATTTTGCCAATTTACCAAAGGCTTGCATCAGATGATCTCCTTGAACGCTGTGTGAGATGCCTGACACAGAATTCAAATGAAAGTCTGCATAGCATGATATGGTGCAAATGCTCTAAAGAAACTTCTGCTTCACTGTGTCGAGTAAACATTGCAGTAGCAGATGCAGTTTCTGAGTTCAACGTTGGAACTTTTAAATCTTTAGAAAGTATCCAGGCTGAAAACAACATTCTCCTCAACAGAAATTCAAGGTATTTAGCTATGTGGAGAGATTATAGACGTGTCTACCAAAGAAGGAGGAAGAAAAATACAGTTTATAAATTAGTTCAAAAAAAAGTGAAACTTGCTCGAAAACGTAGAGAATACTCTACTTTAAAAAAGGAAGGGCTGACATATAAACCTGGGTGTTTTTAAATTTCAAAAAAATTAACGGAGCATTTTAACATATAATATTTGTTGTTTACTTTAAAAAACAGAGCTGTTTTTGTCACCTTCATAGAAATATTTTTGTCGACTTCATTTTTTTTTCACATAATGACCTGCATTCAAAGCCCTATGAAATATTTTGTATTGAAGATAAGTACATGCAATTTTGTATATATACTTTAATTTGCATAACATTTATTATTTTATATGTAATTTTGTATAACCATGCATTTAAGAAAGTGGTATTCACAAATGAAAACTTTAAATGGCAACTTCATTTATTTCATGTAATGACCTGCATTCAAAGCCCAATGAAATATTTTGTATTGAAGATAGGCAAATAATAATACATTCAATTTTGTATAGATACTTTAATTTACATAACATTTATAATTATATATATAATTTTGTATAACCATACATTTAAGAAGGTGTTATTCACAAATGAAAACTTTAAATGGCGACTTCATTTTTTTTCACGTAAAGACCTGCATTCAAAGCCCTATGAAATATTTTGTATTGAAGATAGGAACATGCAATTTTGTATATATACTTTAATTTACATAACATTTATAATTATATATCTAATTTTGTATAACCATGCATTTGAGAGCATGTAATTCACAAATGAAAACTTTAAATGGCTTTTTCTCCCTGTTGAGATTTTTGTCACTTTCATGATTTTAAAATGCTAAGGCTTTTTTTCTACTTAAGGTAGAGGTTTTAAATTTTGCGTACATATTTTACATAATGTATGTGATAAAACTGGGCATGGAGTAATCATTCAGATGTATAGTTCTTTTTTTATACCTGAAGCAAAGTGAAGAACGATTAAAATTCTCATTTTTTACTATAAATTACAGTAAAAAAATTATAATTAGCTTAATATTAGATGTATCTAGAAATCCAATGCCAATTTTTATGTAATATACTTCAGTAAAACTGAAAAAAAAAATTGAAGCAAAAATATTAATATTTGAAAAAGTTTTAGGGATTTAAAAAAAGTTGAAAATTTTCAAAAAAATTGAAATTTTCAAAAAACAGGCAGTTTAAAAAAAAAAATTTCTTATAAATATGCTTTTATTTGGATGTTAATATACAATACTGCCAAAATTTTCTATATAATACTTCAAATGAAAAAAATTGTTGAAAAGGTACCGTGTCCCCTTAAAATTTCAAAATTTTATTTTTTCGGAAACACATATATTTATACATAACTGCTTTCGGTGATAATCTAATTACTATAAAAATTAAAGTCTAGTTAAAATTATTTTTTTGAAGAAGCACAGTTTATATATCAAACTCTTCTCTTTTACTTACCTTTCAAGAAGAGCAAACAATTAAATTCAAGAAGAGCAAAAAATTTAACATTAAATGTGTTGTAAAGATGAAGAATAATGCTGAAAATGAGGTTGGTTTAATCTACTGTTATCATACTGAATAAATAAAAAAATATTTAATATAATGTTTTGAATATCTAAATATTTAATAAAAATATTTTGAAAATTTTTGAATATTTGAATATTTAATCTGAATATTTAATAAAATTGAAATTAATAATCGTTTAAGAATATTTATTTTTTAAGATGTAAATTAACTCTAATTGTTGTAAATTAAACTATAGATATAAATTAAACTATAGATATAAATTAAACTATATTGTTGATGTAAATTAAACTATACTGTTGATGTAAATTAAACTATAGATTCATCTGTTTAATATCGTATTCACGAAAATTTTCCTTCTAGATACAGAAAAATTTTGGATGGTAAAAGTGTAGAAAGCAAATTTTTTTTCTGCAGTTAAAAAAGGAGGCAGAAATTTTAATAAAAACATTATTTACAAAGCATAAAAAATATAAATTTTCTTCATTATTTTATTAAACGTATATTAGAATAGTGCAGTAAATGGCACAAGCAGTGTATGAGAATAACTACTGTGACTGGGAAATTTCTTGTATAAAACCATAGGTATTTGATAATGTTTTACATATTAAACTATTTAGAAAAAAGTCTTGATTTTTCCTTTTTTCTCAATTGTGTTCTCGGCAAAATATAACTCACCGAAATCTATAATGCACCTACTCTCAAGCGATAGATAATGATAAAGAACATTTTCTTTAGCTTCATTTACTTATTTCCGTTTTAGAAACATAATTAAAATGATTAAAATATCTCTCACCAACATGAGAAATTTAAGAAAAGTCTTTCAATTTAAAATTTTACGTTGTATGGTAATATAATAAGAGTATAAGAATAATCTAAAATTCCTACCTACGTAGGGATACACTCTAACATAAATGTGAGCTTCCTATTTTTTATCTATTCACTTTTTGTGTTTAAATTGTATGGAACATGGAACGATAGCAATATTACGTGTAGTAAAACATTAGTTAAATTTTCGTGCACAGTTATATATATATATATATATATATATATATATATATATATATATATATATATAACATTAAAAACCCCATACCATTTTAAAATCTAACATTATTCTAAATTCCCTTGGGCGTACGAGCTAAATTTCGCTTTTGATTCTAAGTTCTAATAACCTCGAGAGAAAATATTAAGTGGCTTCCTTTTTCAAATATGCGCGGCGTCCCCAATATTTTAGATAAGCTCTGCGCAGATTACATAAAACCACATGTGACTTATCGACAACAGCAAATCGGTAATCGCTATCCTGATCACATGACAAAGTTTATATAAACCGCCTGAACGGAAACCTGTACGCTTTTTTGATCATGTAACGGTATTAAATAGACGTAATAAAGTCTTTTCCGTAAGAAGCCCAGTGCGTCGTTTTGATATGGAGTGAATTGTAATATTAACATCTTCTTCTCACCGTGACATGGGAGATTTCGATATCTATTGGGCCAGTGTCAGTCTCCCATGTTACATATATATATATATATATATATATATATATATATATATATATATATATATATATATATATATATATATATATATGAAATGTCTTTCTCGGAGTAATGATGAACACGTAGAGGGGAACTTTAGATTAACTTCATGTAGTCGCAGCCGTCGAAGGGAGAGGGAGACAGGAATCCAGTCGTAAAACACAGACATCCACATAGCCTGTCAAATATTCTCTTTTATTTTTTACTGGTACTTTCTTGCTGGACATCTTATAGTGCCTAAACAGTTGGGCGGAACATAATTCTCTGAAGCTACATTTTTACAAAGTACTAATCCGGAGTTTTCCGGAGCACGCATAAAACGACAAGGAACGTAGCGGGGCTAAACGACAACTTGACAAGACAGGCACAGAACACAATAAAGTTCCAAAGGACACGGATTTTCGGCAAAAAGTACGGGTGCGCTAAACTCTTAATCGGCCAGTTCAAGACATATGGCGTGATATTGCATCAGACGTTTGGAACAATTGAGAAGGACTCTGTTATACAAGCATTTCTCTCTAAACGTGGATCGGGGGAAATATAATCGATTACTTAGGTTATCTCTAGATCAAACTTTGGATTAAGGGGCGATACTTTATTGAGATAAAATAAAAGAATTTCGAATAGGCGTTTTATTTAATGAAAGTGAAAGGTTATTGTTTCATGTATATATATATATATATATATATATATATATATATATATATATATATATATATATATATATATATATATATATATATATATATATAAGGAATCACCAAAGAACTTTAGGACTGTCTTTATCCTGGACACACAATGATGACATTTTGAAGTATATTACAGAACACATAAAAGTACAATTCCGGACATGTCTGAGTATTTAGCTACGTTACATCTTGATGGACGGAGAAAAGACGCAGCGCGCGGCTATAGAGCCCACATGACAAAAGAGTGCGGAGATGGCATAAAGCATGGACGGCACAACATCAATATACGATGACAGTCACGGAGAAAAGCGGCGGAGACTCTTTTCTCTTGCTTTTACGAAGGGTTCAGGACCTTGTACACCAGGAACCAAAAACTTCTAATTGGTTATCGGTGACAATCTGACCTCGTGCGTCAGAATACGTATGATCTTTCAGAAGGATCGAGAAAAACTGGTGAGGTTGAATCATCTTGCATTCAAAACAAAGCACGGGTGTTAAGGGACAATTTAGCTGGTTAATTCGTTTATCTTTAGGTCATAATTTGAAATATGGGACTATACTTAATTGAAACGTTAACGGGAGAATTTAGAATTTGCGTTAATTGATAAAGGTGGTGGGTTATTATTTCATATATATATATATATATATATATATATATATATATATATATATATATATATATATATATATATATATATATATGTGTATATATGTATATATATATATATATAAATGTATATATGTGTATATATGTATATATATATATATATATATGTATATATATGTATATATGTATATATATATATATATATATATATATGTATATATATGTATATATGTATATATGTATATATATATATATATATATATATATATATATATATATATATATATATATATATGTATATATATATATATATATATGTATATATATATATATATATGTATATATATATATATATATATGTATATATATATATATATATATATATGTATATATATATATGCATATATATATATATGTATATATATATGCATATATATATATATATGTATATATATACATATATATATGTATATATATACATATATATATGTATATATATATATATATATATATATATATATATATATATATATATATATATATATATATATATATATATATATATATATATATATATATATATATATATATATATATATATATATATATATCTGTTTGTATTTATATAATTTTTTGTTTTACTAAAAATATAGAACTGATTAAAAATTCCTCAACAACACCAGAAATTTTCAGACTTTCAAATAAAAAGTTTTCTTACATAACAATATAATTGTTACAGGGAACAATAACTTTAGTGACACTTTAGTTAAATTTTCTTCTACAATAATATTTTTGACTTGTTTCTCCTACTGATTAAAGTTCCCTAGAGACACTGAAGTTAAATGAGAAAGTAAAATACTCCTGAAAACTTAATTTACTGTAGTATGCTTATTAATGTGCATGCAACTACTTACGAATTAAATTCGTTACGTGACAGAGCTCGTAATTCAAGTTATTCGCATGTCAAATCATTTTTTTCCCAATGAAATGAATTCAAATGCCATTAATTCGTTCCGCCCCCCTCCACTAAAGAAAAAACCGCAATTTTTGTGGTTCATGATTTTAAATAAGAAAAATTATTTTATAAATAACATATATTGTATAAAAACACAATACAGTAGCCTTTACTGCAATAAACTGGTTCTGTTAAGTACACTGCTGGCCACTGTAAATGCAACACCCTGAAGGAAACATGCAAATAACATGAATTTTACAACATGCATTAGCGGAGGTGAGATATGCAAATGATTAGAATTTCAGCGCAGACGCACATCACGCGCGCCTGTTGCGCCACTTCAAAGCGATATTTAAGGCTTGGAGATTTCGACGATTTCAAGTTCGGCAATTGTGTTTTTCTTGTGGTTTTTTCAAAGAAACGATCAATTATGCCTCGTCGAAAACAGCGATCATCTTTTGATCAAGTATCCGAGTTCGACAGAGGAAGGATAGTGGCCTACCGAGATTATGGATTATCTTTCAGGGAAATCGGTAGTCGTGTTGGACGAAACCAAACAACTGTAATGCGGATATGTGATCGTTGGATGCAGGAGGGTACGACGGACCGGCGTGTTCGATCGCATCCACCTCAGCGCACCACTTCACGTGATGACAGACAAATTGTGCGCATGGCAGTGACGGATCGCTCAGTCACATCACGAACCATAGCACAGCACATGCAGTCTGTAACGCATCATCCAGTGTCTGCGCGTACCATTCTACGCCGTTTACAGCAGATTGGTCTGTCCGCAAGACGTCCATTGCTTTGTCTACCCTTAACGCAGAACCACAGACGTCTCCGCTGCCAATGGTGCGATGACAGAAGCATGTGGACGGCAGAATGGAATGAAATTGTCTTTACTGACGAGTCACGCTTCTGTCTGCAACACGACGATGATCGCATTCGAGTCTGGAGACACCGTGAAGAGAGGATGCTGAACAGCTGCGTTATGCACCGCCACACTGGTCCTGCACCGGGTATTATGGTATGGGGCGGTATTGGATGGCACTCCCGCACACCTCTAGTACGCATTGCCGGTACTTTAAACAGCCAGCGCTTCATCTCCGAGGTGTTGGAGCCAGTTGTCCTTCCTTACCTTCAGGGCTTGCCCACAGCCATATTTCGACAGGATAATGCGCGACCACACGTGGCACGCATTGTCCAACGGTTCTTCGTCAAACGCCAGATTGAATTGCTTTCCTGGCCGGATCGCTCTCCGGATCTTTCGCCGATAGAAAACATGTGGTCCATGGTTGCTCTACGATTGGCCCAGATTCCATCCCTAGCTGCCACAGCAGATCAACTTTGGCAACGTGTGGAAGCTGCCTGGTCTTCTGTACCCCAAGAACTCATCCAAAGTCTCTTTGAATCAATGCCGAGGCGTGTGGCAGCGGTGATCTCCAACAATCGCGGCTACTCTGGTTACTGATTTTGGCAGGAACCACACTTCACAGAAGTCTATAAATTTAATCATTTGATACCTGGTCAACATGTTATCTACAAAATAAATTGTGTTGTGATATCTCTTGTCTTTCTTGGTGTTGCAATTTGTGTGGCCAGCAGTGTATAATTCACAACATTTACTGTGGAGATCAGACTACTTAAATATGCTGACGGAGGTAGACGAGAATGGATGAAGTGACAAATTGAATCTTATTCGCTGATTTTTGCCCTTTTAGCAACGCTTTTCTCACTTATTCCTGAAGGGGTTTTCGGTAAAAATTGTCCAATAAGGTCTGTATCATCCCCCCTTTCAGAATGATTTTGAAAGGAGAGGTTGGACGCTGTTCGGTTTCGGAGGGCGAAATAATCTGAAGCAGGCTCGTAACCTGAATTTTATCTCGTAACTCAAGGCGAAAATTCGGCCGAGAGACGGTTCGTATCGCAAAAAACTTGTACTTTGGGACACTCGTATGTCGAGTCATCACTGCATAGTGCATATGTATCTGTTTTTGGAAGGCATGCAACCGTTTTTGAGATTGCTATGTGTCATAGGGACATGGCAGTAGTGTCACGGCCAGGGACAGGAGAATTGAAAATTACAGGACGAAAAAAAATAATTGCCAAATGCAAGAAAAAAACAGTGCAAATAACGGGCAATAAAAAGAGAAGGGAAGAAAACCAGCAATATACGGAAACGAAATTTAGATATTGTGTTTGTAGCAAGAAATATAAGATAAAAATTGAAGAGAGTGAGTTCCACGAATAGAAGAAATGAAGAAAGGGAACACTAAATTTATGATGGCTATAAAACAGGTCACCCTGCTTGAAGCCGAAGCATGGGAAAAAGTTAAATTTGAGGGAGAATTTTATAAATCCCGCCCTCGATGCGCATTGGTAAAAAGGGGATTGAGAAGAGGCAGCCAAGGACGAATGGCGATGGCATGGTAATAATATGACCAATAGAAATTGTAAGAGGCGGAGTCAACATTAATAAGAAAATAATATGAAATGAGAAATAGTGTGAAGGCACAGATAACCTAAGAAGGAGAGTTAGTCAGAAGTTTTTGAGATATAGAAGTGGTGTCAAGGCACATATACCTATGAGGAGATTGAGTTAGAAGTTGTTGAGATATAGAAGTAGTGTCAAGGCACATTCACCTATGAGGAGAGTCAGTTAGAAGTTTGGAGATAGAAGTGGTGTCAAGTGCCCAATGTCCCGTGCCAAGGGTCTGCAAGGAGTGAATTAGTTAGAGAATCGACGACGAGCGTAGAGTGTCTGCCATGATTGACGGAGCCTTATACCAGGCGAAGAAAGTGCCCTAGTTCCATGTGATTATAAATAAAAACGAAGTTCGTCATTACGAGTGCCAGCTGCCTATAGTGATTCAACAGTCATCTTTCGAGGTACCGACTTTGCGTTTACTTTTATATTGCTATCATTGCTTCTCAGTGTGTAGCCTTAATAACTAATATAGAGCACGATGAGTATATTGTTTGAATATAACACGTTAAGGAGATGACCGATAATTCGTAAAAACAATTTAATATGATGTTATGCTTATATATATGAATTAATTTAGTAGTAATGAAGTTGAGAGTAATATGTGTAGATGAAGTACGAAAGATTGTAATGATAATTGAATGAATTAAATATAGGTGCTGTGGTGAATTAATTTAGTAGTAATGAAGCTGAGAGTAATATGTGTAGATGAAGTACGAAATGTTGTCATAATAATTGAATGAGTTAAATATATGTGTCGTAGAGAATTAATTTAGTAGTAAAGAAGTTGTGAATAATGTGTAAATGCCGGAGGAAATATTTAGTAACTTGTAGCATATTATTTATGTGTTTTAATAATCAATAAATTAATTTGTCAGTATAAACCAGAGTTGTTTCCATTATTTGGGAATCACAATCAATCAATGTACTAACCACAATCTTTAAGAAATTTAACAAAATTATAATCATTAATAGTAAGTAAAATTAATATGTAATAATCCCCAACATACAATTAAAACTTTCACTGCTACACTATGTTTATATGTGCCGTATTCAATTGACAATTCAATACGTTCTTTCAAAATACGACAAAGTTGAAAGAAGTGCTTAGAATATTTCTGAAAAAAAAATAGAAATATTATACAGTCGAACCCCGTTATAACGAACTTCAAGGGACCAAAGGTTTTGTTCACTTCATCCGGTGGTTCGCTATATACGAACCGCTAAGCAAAATGCTAGAGTTCAAAAAATTTATAGCTGATTATTTGCACTGTGTATTCAATAATGATGTATTAAAAAAACGATAAAATCTATTAAAAATGATCATTAACGAATTAAATCGACTAAAACCGATTACATTAAACTGACACAATACTAATTAATTTACGTAAAATAGGAAAACAAGGGGACCAAAATTTTCGTTCGTTATATAGGTGACTTCGATATATACAGGGTTCGCTATAACGGGGTTCAACTGTACTAATCTAAAAAAAAATTAGAAATTGTGAGTATAATTTAATTGTCATATAACCAACCCCCTCCCAGCCTTTTCGCATTGGAAGCGGAGAGATTCCCCTCTCTGTATTTCGTTTATAACAAATGTTTTAAATGTGGGAGCAGTAGAACGCCATGGAACGTTTGAGTAGTTTAACTTTTAGTATAGTACGACGTTCGTAGAAGTTTGAGTTATTAAGTT
The DNA here is from genome assembly GCA_907164885.2 of Dolomedes plantarius. Classification (NCBI taxonomy): domain Eukaryota; kingdom Metazoa; phylum Arthropoda; class Arachnida; order Araneae; family Dolomedidae; genus Dolomedes; species Dolomedes plantarius. The sequence goes on along the minus strand of OU015490.1, from coordinate 210,588,683 downwards.
GTTAAACTTATATTTTTTTATGTTTGAATGTAAATGTGATATTTATAGTTCGTAGTTTGTCTTGTCTAAATAGAATAAAACCGACGATGAATTCACAAACTTTCCGTTTGTTTGTGAATTCATCGACAGTTAATTCAGTGACACTACATTAACTATAAGTAAACAAAAATGCCCTCGATAAATTTAAACAATATAACTAACTAGTCAGTTGTGCAACAGTCCACAATGGACTGTTGCACCAACTGCGGTGCCCATGTCAGCTTTCTTGACCGTGGGTTTAAGTGCCATACAGCATATGTCTCGGCCAGGTGGTCAGCCTGCCACGGGATCCCCAGAGTTAGTTCCCAAGCATGCTTGGTTCTCATTGTGGTATCTATCGACCCACTCAAAGGATGAAAGGCTGAGTTGACCTTGCGTAGTCGCAGGATCGAACCCTGGACCTGTGGTGTGGCAGCTCGAAGCTTTTAACCACTAGGCTACCGGGTGTCATACAAATAATATAATTAATATAAATGCAAATATAAATACAAATACAAATAATATAATGAATAAAAATACAAAGAAATATCATGCTAATGTTTGGTTGAAAGCGCTTTGGTTATTTTATTGTTACACGAGAGATTAGATAAGGACCTACAGATTACTGCAGATTCCGAATGGCTACAAACATCCATGCCAACAGTGGGACTCGAACCCACAAACTCTGGTTCCCATTGCCACTGCCCTAGTCATTCGGTCATATTCCGTTTGATAAAGCTTAGCAAAACAAATTACCAATAGCTTAAGTTAAAACATTCAATATATTCAATTATGCAGAAAAACGTATATTTTGATATATATCCTATTGTATATATGGTAAGTTTGATCAGCAGTATAGCCAGTACCATAATTTGTCTTCATAATACTGATACAAAAATTTAGATTCAAATTAAATTTCCTATAATAACTATCACTGTATACTTTCATGAAAGTAGATCATTTAATAAGGAATTTGTTATAGGTTCTTACACCAGAGTAAATGTCAAACGATTCCAGGTTTCATAGTTTGCCCTGAAAACGCTAAACACATTACGCTGCTTGAAGAAATCCCTCTTGCGTTACTCTTACGAGAATTGCAATCGACCAATTAATCAATATATATATATATATATATATATATATATATATATATATATATATATATATATATATATATATATATATATATATATATATATATGTGTGTGTGTGTGTGTGTGTGTGTGTGTGTGTGTGTGTGTGTGAGTGTGTGTGTGTGTGTGTGTGTGTGTGAGTGTGTGTGGGTGTGGGTGTATGGGTGGATTTGCAAGTAAAATTCCTTATGCATCAAAGCTATGACCTCACGCAAGACTTGGCTTTCGTTTTTCAACCATTTATTAGTACAGTTCTCGTGTCAGTTTAATTTTATTTCCTATTCAGCTATTGCAATTATCGTAAGAGTAACGAAAGAGTGATTTGTGCGAACAGTTTAATGTGTTTAGCGTGTGTATATATATATATATATATATATATATATATATATATATATATATATATATATATATATATATATATATATATATATATCCACATATTTTAATTTAAATACCCACATATTTTAATACGCCTTTTGAAATTCCTTTAATCTGTATTTAAAAGATAATAATTGAAGTTTAAAGTATTTATAAATATATGCATAAAATCCCATTTACTGTTTTGATATACAGCTACATTATTGTTAGTATCAATAGTAGTCACATATTTTTCTTGATGTAATTCATATACATAATGTGCAATATTCATATCTAATTAACATCCTCTTTAATGAAAATCGAAATATATAACATCTCATAAGTATTCTCTATATACACAATTTCCATTACCTCTGAGTAGCCTTTTAAAACTTTTTCTTATTTGAATGGATTTGGTGCCCATAGATATTTAAACGCTTTCCCTGTTCTATCTGATTAAGAATTGAAGAGGTGTGACTCCATTATCAATAGTTTGATTGCTTCATGAAGAAGCAATATTTCACTTCATTTCCATATTAATGAAACTGAAATCGTGTCTCGCTGAACACAGCTAAGGAGACGGAATGCAAAATGGACTCTATAAGAAACTGCTAATTTTTATTTTATGCAGGTTATGTTGCAGAGATTTTCTTTAACAAATACTAAAGCTTGAAATTTTGAAATATAAAAGTTTCCATTTCAAAAAGCACTGGAAAATTTATTTCACTTTTCATCTGAATTAATAGGATTAGGGAATGAATATTTTTTTTAAATGTCATATCAGTCATATGTATTTCTATATAATAAACTAGATGGTACCCGTCAAAACTTGACGGTTATTAAGTAAACATTCCAATAAAAAAAAGGGTTCATAACCTTATTAAAATATTAGAAATTCATATGAAAGCCTCGTGTGCTGGTAATTTAGAAATATTCAATAAAACACTTCAAAAAAATGTAAGAATATTTTGCGGTTATATTAGGTATTCGCTTTGAAAAGCACGCTACCGTACAGACACTTTTGAACATATCACTATCCATGTGCAACTATCCAGTTTGCAACTTTCCGAAAATACAAAATTTGATATTATTGTAATATCTGGTTAAAATAATCCCTATATATAAAACGCGTAGGTATGCGGCACAAAAATCTACGATATTTCTACACTTCGAATGGCAACGGCTGCAACTACCGGATGTAAACAGCGGCTGTCCGCAATTTAAAACCGTGTGTGTGTAGTGGCGGCATAAGTTACAACCGCTGATCTTTTGATAATACATGTTTAGATCTATCAAATCCAGTGTTTAACCATGGACAGTTGTATGTAGGTTTATCTAGAATCCATTCTTTTGATTCTGTCGCTTTAGTATCTCCTACTTTTGAAATACTCAAATCTGTATATCAAGAAGTTTTATGAATATCATAGTTGAAATCCACACTATATTTTAGCTCCATTTTATAAGTGAGGAAATTTTCCCAACAATTTATTATTTAATATGATTAAGTGTAGATATCTGAATTGTGAACAGTAATACATACAGAGAGTGATGAAATCAACACTGTATTTAAAATTTCCCCCCAACAATTTCTTATTTCTTGTAATGGTAAAGTGTAGATATCTTAATTTTGAAAAATTGCTGAATTTTTGCTCCATTTTATAAATGAAGAAATTTTCCCAGCAATTTATTATTTAATATGATTAAGTGTAGATATCTGAATTGTTAACAGTAATTCATACAGAGAGTGATGTAATCAACACTATATTTCAAATTTTCCCCCATAATTTCTTATTTGTTGTAATGATAAAGTATAGATATCTTAATTTTGAAAAATAGTACATACAAAGAGGGATGTAATTTTTAAAATCATTGATGTGGGCTTTCTCAGTCTTATCTTTAACTCTGTTCTAAGGTAATGGAAATTCACATTTTTTGATCACGATGTTTTAGAATCAGCTTAATAGAGAATACCCCTTAACAACATATATTTATGATGACAGGTAATTGTAACATTCCTTACATATGTCACTTTCAGTTGTGTTGTTTTGCAAAAGGAAATTTAAAACTAAAAGTGACCATGCTGGTCACGCAGCGGCTAGTATGGTTAAAATATAAATATATATATATATATATATATATATATATATATAAAAAAAAAGATGAATGAATGACTAACTTCATGTTTACATTTTCATGTCCCGAATATATAAAATGAATACTTGTTATTAATTTAATTGAAACGCTATGAAAACGTGAAAGGTATCGGAAAATTACAGACTTTTAAAAATTTAAGAAAATTTTGCCGTTATGTTAGGTATTCGCTCTGAAAAGCACACCACTATACAGTACATACCGTAGATAGTACATGTAAAAACGTGATGAATGAATGACTAACTTCATGTTTACATTTTCAAGTCCCGAATATATAAAATGAATACTTGTTATTAATTTAATTGAAACGCTATAAAAACGTGAAAGGTATTGGAAAATTTACAGACTTTTAAAAATTTAAGAAAATTTTGCCGTTATGATAGGTATTCGCTCTGAAAAGCACACTACTATACAGTACATACCGTAGATAGTACCTGTCAAAACTTGATGGTAAGTAATTGAACAGTTCCAATAAAAAAAAGATTCATAACATTGTTAAAATATAAGAAATTTTTACAGAATATTACTGTTTTGCAACCTGATGTGTTGCAATTTAGAACATTTAAATTTACTTGAATGTTTGCTGTCTGATTTGTTAATTTTAAATTGTTTTCTAATTTGAAGGTGAAATTTTTTAATACTTTTTTTATTAGATCTGAAAAATAAAGTAATATAATTCGAGAAAGTGGCACAAAACAAAATAATAAAATGTCCCCTTATAATCACCTGAAATATTGTTTTAAGGTGACTGCCTACATTTGGAGCCAATTTTTTTAAAAAATCATTTTTTAAAGATTTTTTTGTTTTTTATGGTAAAATAGCACTTGAAAATTAAAAAATAAACAAAAACTTGCCAGTAAATACCATACATTTTTATAAATTGGTCAATTTGAAGTAATTTTCAATGAAAATTAGCTAAAATGCGACACATATGACAGTTATCTTAAATGACCCACAATCTAAGAGAAATTTTAAAATGCAAAAATGTTGCAATATGAAATTTTCCCCGATTCATCATTCCTCTCCTTATAAAAACAGCCCCAAACACAGTGGCGTATGCAGGGGAGGGGTTGATGGGGGTTAACCCCCCCCCCCCCATTTTTTCTGATTACATATATTACTTCAATAGGTTCAAGCTCTGCACTGATTGCTCAAAACTACTTTTTCATAGTAACCCCCCCCCCCCTTTTAAAAATTTCGGCGTATGCTGCTGCCCAAACAAAAACTATTTAACTATTTATTATTATGCATCAGTTATTGAGTGTCATTTCATTAACAATAGCATCTAAAACATTTCCCGAAAATTTATATGTATTATTGTGTGAAATATCATGATAACGGTAAAGATTTGTGCTAAAAACATAATTCTGAGAAAAACTCAGTTCAAGTTGTTTACCACTTCAATTTTGTAGCAGACATTTTTTAAAATAGCTATAACTCTGCTTCTAATTGATGTAGAATGAAAATCAAAATGGTTTTGAAAAGAGAAAAGATTGAATTGCACGATTCCTGGAAAAAATAAAATTGACCAAAATAGTCAAAAAATGACATTTTCAACGTAGGCAGTCACCTTAAAAGATACACTATCATCGCAATAGAATGCTTTACTAAAAATTATTACAGTGAGGTTTTTTTTTAAAAATATTGAAGTTTATAATTAAAAAAAACGTTCTTGGAAAAAAAAGCATGCTTGCAGCTGATTTTAAAATCCGACTTGTACAGTCTAACTAATGCAGCCAGATATTTAGAAACAATACTGCTAATTCAATCTATTTCAATGTAATATAAATATTTTATATAATCATGTATTGTGCTATATATATGTATAAATAGGCTATGTATAAATATATTAAACAAAAATAAAATATATAAATAAAATCAGATTAAAATATCATGCAAATTATTCACGTGCAAATAATTTTTGCATGTGTATTTCAATTTAATGTACATATATTATATATTATGCTATATATATGTATAAATAGGCTATGTATAAATATATTAAGAAAAAATAAAATGTATAAAGAAAATCAGATTAAAATATGCAAATTATTCACGTGCAAAAAATTTTTGCACGTGTATTTCAATTTAATGTACATATATTATATATTATGCTATATATATGTATAAATAGGCTATGTATAAATATATTAAGCAAAAGTAAAATATATAAAGAAAATCAGATTAAAATACCATACAAATTATTCATGTGCAAAAAATTTTTGCATGTGTATTTCAATTTAATGTACATATATTATATATTGTTAAATATATATATATATATATGTATAAATATATATTAAGCAAAATAATATATATAAACTAAAGAAATTCTGATTAAAAATCATACAAACTTATTGAATCGTTACCAAACACGTATTAGATGTGGAATATATAGAATTCCATGTGTTGTAAATGCAAAAAATCTGTATACTGCAGATTTGGCCTTTTGGACCGGCTAGCTTATTATTACAGCAACTTTTGTGACGTACAGTTTGGAACATATCACTGCGCATGCGTCAAGTTTGCAACTAAATTCGACATTATTGTAATATTAAATTGTAATACTGTATTGTAATATATATTATATATTATGTATTAAAAATATATAGTATATATTAATATATATATATATTATATATGGTTAAAATAATGAAAACCTGTTTTACTGTGAAAAAAATTCTGATTCAATTTTTCTTAAATTAACGAATCACGGTGAATGAATGACTCACTTGTGTTTACATTTTCAAGTTCTGAGTAACACTATGATAACGCGAAAGGTGGCGGAAAAGAGATAATTCTCTAATGAAGAGATAATTTTGAAATAAAATTGATCGAAATAAAGTTGATTTGTGTCGATATTACGTTGTTTTAATTACAATTATTTGGGTTTAGTTGGCAAATAATCTTTTTGAACTTTACTTTTAACTTGTTAAGCCTAACTCATAAAACAAAATGGATGCCAAATGGATGGATATGAGGTGGTCGCTCCGGACGCGTTACGGACAGAGTCGACTACAGAACACGGCAACTATTATAAGGATTGTATATATAAAGTAATTTATATAAAGTAAAATTAAATAAAGTAAAAAAGTAATTTATATAAAGTAATATATATAAAGTAAAATTTAAGTTTACATACATAATTATCGCTTACTACAACATAATATTGTTGGCATTATCGAGACTTTGAACACATCATGTGCTCGCATTGACGCCGTAACGATAGATGCTAGCTTCATGCAGGCTGAACTTAACTGCAAATCCCAGTCACGTAGTTAAAGAAAGACCTGTATTGTGTATACGAATATATATATATATATATATATATATATATATATATATATATATATATATATATATATATATATATATATATATATATATATATATATATATATATATATATATATATATATATATATATATATATTTAATTATTTATTTATTTATTTATTTATCGACGAGTAACACGGTGGGTTGATGTAGAAGTCGTGTTACCTCGTTGCTATGTTCATAGTTTGTTTTTATGTAATTAGCTATGTTTTTTTGTTTTTAATAAACCCCAAGTTGGACTTTTCTCGTCTGCTCAATTACTTAGCTTTATACTATAATTGAGTTTTTAAGTTTAATACATGTCAAGTCACTGTCGCAGTACATCAGATGTCAAGTATAAGTCTTCTTCGGGAACTATTCGCATGTGGACATCTGCATAAAGCTGTTTTGCGCATATATTTGTCACACTGTAGAAGAATCTGCCCTTCATAGAGAGTGGATATATTCAAAGCACATCCTTGAAATTGCAAGCGAAGAAATGCATCATGACTAATGTCTAGGCATTTTAATATATAAATTAATGCCGCTCCAACATTTACATTTCTTTTTCCCACTATATTTCTCTTATACTACCTTTTAAGTTTTTCCTTCTTCTTTTGCTCTTAAAATTGTTCTTTCTATATATACAATTTATTGCTTTTTTTCACCATTATTTCATCTTTTTATTTGACTATTTTTATTACCTGTTTTATATGACTGTTTTAACATGTGCTACATGTGATTGGTTTTGTTACCTTCTATGTGTCTCCTATATGTGACTGTTTTTATCACCTGATAATTCTGACTGATTTTACCATCATCTACATATCACTTTTTCAACTTTCGTTGTTGCCATTTTTACCGCTGTTGTTCGTTATGTCTACTTGTTATTCTACTCACTCATTTTATAGCAGTGTTAGGATTCATTTATCATTTGAAATTTGTACAGATGGTAAAATGTCCGAAACATTCTAACAGGAGACCATGGGAGCATTTATGTCCTAGGATTGAGTTTGAAATAAATAAAAAGAAACAAAAAAGAATAAGAATAAATTAATATTTAATGCATTTGTAAGAAAATAAAACTTGGAAATCCCATGATATTTTCAATGATAATTTTTGTAAGATAAAATAATCACCTATATTTTATCATTATGTATCATTTCTCTTACAAAGAAAAAGACAAATCTTGCTGACTTGAAACCTTAATTGATTTACTTTTTCAATTTTTAACGGTTGACATTTATAGATGAAACAGATTTTCCTCACGATCCTATCATGAGATGCGTATGCTTCCTTGCTCGCATAAAATAAAGCAAGGTTTCACACTTCGATGGTTTACATTGTTTAAGATAATGTCAAACAGGATTTTCTGAATAGCTTCAAAAACAGTCTCCTACGTTTTTTTAATTATATATGCTAAATTAATCTTTTCTGCTCAGTAGCTCCGAATGCTGGCGTTTTTTTAGATATATCGTCTTTTGTTGCATTATCACGAAAGTGTCGTCATGCATTTGCTTTAACGGATTGTAATGATCCGGAGCAGCCATGCGTCGAAGAATGTATTGAGTTCAGAATATAATATAATACCGGTTGATTGAATATGAGACAGCAAAAATATTTTTGACGGCGAACAATAATAGCTGAAAAATCGATCTTTTGCCAGGAGTATAAATTTTGATCCCAATAACCTATGCTTTGAAAATTCCGAATTATTTTTCTGTATTCTTTTTTTCTCATATATAAACATTACTGAAATAAATTTCACTGCGGTAGGAGGAAACATCTAATGAAAGAAAAAAAAAGAACGTAGATAGGAATTTTAGTAACGAGATAAACATCCTACATCGTAAAATTAACATAATACTAAACTTCGCATGCATAAAGAGGGTTAAAAGAATGGAAATTGTATTTTCCTTTATAGTGTAGTTTTTAATATCATCCACCGTAATGAAAATAACCTTGCAATAATGGTTTTTGATTGTGAAGTGGTGTAAAAATCACTAGTTTTACTAGAGTGCCTTTTGTTCTTTACTGAAATTAATCAGCAATATTTTAACAATAGCCACAAATCGTATTTCCTTAGCGACCAGTGATCGTTCGTCTTAAGGATGGTACTGATTTGTAACGTAACATTATAATGTTAAAATAGGGACTGACTTGTAAAGCAACGTTGTAATGTAACACTTGCGGGGAGCGATACATTACAAGTCTACAAATGTTTCTTTGTGAAACATCATTATGAATGTTCGTTTCGATAGATGCCACACATCATTCAGTTCAGTCAGGCCGAAACTAGAGGGTCCGTGATGTGTTCTTTGTAATAAGGTATAACTACATAATGCTTGAAAAAAAGAAGGTTTAATTTGTTGGTTTGTTGGTTTGTTTGGGTTTTATGGCTCAAGGTCCAGATAGACCAAGCTGCACCTTACACGTGGTATTATCCGTAAAATACATAAGAAATACAAAGAAAGGTATTTTACCCTACTCGTAGAACGTGGGAAGCTGATAAAAACCAATATAAAAGAGGTTAAATAAAAACAGTGCCATACAGGATTGATAAAAGATAATGATAAATTAAGATTGATCAAAAATCAGTAATATCTATAATTAATAAAAACTGTAATAATGTCAAGAGGTGATAAGTGCAAAGACATATAAGAGCGACGAACCACTGAAAAAGAAGTTATAAAGCAAAGACAGAAAATTCAATAATGTAGGGTAATTTTATTTAGCTTAAGCGAAAAATTTACAATATTCTGTCCAAAGTATTATAATGCATTATTATATTGTTATATATTTCTAGTCCAGAGGGCTTAGCAATAATAACAAAAACATCTGGCTATACAGCAATATTATAGAGTCGAAACCCGTTATAGCGAACCCGGTATATAACGAACACCCAGATATAACGAACCAAAATTTTGGTCCCGCCGTTTTCCTATTGTATTTAATGCTAATTTATCCTTTTATAGCGAATCTCCAAAATCTTAAGAATCGGCTATAACGAATCTTTTTTTTCAGTCGACTACTGAATTTTTTGTTTATTTTTAAACTTTTTAAAATTGTTGAAGATTCAACGAATGTTCAAGAAGAAAAAAAATATTGAAGAAGAAAATGATGAAGATTTACCTTTCGCAATATGGATAGAAAAGCACAAAATTTCAGCATTCACAGATTGTGACATGCAATTGCTCGAAACATGTGATGATGAAGCCATTACATGAGAAAATTCGATTGGTGAAGACTGTGGAAGAAATTAAAATGAATCATTCTAAAATCGAAGATTCTGCATCTGATGCTGATGAAGAGGAGAACATAAATGACGACATCCCAACCATCTCAGATGCTACATCAGCTATGCTTATCATTAATAAGCTTTTGTCTACACAAACAGTGGAAGGAAGAGTGTTAGAGTCATTTGGTGTATTGGACAAAGAATTTCATGAAATGTTTTTGAAATCGGCTCCACGTCAGCAGAAAATTACTGATTATTTCTGTATCAAAACAGTGAATCGTTAATGATAATTGTTAATAGATATTATCATTTTTTCAATATGTCATTATTGCATACACATAGCAATTAATAAGTTATACCTTTTGTGAACTCTAACATTTTTTTAACGATTCGGATATAGAGAACCATTGGATATAGCGAACAAAACCTTTGGTCCCTTGAAGTTCGTTATAACGGGGTTCGACTGTATATACTTTGCCCCGCCCCCCCAAAAAAATTATGGAGCTTTATTTTATCTTTATTTAATATATTCAATATTATTGCACTAAATATTATTTTTGTGATTTATAATACATTAGAAATAGTACAGTGCATAATCACAAATAGACTAGTTTGACTTAAATCCTAATAAAACTAAAATAGTCTTTAAGCTACTTGTGATAAATATCTACGAACAAAAAATAAATACTTAAACATTTTACAGAAGTCAAGTTTTTATCCATATAAAGATTTTTTTTTCTATTAAAGAATTAAAAAAATTCTAAAACACTGAAATTTCTTTCTTAGTAATTTATGTTAGAGTATGAATTAATAACAAAAAAATGTTTTTGTACTAGTTAAATTAATTCATAAGAAATTACTTTTTAATATGAAAATAAAATATAATTGAAGCATTTCTTTTTGGAAAATAAAATTAACCATTATATTGGTAATGAATTTTAATCATTTTTATTTCCACTCTTTTTGTACAGAGCGCTGGTTTTCGGTGCTGACGGGTTCTCAGACCGAATCCTGGCGAAGCGCCACTAAAATGCCTCCATTTGTGTCGTCCCTTCATTAGGGCCAATGTTCGTCCGCCTATATGCCACCCCCATAATAAAGTAGTCAGCAAAACTGAGGTGAATTAGAGACGAATGTCTTCGCGACAAGTGCCTCAGCATTTTTAGGGGCCGTGGTGGCCTTGTGGTACAGTGCGCTGGTTTTCGGTGCTGAGGGTGCTCAGATCGAATCCTGGCGAAGCGCCACTGAAATGCCTCCGTTTGTGTCGTCCTTTCATAGGGGGGCAATGCTGGTGTGCCTATATGGCGCCCCCATAATAAAATGGCCAGCAAAACTGCGGTGAATGATAGGTGAATGTCTTCGCGACAAGTGCCTCCGCATTGAAAAAAAGAAACAAAAATCCACTATTTTGCTTATAGCCACAATGATTACAATGTATGATCATATGGTATTATAACACTAAGACATGTTAAAAAAGGAAGCCTAATTTTCCGTTCATATAAGTTACTTTATAATAGTTCTAAAAATTATATTTATAATTTTAATACTTTAGAAATAGTACAATGAATAATCATGAGTAGAATATAAACCATAGCAAAGTGAAAATATCTCTAAGCTAATTTAGAAAAATGCCTGCGACACTTAAACATACTCTGGAATGAAATTCTTCATACATTTAAACAAGATTTCATGTATTAAAGAATTAAATGTATTCTAAGACGCTAAACTTTATTTACTGTAATTTATAACAGAGCATGTATTAATAATAAAAAAAAATGTGTGCCAAGAATATTTGTTAATAGTATTTAAACTAATTAAAAGCAGATTACTTTTCGATTGCAAAATATGTAATATTCAAGTATATTATATTGAAAATTTATATAAAATATTATTCGTATAAATTTTAATGAATATTATGTTCATTCCTTTACAAACAGCCACAGTTTCATATTTCAGGTTTTAGAATTAATACAAATGACTAACAGATTCTATTCGTATCGATAATTTTAAAACATATTTTTTAACAATAGAAACATTTTCATTCTAAAGGTATTCACCAACTATTAATATAAAATAAAATTAGAGAGAAAAAACAAATATTATTATAATATAATATAATGCTAATTACGAGGTGGAAATTAATTATTTTTAGATAATATACCTATTGTATGATAATGGAAGTTATTGTATTAGATATTTATTAAAATCACTATTTACCAATATCATGATTAAATTATAATGTCAATTAAAGGTGTAATACAGTATTGATGTATTTATTTTTTTAATAGTACATTTCGAGCATTCCATTATGCACTTTAATCAATATATACTTTAGTTTATTTTGAAAAAAATCATGTAAAATGATTAATTTTTTATCGATTACTACAAATTCGTTTATTTTTCATGCTATTAAATGCAAGACGTTTGTACCGTGATTATTTAAAAAAACCTTTTCAAGTGTTTTTCAATTTATTACAAATACTATATATGATAATATTTAACAAACATCTTAAGCTTAAATTTTTTTTATTATCCGAAAGTATAATGAAAAAAATTTTAACTCAATATTACTAAATATATTTGTGATATTCATAACGTACTTTCCCTAAATAAAAAATAGTATGTATTTACCATTTTAGTCATTATACAAACAATTTAAAAAATTCTAGCTGTGTTTTCTCTGTTATCTCTCTCTCTCTTTCTCTGTATATATATATATATATATATATATATATATATATATATATATATATCTTTACAGGGTGAATCTGAACAAGTGGGGAAAACTTTACGGGGTGATAAAACGCATCTACACGAGCAACTGGGGCCGGGACTGGGAAATATCGTCTTTTAATAGAGATCGTCGTTAAGTAGAAGGTCGTTAAACAAAGAGCCAACTGTATATATATATATATATGTAGAAACCTGCCCGCGTACTGCACGGCGGAACTAGATTCCCTTATACTCAGTAAGACAGTACTCAACTAAAGACAGAGTCACTGCTTAAACACAAATACTGTATTACATTAGAACAATTATTTACAATAGTTATGGTTCCAAGTTACGTCGCAGCACGTCTGCTGCTGGGCAAATTTTGCCAAACGCAGAAAGGGATCGCAGCCGTCTGCCGCATTCAATTCAACGTCTCGTCTCGACGAAAGTTCATTCCCCTCTGCCATCACCCTTCGCTCCTTTGCTCTATCCAAGGGGCGCTGTCGTCTGCATGGAAAGCATAGCAGGAAATCCTCCTAGCAGGCGTTATACCCTTTTCTACATATATATATATATATATATATATATATATATATATATATATATATATATATATATATATATATATATATATACATATAATAGCATTATTGCGTGGCGTTGCCTGGATAGATATATACATATAAAATTTTTCATGCATTCCATCAAAAAATTACTGGGCTGCACCCACCCACCAGCAAAATAAACACTTCGCCCTCTCCCCCGTCACCCCCAGACCAACTCTCAAACCACCTCTCAGAACAAACCTATTTTCCCCCGCGTATCGAATTAGACTGGTTGTGATAAAGGAGCTGTATCCACATTTAAGAGGTGCGCTTAGGGGCACAAAAATCATAAACAAATTAATTTTTTAAAAAAACTAATTGAGCCCCAATTTTTTTTTTCTTGATTTAAGTTTCTCGGGCCCTAAACATTAACTGTGCAGAATTTGGTCCCGGTGGGTGAAACAGTCTATGATTCTATAGCGGACAAACAAACAGACAAACTCTTATATATATATATATATATATATATATATATATATATGTGTGTGTGTGTGTGAGTTACACACACACACACACACACACACACACACACACACACATATATATATATATATATATATATATATATATATATATATATATATATATATATATATATATATATATATATATATATATACATGTATGTGTGTGTGTGTGTGTGTGTGTGTGTGTGTGTGTGTGTGTTTATCAAAATAATTGAAAAACTAAGAAACATCATGAAAACCTTTATTAATACAGCGCAGGATCACGTTTGTATGTAATACCACTTTATTCACCTTGGATTTGGATTAGGTCACGAATAGTCATGCATACTGGTTAAGAATATATTATACCATTCTTCATGGAAAAATCATGAAAGACTCTGTAGAGATTCTGTGGTGGATATCGACTCCTGGCTCTATCCGCTTATACAGATCACAGTGGTTGGATGATACATAGTTGGGGGGGGGGGGATTGTACAGTAGGGTGAAACGAAAAAACCTTTTTTTTTAATTTCAATATGCTCTAGTTTTCAAAAGTTGCCTTTTAAAAAAATAAAGACGGAAATTAAATATTAGCGTAATTGGTGCATGTTTTCAGTGGTGCAACAAGGACAAACTTTTGGTTTTTATTGAATTTTTGACAAATTTCGCAATTATTTTGAAATTGAATGCACTTGTAGTACAAAAAAGTAGCAAAATATGTTATTTAAACATCCCTTTTAGTCAGGAGACCTGCAAAACTGATTATTTAATACGTTTTACTTCATAAAAATAGTACACATAAACGCACTTAAGGACGAGGAACTTAAAAGACACTCAGACATCACGGTGGAACGAAAAAAATTTTTTTTTGGAATTTCAACATGCTCTAGTTTTCAAAAGTAGGTGTTCTTCAGACGTACGTACACCCTGTTGTGAGGAACATTGTGAACAAGGATTCGTTTGACAAATTGACATTTTTCGGCATATTAATCGACCAGGATTTGCGCTCGTGGCAACACTGTGGACGACATTTTGTATTGGCATCTATTATGAGTGGTTTGGGAATAGCTACTTTTCAGTAAATGTTTTGTTTGTGAACTACCCTTCTACCTCTGATGGGTGACACCGGGACACGCAGATGCCGATTGAGCTTTTCAGTCATTTTAGTTGCAGTTGTTTTCTTTCTACATGTCACAATCCGCTTGAATACCTCTTCCGTCTCTTTCACCCAGTTCTCCCTTTCATCCACTATTCTGTTTGGCAAAGGATGCTTTTTCGTGCACTCAGTATGGTATCATGACTTTCGATACCATAGCTTGAAAAACACCCACTAGCCTGGGTGTTGCAGTAACAGATACTCCAATTTAAACATGCTCCAAAAATTTTCCATTTTCGCGAGGTCTGCAAGGTTTGCCATTTTACGCCGCCCCCCCCCCACCATATGCACGATGTCCTTAGCTTCATTACTGCTACCTGACAGTAGAATAATACATACGCTATATTATATAAAAAAAACATATATTATATGAAAATACGCTATATTAAATTTAAAAAAAATTACAGACCTGTTTTTTAAGGAATACGAAGCACATTCACAAACACCACTAATATTGATAGGTGTTTCCATTATTTTGATAACAACGTGTGTATATATATATATATATATATATATATATATATATATAACATTATTATATTATTTAGTATTTGTATTTATAAGGCCAGTTACAAAAATATTAGGAATGCTAACTCTATTATGAAAAATTTTTTTTTCCTATTTCAAATATACTCTTAAAAAATATCTCTTTTCATAAACAAAAGAAACATATATATATCACTAAGCGGTAGAAATATAATTTATTACTGTTGATAGTTTTTTTAGGAAATATTTTCCTTCTTCATCGTCACTGAAGTGTGTGTAAAATATATACTTTTTGTTTACAGAGAATGAACAGAAAAATTTCCACTATCATTAAAGGAAAAAAAGAGTAAGCTTCGATAAATTCCTCTACAATTACTTAAGCCAGTTTAATAGAGAAATATTCTCATACATGTATACATTATTGCTGTATATTAAACTTGAAATGTGTGGTTACCACGTCAAAAAGCCATTAATAGAGTTTAATAATGCTTGGGCAAAATTCCTGTTACAGGCGCAGTAAAAAATGTCTATTAGTAAAATAAAAGCACTTGGCAAATTCAGCAAGTGTGAAATTATTTGAGCAGATTAATTCTCTTTCAGAGAAAATTGTTTCTTGTTATATTTACTCAGGAATGAAATAAAATCAATGAAATGCTAAGTTTTTGGCGTTTTTGTTATTGAATCGTAAAGTTTAGTCATAAATCAAATACTGTTACTTATAATGAACCTTTTAAAATATTCTTATGGAAGCAAGAGAGTAATATATATATATATATTGAAAACAATAAATCTTACCATCCATTAAATGTATAGCTTTAATAGCAAATATTAGGCAAGTTTTGTATTAAGGAAAGGAAAAATAATATCTTTGAAACAGAAGTTAGGAATTGCAATGTCATTTTAATGCACAATATACGCAATTTGGATTGTAGTTCTAAATATTTATGACATTTCCATAAAGAAGCATTTCTTTACCATAAAGAAGCATCAAATGATTTGAAAAAGGGAACTTTGTATTACTGTTCGACATATTCTATTCATAAGTATGCTGTAATATTTTATTTATTCATTTATTTAGTATTAAAATTTTCATAGGCAACACATCATACTTAAAGTGTCATTCAAATATTATAGATGTGTGGACGAAATAAATACACGTATGGAATAATATAAACCTATAAACACTTCTTGTATCCGCAGAATGATTGTTTAGTAAAAAAAGTATTAAATTACGTCTATCATAAGGGATACTTTTAAACAATCTTTGACAGAATATTAACAAAATTTAGGTAATCTATGGTTCTTGGTCCCATAATGGTACCATAAAGCCTGCTAGAAATTGTTACTGGAGTTGTTCAGTCGAAATTACGAGGGCACCACGGAAAAAGTCTATCTACGACTCTTCTGGTGCTTTATAGCCGTGGGCTAAACATGAGCTGCATGTCTTCGACGGCCTACAGTAGACATAGTTCAGATCTATCCGGCCAGGGAGCATTTATAGTATTTGTTAGCAATGTGAACTAAGAATTACTTTAAAGGTCCATTAATTACTTGCCTTTCCGAAGTTTAACGTCATACTTTTCATTTCCCATTTAAGCTCGATCAAGTTAAAGCGATTGAATTCATAACTAAGCCGAATCTCTGACGCAGATTTCTTGTGATTACGTCATGTTTGGCAGACTGCCGTACGTCAGATAATTAAACATAAAAGTCTATAGTATATGGCGTATTTCGTAGAAGTTACAACCCGATATTTGAATATCAGCTTTTGACACGTGTATATAAGCCGTGGATACTTTCAGGAAAGATATAGAGGTGATGATATAGAGATGATTATATAGAGGTGATGATACAGAGATGATGATTTAGAGGTGATGATATAGAGACTATGATATAGGGGTTTTATAGAGGTGACGATATAGAAGATATGAGATGAGTATCGATATTATTAGGTATTGTC
Source organism: Dolomedes plantarius (assembly GCA_907164885.2). NCBI lineage: Eukaryota > Metazoa > Arthropoda > Arachnida > Araneae > Dolomedidae > Dolomedes > Dolomedes plantarius. The sequence continues at coordinate 210,571,106 of OU015490.1, read as the reverse complement.
AAGCTGCTCAGTTCATCAATGCGTTTATTAAGAAGTCGGTGTCTGTTCTGATAAGATAACAAGATGTTGTATTAAGCCTGCTAAAAGTAAGGTATTTTATATTACTTCAACATTTAAATCCCTTTTGATAGTCCATCACAGTATAGGAAATAGACTGTTAGTTTAAGAGATTGATTCAATGTAAAAACCCAGTGTGCATTACTAATGTTACTAGTGAAGAATGAAGATATTGACATTGTTGTTTTTAACTAATTTTAACTAGTTTTCAAATGAATAAATACTTTTATGTTATTGTTAAAAGGCTTGTCGTCTATACATTATTTTAGGCATCTTCAATGGTTTTAACGTATACCTTTTTTTAACAAACATAGCTTTTACTAAACAACTTTTACTCTGCTATTCAAATATATATAATAGAAGAATTATTAGAATTGTTGACGTGCATGTTTTACATGTACGCTAATAGTATTATGAAAATACTAGAGATCTAAGTAAAAACCCACATGGAAAAATGTATAGCTAAAATCACTTCATGTAGCGACAGACTGACATTTCAATAAAAGACTTTCAATTATGCATATCAAAAGGTTTATTTTCAAGAAGTCTATTATAGGATATTAACAATAGTTAAGTAACCTATGTTTCTATGTACGATGTCCTCTTTATTCCGAAACAAGCGCAAGTGATCTTGTAGCACCCTGTCGTAACGTTTTGTTCCGCCCTTTAAAGCTATATTTTTCTTATGGGATTTTCCCCTAACAGCTGCGCGTACCTCATAAATGGGAATGTTGTCCCTTAAATGCTCAGTTTTATTCAACGAAAACATACTTTTAGCGCTAAGAACGCACCCAACTTTCTTATCAGTGAAATTCCTCGTGCGGGGGAAGAGGGTTGGTATATTACGCTACAAGTTAGGCTACTTTTCGCTTCCTCGAGATACACAGGCATGATCGCTTTGTTTTCGCAGTTTTTCTCGCCGCTTCCCGAGAACTCTTCTCCAAATTTGACGTACTGATGGACAGATGCGAAACTCTTCAACCACCTGCAACAGAGATCTCTCCCGACTCGTTGTATGAAAAACTCCAGAAAAGGGCTTGACAGCATGCCTAAGATGAGAGGAGAAAGTTGGACTTCGGAAACGGTGCTGTTCGCATAGGGACTCAAGAATAATCTATCGGTCTTCATAATCGAATAGAATGACAAACTTTCTGTATTTTGGAACCTTAAGCAATTCTTCTTAATATTCCCTAAAAATAAATATGTTCCATGGTTCATAATGTTTGGGTCATCTTTCCTCGTGTATCGTTTTTATTGATGACATTTTTCTATTCCAGATGAGGAATTCTCTGTTATTATTCTGCAATATGCATCTCAACCTACTTTTAGCACTACATTCCTGGTTTTATTACTACACACCCTCTTTGAAAGAGTTTGCTGATCCTTTGCAACTACACTCGTGCAACTGCACTCGAGCAAAGTGGAATTGATATCAGAATAGTGGAATCAAGAAACGTCGGTATTCGATTGAAATCTGATGTTTTTTTCAGTTTGTAGTATACCCTGTACATGATTATTTTTGCTGTGTAATTGAAAAATGAAAATATAAAATGATAATGGTTTTATATCAGGGATTCGAAATCCCTTACAGTGCCACGAAACCCACCAATTATCACCCCTGGTGGTGTTCCGTTAAAATTTCAGTGGCAGTGGACAAAAAGTTGGCGTATGAACCGAGAGTAGCTTAAGAGCCATGGGCTAAACAAGAGCCTCATCTCTGTGCTCTAGAGCCTACTATGCACCTAGTTAAAATTTTTCCCGCTAGGGGGCATTAGTAATAGAAACATCAACAAGAGGGAAAAAATGTTACAAAAGCGTTTTATTCAGAGTAATTTTTTGAGAAATAGTGTTTTTTTCCTGTGAATGGGGCATGATACATCTTGATCATATTATGAAAGTATTATATTGTTATGGTAATGGATTATATAAAGTATTATTAATATTTTTGGTCTACCAGCTGAACACATTACATCTAAGTCAAGTTGAATCTAAATATAAGTGATCAGCGTGACGTTAAGATTTTCCTTCTGTGTAGCTTTCAGTGACAACCAAGTGATAATCGACGCATAAAAGTCTATAACAAATGAGTATTCAGCAACTACAGATTGCCTATTTCCTAATTTAATTTTAAAAAATATTTTCATTTTGCTTTATTTCCCCTTGTTATTCAGCAGAGATGGATTATAAAAACGCTACGCATAACAACAAGAATATTAATTTCTTCCGGGCATTTTCTGTAAAAGAATATTTTGCATTTTGGAATTTCTCTGGAGAAAAACTATTTATCTGCACATTTAAAATATTTTCCTCTAGGGTGGTTGAGGAATGAATTACTGTTTTATATTTACGTTATTGTTTGAAATTTACTTGCAAAAAATTATAATGCCCTGATGTGAAGTGTAATGTAATTGCTCTGTGTCGAATGGGGAAAAAATCCAATACATGATAATTATAAGAAATTTAAAAAAAAGAAATCTGAAAATCGATATAACTGTTTTCGCCTGCTTGGAAATAAAGATAACGAGCTTAATTTAAACAATGCTTCAGAATTTCTTTTATTACAAATCATTTAAAATGTATATAAAGGAATAAAACAATAGATTAAAACAACTTGTTTTTATTTAGCCTATGGGATTAAAAATTTTAAAACAAATATCAAATATTTTATCGAAGATTTATTATACCATTCTGAAAGTTTTTTTCATACATTCATAAAATGGAGGTGAAAAATAATTGTTTTATTCATTACCAGTTAAACAGACTTTTAAAAGCTTGAATCAGAACTCACTTTTTTTTATTACCAAGAGTCAATTCTGACTTTAATTTAGGTAAGATATTTACGTGAAATTTTAATCATATATGTATATTTAGTGTTTTAAAATGTATAATGTACACTTAAAAAAATTATATGTGAGTAGATTTTATCCTAGGCATTAGGATTTTTTTTTTCATTTCGATCAATATTGGTTATAGAATGAACATTCAATCCATAAACATATACCATTTGTAATGAATGTAGGAATTTTTTACATTATATATGAACAGTTTATCATCATGATTTCCTTTTTTTCTAATAATTCTGATTATCATAATAGCTTGAAAAATACACCTCCTTGAACTTTCAATAACTTGTATTTTTTATTACAATCGCAGAAGTCACTTAACTAGAAAATTGATTTTGGGGCATAATTTTTAACCATTATAAAGACATACAGAAATATTAAAAAATGGACAATGATCTGGATTTTTCGGGAAATTTAGCATATATGTCACGCAACGTAGCAGTAAAAGAATTGTCAGGATACCAAAATTCACCTGTAAATATCCTTGGAATAGAGACATTAAGGACATTTAGTATTAGATTACACCGATCAATTCCTTAAACCAGAATCTATATTTAAAACAGAACAGATTTACATTTCTGTTACGAAAGTAATTTCAAACCATATTATCTTTATGCAATACTTCTTCGCACAAAAACATAGCAACAAAGATTTAACTTTTGATTCTGGGGCTGATATAGCCTAGTGATACCGAGTTTAGCATCGGACAAATGAAGCTCACTTCGAATCTCGATAACCGAAATTAAATACCATTGGGTCTAGGCAGGATATGGGCACGTTGAATCCGTAAAAAGGAAAGTCCTTCTGTGATGTCAGTGGATGAAAGATAAGGTATGTCCTCCCCCCCCAGATGGCAACCCTTGGGGTTGATCGGTTAAAATTGAGGGGAAAAGAAGCCAAGAGGTACAAGTGACTTTAAAAAAAAGACTTAAGTGGGGTTATGGATAGTTAATACACATATGGATTGTTGGTGGCAAAAGGATACAAGTAAATGTTTGTGCTGAGATCTAGCGGCTACAAAAGCAACTACTTGAGCAACTGAACCACAAATTTGTTGTTGAATTCTTCAATGTCATCGCCTTAAGAGGGTTATCGTACAAATTAAGTGATTTTTATTCAGAATACCAATAGAGACTGTAAATTTCATTTAATAAACTTCTTGTTTGACATTCTGTACTCTGATTTATCACTGCTATTTATTTATCTTTGGAATCCAAGGGGTGCAAGTGATAATTATAATTATACAATGATAACAGGAGTAAGGAATTAAATTTTTGAAAAGTATATTGCTCATATTCAAGAGGTATGCACTAGAACCATAATATAAGCCTTATACAGACCTGAGAGTTTCAGGGAATTAATCAAAATGATTTAACTTTCGACTGCGATTTCACAAAATGATGGAATTATCACTTGTACCTCTTGGCTTCTCACCCCCTCAATTGAGGTGACTCCACAGGAACCTCCAAGGTATTGACCCACCTGTAGGGTGTTCCCAAATAAAAAGTATGTATCAGGACAGGAGACTTTTCTTCCTTTTTTTTAGCCCCCCCCCCAAAAAAAAAGAAAAAAAAAAGATAGCTTGCTAAAAGTCGAATTTTTCTTCCTCTGATTTTATCTAATTTCGCGTTGACTCTTTTGCAGACATACTAACCAAGATAAAAAGGGATCTATATTCTTTATTATATTAACCACTTTATTATATTAACACTTTATATATATTAACCGCTAACAAATTATATCATCACATCTTTTCATGCTCAAAGAAATTTTCTCAAGTTTTTGCTTGGGAGATCCATTTCTAATCAGCGACGCAATCGTCTAATTTCACAAAATGACATGTAATGGTGTTAAATTTCGAAAGTCTTTCAAATGCGTTGCACGTGAAGTAGATTTCCATGATTGATATTCTTTGTGGAGAGTAAGTGCATCGAAATTATTTCAAAGTTTTACAGGTATTCACAGAAATGCTTTATATTACAACAGCCCTGGCGACAAAAATTTAAAATACACATGTTAAGTCTAAAAGATTTGTAACTGAAAAAGATGTTAAAAGTGTGGTGGTATGGATGTTAAATAGTTTGTATTAAAGGTTTATACGTATATGAAGGAAAGTATTTTGAACTACGAAACAATACTTCATACGGCAGTAATCATTGAACATTTACTATAACCGAATATTTTGTCATTTTATTAATTATTATCTTTTTGTAAGTTATTCTGTTTCAACATTTCTGACAATATTTTTTTTTTAAAGTTTAACTCTTTCTAAATAATGGCATAGTTAATCAATTTATTTAACTTGCAGCATACCAAAAACTATAAAACCAACTTATGTATACAATTAAAACCACACGTAGAGGCCAAAATATTTCTATTATAATAGTTTAATGGTTCTATCTGAGAATAGAAAGATATATTTTATGCATTTCCCAGAATACAAATTTTTGAATTATTTTGAGTCCTGTTTCATCTCGAAAACAACTGTTTGAAAAGTTTAAAATTTCGAAAATAATTAGATTAGAGTTTGGAAAATCATGAAAGCCAAACAGTGATTGAAAAACAGTGAATGAAGCTTGGAAAAGCAAACAAGAAAATCCATATTTTCGAAAATTTAAGTCTCATGCATGAGCAGTAAAGTCATCAAAAAGAAATACAACTAAAATCAAGAAATATACACTGCTGGCCACCCAAATTGCAACACCAAGAAAGACAAAAGATATCGCAACAAAATTTATTTTGTAGATAACATGTTGACCAAGTATCAAATGATTAAATTTATAGACTTCTGTGAAGTGTGGTTCCTGCCAAAATCAGTAGCCAGAGTAGCCGCCATTGTTGGAGATCACCGCTGCCACACGCCGCGGAATTGATTCAAAGAGACTTTGGATGAGTTCTTGGGGTACAGCAGACCAAGCAGCTTCCACACGTTGCCAAAGTTGATCTGCTGTGGCAGCTGGGGATGGAATCTGGGTCAATCGTAGAGCAACCATGGACCACATGTTTTCTATCGGCGAAAGATCTGGAGAGCGAGGCGGCCAGGGAAGCAATTCAATCTGGCTATTGACGAAGAACCGTTGGATAATGCGTGCCTCGTGTGGTCGCGCATTATCCTGTTGAAATATGGCTGTGGGCAAGCCCTGAAGGTAAGGAAGGACAACTAGCTCCAACACCTCGGAGATGTAGCACTGACTGTTTAAAGTACCGGCAATGCGTACTAGAGGTGTGCGAGAGTGATATTCAATACCACCCCATACCATAATACCCGGTGCAGGACCAGTGTGGCGGTGCATAACGCAGCTGTTCAGCATCCCCTCTTCACGGTGTCTCCAGACTCGAATGCGGCCATCGTGGTGTTGCAGACAGAAGCGTGACTCGTCAGTAAAGACAATTTCCTTCCATTCTGCCGTCCACATCCTTATGTCATCGCACCATTGGCGGCGGAGACGTCTGTGGTTCTGCGTCAAGGGTAGACAAAGCAATGGACGTCTTGCGGACAGACCACTCTGCTGCAAACGGCGTCGAATGGTACGAGCAGACACTGGATGATGCGTTACAGACTGCATGTGCTGTGCTATGGTTCGTGATGTGACTGAGCGATCCGTCACTGCCATGCGCACAATTTGCCTGTCATCACGTGAAGTGGTGCGCTGAGGTGGATGCGATCGAACACGCCGGTCCGTCGTACACTCCTGCATCCAACGATCACATATCCGCATTACAGTTGTTTGGTTTCGTCCAACACGACTACCGATTTCCCTGAAAGATAATCCACAATCTCGGTAGGGCACTATCCTTCCTCTGTCGAATTCGGATACTTGATAAAAGATCATCGCTGTTTTCGACGAGGCATAATGATCGTTTTTTTGAAAAAAAACCACAAGAAAAGCGCAATTGCCGGACATGAAATCGTCGAAATCTCCAAGCCTTAAATAGCGCTTTGAAGTGGCGCCACAGGAGCGCGTGATTTGTGTCTGCGCTGAAATTCTAATCATTTGCATATCTCACCTCCGCTAATGCATGTTGTAAATTTCATGTTATTTGCATGTTTCCTTCAGGGTGTTGCATTACAGTGGCCAGCAGTGTACTTTAAGCAGAAATTTCTTACGTTTCGAGAGTAAATAATCACAAAATGTGCCCGAGGTAAGCTAGTTGAAGCGCGTTAGTCCACGGACTTAGGGTGCTGAGTTGAAATCCAGGAAACATAATTAACCCCCTCAGCGGGCGCGCCAATTTTCGGATCACCAACAGCCGCGCGTAACACAAAGTGCAGCGTCTCTTTCAACGTTGATTATTCCTTTTGTAATAAACTTTTTTTTTCAAATTGGAAATAATAATTCTGCGTTTTACGAGAAGATGAAAAATCTTGATCATTTTGAGATATATTTATACACTCATGGACAAAAAAATTAGCGCACCAAGAAATAATTGCGGGATCGTAACGAAACTTGAATGAAGGTACATGTCGGGGAGATATGCAAATGATTAGAAATGCAGCGTGATTGCGCATTACGTATAGCCGGTAGAGGGCGTTGAACATCGTACTCTGTGGAGTCTAAAACAGGTAACCAAAGCTTGTTTGAGTGTGCTGAATCATTTACAAAGGAAGAGCTGAGATAGACATGCCATTACGCCGTGTTCGAAGACAATATAAGCAGTTGTCGCAGTTTGAGAGGGGGAGAATCGTCGGGATGATGGAAGCTGGGTGGTCAGCTAGGCGAGTAGCTCGTCAATTAGGCCGCTCTGATTGTGTTGTGAGGAGGTGTTGGGACCAGTGGACCCGAGAGATGTCATGTACACAAAGACCAGGCTCAGGACGCCCTCGACAGACCAGTCGTCGAGAAGACCGCCACATCGTAAGAAATGCACGCGTACAACCAACTGTTTCATCGGCCGCAATCCAGGCACTGGTAGCACCTTCACTAGGGGCCGCTGTGTCTTCTCGATCCATACGAAGGCGCCTGGCTGAAGGACAGTTGGTATCGCGGTGCCCATTACGTATGCTGCGCTTGACGCCCACCCATCGACGCCTCCGTTTGGAGTTTTGCCGCGCACGAGGAAACTGGATTGCAGCGGAATGGAACAGGTCGTCTTTAGCGACGAATCCAGATTCAATCTCGGCAGTGATGACAATCGTGTTCGTGTGTGGAGAGCCCGTGGTGAACGCTTCAATCCTGCTTTTGCTGTACAGCGACACATCGCTCCCAAAGCTGGTGTGATGGTATGGGGTGCCATTGCCTACAATACACGGTCATCCCTAGTATTGTTCCGTGGCACCATGACAACCCAGCGGTTATGTTCATGAAATCCTGCAACCACATGTGTTGCCACTCATGCAACGGCTCCCAGGAGCCATTTTTCAACAAGACAATGCTCGGCCTCATACGGCAAGGGTGTCACAAGCCTGTCTCCGCACTGTTACTACCCTTCCTTGGCCTGCCCGATCCCCAGATTTGTCTCCAATCGAGCATATCTGGGATCATTTGGGACGATGAGTTGGTCATCCCACGAGTTTGATCGAACTAGAGGCAAGGTTACAGCAAATATGGAAGGAAATGTCTCAAGACATCATACAGAACTTGTATGACTCAATGCCCGATCGTATCGCATTGTGCATTCGCGCTAGAGGGGGTCCAACGGAGTATTAACTCCTAGGTTCTTTTGCCTTTTTCTCTGAAATAAATTATCCTTTTTCTTTGATTTTCTAATCATTTACTTATATCAAAGTAGTCATACGTATGTAAAATTTCGTTAATTTGACGACTTCTTGGTGCGCTAATTTTTTTGTCATGAGTGTAATTAAAGGCCAAAGAATGCAGATACAATCGCCTTATTTCAAAACTGTCCGTTATATTGGATCTCAGGACAACTTGCGAATTGATTTCTATTAGTCCAAAACCTAATAAAAAATGAGATTTTCCATCTTCATGATGTGCGGGATACCGTTTAATCACTGAACATTTGATCGACTACATCAACTCCCGCTTTTGTTCTATTGTATTCCAGAATAATCGCTGATTTGCCAAGGGTTAAATCACGACTAACAATGAATGTAAAGTAATACAAGAGTCAGAAAATCAGACCTGCATTAGAAAGGGTGTAACTACAATTAGAATCTGCAAAGAACATTCAAACCTTACATGTAAAAACAAAACATTCAAAATTACGAAAATGTTGCCCTTTGTTTACATGAGTGGCAACACATGTGGTTGCAGGATTTCATGAACATACCGCTGGGTTGTCATGGTGCCACGGAACAATACTAGGGATGACCGTGTATTCGCCCGGAGAAGGGTTAAAATGAATTCGAGTTCTAGCAGGATATGGACATGACAAATTTGTAGATCGGAAAGTCCTTCTACGTTGTTAGTGGTTGGTGAGTGGTGCGAGCCCTCCAGATGTCACTCTGGGGGTGCTCGATCAAAATCGCGGTGTCACCAAGGGAATAATGTTGACTCATCGTATGTTTTTCAGATAAAAAGTAGTCAACCATTTCCCCGGTATAAAGTGCAATTTTCTCAGGACAGCATTAGCAAAGAAAAAATGGCTATGTATGATAATCATATTTTAGTGTATTTTGTTTATGTTTCAAGTAATCAACCTCAACGTAACAACAGGAAAATTTAATACACGTAAGAACTTAGTGTTTTACAAAAGTATTTATGAAATATTTAACATCTGAAGCTCAGAGAAGGAAAATTAGTTTCTATGATACATATCATCACTTAATGAACCGAATAATTTTTTCTTCCTTTGAGACTGCATTATCTCTCTTGCAAACAATACGACAATAATATTTCCATATCTCTTCCTATTTTCCGAATTCGGATCCATTATGACGGGCAACAGCAAAAATACATAAAGCCACCAAACATCCCATAAATATCTTTCCTAATTATGTTATACAAATAGCACAAATGTAAAGAAAGTCAGCTTTGTGTCTCCAAGTCTGAGGAACTATTTAAAAGAAGATAAAATGGGAAAATAAATATTCAGCCATTATCCCTTATCGACTCTCCCTCACCAGGGAAAAAAGCAACCAGTGATAAACGAGTAAAAGAATTATTCATTCCATCCCACTGATCTTTATATGTAAATCAAATGAGCTTATTAGTTTTTTTTTATTTTACACCTATTATTTTCGATGCTGTCAGGCTTCGTTACTGATTTATAGTGTGCTAATCAGTACGTAAAATTCTCGAAAAAAAAAGGTTTCTTCTCAATTTAATGTACCCGGCATACATTATTAATATAGATTATTTCCATTCATAGGAATCGCCTTATTGCCTTCAAGCAACCCAGTCCATTTCAGGAAAATTTCTGACAAAACAAAGGTGAAAGAGATTATTTTAACATTCTGTTGAAAGCAATTTCAGTGAATTGGTCGTATTTATTCCGTATTTGTTTAGTCAAATATAAAGCGAGTATTATTATTTTTTACCCTCAATTTTCTTACTATTCTCGGTAACTCTTTCTCTGTTTTATGAACAACACTGAATGAGGAAAAATAAAATTTCCACAACCAATTAAACTGGGAACAACAAAGGGGATAAAGAATGTTCAACTATGCATAGCTAATTGCAAATATATACACATCCGCAAATCTGCCTGAAACACAGGATGCGTATATAATTTGAAACCATGTGTAATAGACGATAAACCTGTTTTATTACCTCTTCTGACTTATCTATATATATCTATATATATAAAACAGTTCCCTAACTGACTGACTCACTGACTGACATACAACGCACAGACCAAACCGCTGGACCTAAAGAGCTGAAATTTTGCATGGCGATTCTCTTATAGTGTAGGGGTGCACTCAGAAATATTTTTGAAAAATTCTTCTTATATTTTTTTAAATTAAATTTTTAAACTGTTTTAGTAACTTTTTTATGTTTGCATTTAAATAATAATTTGGGGGTTATAAACTTTAAATCACGAGAGAGATCATAAAATTTCTTTTAAAATGAAATCATTTTCGAACCATTACTTCTGTACGATCATTAAGAATATTTAATAGAGAAAAATAAAATAACAAGAACAATATTTAAGAATAGAGAAAAATAGATAACTGACAGAAAGAATAGAGAAAAGAACAATTCACAAAACTTTTCTATTAGTTAAAACATATTTATTTGTTAATGAAACTTATAATAATTTAACTGCGATGCTATGGGAATTTTTAAATAATAAGCAGAATTTACTTTCCAAAAATGGTGTGGTTGAATATTAGGAAATCCATAGTTATTTGCTATAAATAGTTTTAGAATAAATGCAATACTGTGATTTTAGCAGTTAACCTGGATGTTCCGATTTTAAATAAATATTTGGAATTTCTCAAAAAATGAATGAATAGATAACATAGAATAAATGGCAACAGCGTTTTTTAAGAGAAAATTCCAGTATAAGCATAGAGCAATAAAATCAACCGCATTTTTAATTACCCAGCATGCATCCGTCTTATTTTTTTTTACAATGAAGAGAATAAATAATAAAAATTCTATTAAGTTTTAAAGTAATAAATGTTTTAAATATTTTTTTCCAAAATTCTTAAAACTCTAGAAAGTAATTTCCCAATTTAAATATTAATCTTAAGCTATTAATTCTAAATATATATATATATATATATATATATATATATATATATAATTTTAAACGAACAAACAAAACAATTTTACATGTGCTGTCATCTTTTGCAGATAGGTGAAGCAATGCTGAGCAACCTCCATTTTACGATTTTTGGTGAATTTTTAAAGATTAATTTTTAGAATTTAATTTATTAAATGCCGATCACGTGATTTCTTTTTCTGGTACTTTCCATAAATTTATCGTCACATGCATAACAACGAACTAGACAAAAAATATTTTTTTTTCTCGCTAATGCGGCAGATGATTGACATTATGAAAAAAAAATTAAAATACAGTAAAGAAATGTTCCTCAAAATGTACTAATATTAACTGTACTATATTCTTTAGTATGTTCTAATAGATTTCATTTGAATATTTTCTTCTACATTATTTTGTCTATAAAACATCCATTACGATTTTTTATAAATATATTTTTTTTGTTTTTTTTGGCATTAAATGCAGACATTGACCGTTCTATTTAATTTGAATGTACTCCGTAGCGAAGCTCCAGTATCCATCTACTAGTTAAGTTATATCCTTGAAGAAAGAATTTATCTTGAAGGAATTTCCAGAGAGATATTGTTTGACAGCAATACGATATTACCTAGATTATCCACATTCTTTAAAAACCTTCATTATAAGCAGGCAGCCATTAAACAATATAAAATGCGTTTTCCTCAAATAAAACATTTTCTATTCTCATTACTATTTTGTAAATTCGTAATATTTTCTTTAATATTTTTTCAAGACAAGCTAACCGATATGTTTTTTTAATAATTTTCACGTAGGATTACGTTCCTCCATAACGGTTCTTCGAAGGAAAATATGAGACGCTAAAAGATTTCTTCCGTACCTCGCGAGTTTTTAATTTTGGCAGCGCGCCAAACTCAATCTGTATCGCTTGGACAAGTAGTAAACAGTTAAACAGAAAAGTACCAAAATGCGTGAAAATTTGACTTCCATATATGTATATATACACATACGTATATATATATATATATATATATATATATATATATATATATATTAACATATACATACCTACATACATACACACAAAAGAGGTAATCAGCGATAAGTAATTATACGTTATAACCCGCGGTAGTTTCGTTAGAAGAGACTACCTGAAATTTATTTTCTTATTATCCTTGCATAAATTAGCAAGTTTGATTATGGGTGGGGCGCTGCGGTAATTTTTTGCTACACGAGGGCTAACTAGACCGGAACCCACTGCTTTTATCCGATCCCGAACGGCTACAAACTTGCAGGAACTGGGACTCGAACCCAAAGACTTTGGTACCGATTTCCAGTGCATTAACGATTCGGATATCGTCCAGAAAAAAAAATAGCAAGTAACGATGACCATCGGTAGAGAAATTTGTTGAAGTGTACACTAATACCAGTATTGTGTTTACAATTACACACTTTACTAGACTTATAACTAAAACTGAAGAAGGAAAAACTTAAAATGCCCGTGACATGCAAAATCTTTGTTTTGAGAACCCTTTTTACAACACTTTTAATATTATATCTCTTACGAATGAAAAATGCATACCGAGATAAAAGACTAAAACCATTATTTCTTTTGTTTCACTGAGCTTTATGCTAAAGTAAATTTATAAAATGTTCTCTTTCAAATTGTTTTCACCCTATTTCGAGTCTTGCTTATGGACTACTGCTCTATGCTATAAGACTGCTGTGCACTAACCCTATTTTGTTTTTCTCACCTCAGTGTTAACCTATGGAGAAAATTTGCCTATCTTTTGCATCTACATAAATACTGATAATAAAAGAATTGCATTTTCAGATAACCTGCACTTTTCTGCACCTTGCATCATGATTCATTTAATAAATTTCGTCCACCAAAGGAATTTATGAGCGCTTCAAATATATTATAATATCTTTACCCCCTCGAATAATTTAAGTTTTAAACTATTTTTTGCATTAAAAAAACGAGAAATGCCCTAAGGTGTTGAAATTTCCTTTCTCTATTACGGATACAACTTAAAAAAAAAATCGTTCAATCCAAATCGGCAATCTTGGGACACATTTTTTATGGGTTAACATTGGGGTGTTCGAATCCAATAGAGTAGTACACAGCAGCTTTAAGTCTTCCTGTTCTCTTGATCATATTTCCAACTGGCTGTTTGGCTTCATAGAAGTGTGTAACAACTTCCAAATCCAATCCTATTAAAGCAAGAAATACTCTTTCATCAGGATTCAATCTCTTCTCATATGAGTTACCCCCTCAAGCGAAACGTCTTTCTGCTATAATGAATGAGTGCATACTGAGTTTGGTTATTCATATCGCTTTCAAGAATTGAGAGGTTATTTTTAGAAGATTTTTTCACATGCACGTTATGAAACAACTTTTGCACAGTTTGTTTCAACACAATCAGCATTAACTATAAATAATGTCTCATATCTTGTCCTTATTAGCAAGTAAACAATAAACGTTTTGTTGTATTGTTTAAACAGGTGGAAAAAGATGCAAACTATTTACTCGAATAAGTTATTCCATTTTTTAACTTAAAGTTTTTCAAAGCAAATATACCTAATTCATGATGTCACTTGCTCAAAATCCCAGAACAATAAGCCCGTGAAAATTTAGTATCGAAAACTTCTTTAATATTTCCACATCTATGTGTATGAATAGAAAATTCCATATAATGTTCTGTAGAATATTTTTATATTTTGTTTAGTCTCGAACGTATCTGATTTACCTCGTACAGGCAAGGAGTCTTTAGTGACGCACTATATAATAATTTCTAGTTAGTTTATGTTGTTCCAGTGGGCGACCTAATAAACAGAAAAATCTATTTACAATGCATGTATCCACAACCGATAGTTTGAAAATGTACTTGGTTCATTCTATTTTATGGTTTTCAACCAGGTTCTGATTTTAACTATTCAGGGAAATAATCATGGTAACATCAAATCTTGCTGTTTTATGCCTTACGAATGTAGAACATTTCTAATATAAAATTGTAGTCATTATCAAAAAAAAAGTGACAGCTTTTCGATATTATTGATTGTTTGTTATGTAATAACAGTTTTATACTAGACCTTATGCTTTAGTTTAGATTTTGAATGTTGTAACCCAAGTAACACAAATCATTGGCCCAAAAGCAATTTTCGTTACATCGTTGAGGAGTGATTACCTTTGGATAAACTTCCAGAAACAAATATGGTCCAAATGCAGAATGTTTATGCTGCACCAAAAATTTTAAAAATGTTTTTGTCCCAACTGCAAATGAGAGTGATGTGCTCTCCGAATGATTGGGCTAAAGACCAGCCAATCGTTGAGTCAACCATTGTTTTTAGCTTCCATGCCAATAGTTGTTTTAACATAACCCCAGCGACAAAATCGAACTGTTTGCCAACTAGGCTGAATACGGTTGCCTAACAATTTCTAAAGTGTTTTGTTTTACTTGGGAATAGTTGCCACGCCTTAATTCTAGAATCACTGATTTTATGTAAATCTAATATAGTAAATTATCTTTACAGATTCCTGAATTATCAAGGAAAAATAAATATAATCACAAGTAATAGGAGGAATATCACTCGTTTTAAGTATCAAACTTTAACACTAGAAAGACAGTTGCCTTCATTTGACTGTTTCGGATATACTATTGAGCGCTATGTCTGTATTTATGTCCTCAGTTTCTGAAATTTTATGACCTTTTCTAATTTTATGCGAAATATGCACATACATTTACAAAATTATATTCCATAGTAAAGAGGGGGAGGAAATGTGTTGTATACCTACTATAACTGAAGTGGTCAGTTTGACGGCAATATAGAAAACAGCCAGAAATCTTAATTTTTTTCCCAATGACAAGTATCTTAAATAATAAAGGAAAAATCTTAGTTACTTTTCGGCTCCTCCCCCTTTTGGAAATAACAAAATATTGACTTCTTCGGAATATTGGTGATGAAAATAAGAACTGCAGAAACAATGCACATATTTTACGGATAAACCATACCAGAATGTCAGCTCGGCTTACCTGCGTAAAAATATACTAAATATACGCATTTATTATATATTGTTAGAAATATTTAAAAATTTAAAATATTAACCATTTTTTTAAAATTAAATATTTGAAATTCTTGATTTTATTTTTATACCGTCAAAATGACGTTGTTCAGTCGGTTTTAGTAAGAAAAAAATTCCCGTCTTTTTAATGTAACAGTCTAGAACTATTAATATATTTCTGTCTAGCTACACGTATGTTCAGAGGATTTAGAAAGAGCATTAAAAAATGTATTTTAGTTGTATACCCTTAAATAAATAAATAGTTTTACCACCTGTAAAAACTGAATTATTATATCTGTTCTAAAGGAAATTCTTATCATGTTGTCTTTCCCACTTAGGTATCTGCATTGCAGGGTATACATAACTTATTATATCTCAAATAATAAAGATCATCTTAATAATATACTTCAAACCTTAAAAAAATACCCTTAAACTTTTGAACAATGTATCCGAAACAGGAATTCATATATTTTTTCTAGCTACACATAGATTTATATATTTAGAAGAACAAGAAAATATATTATTTGAAATTTATACCTTCTTATAAGAAACGATTATATTACCTTTATTAACCAAATATTATATCGATGCTAATGAAACTGCTAAACAAGAAATGTCTAAACACAGTCTCCCGCACCCAATATCTGCATTGCTTAATTTACATAACGTATAAGCCTCAAACATGACACAATAAAGTTCCGCATATTTTATTTTTTTTTCAAATATACAAGATAATGATGCTCCCCGAGTTTCAAATTTCCAAATATCCATCCCCTTTAAAAGCATTTGGTTACAAAAAAAAGTTTCTGTCTTGGTAATTATACATTAAAGTACTGCTTAATGCTCCAGAAATGCGAAATCAATGTCTCTTTATGTCATAAAACAATGGCATTATCTTTAAGAGACTGCGATTAGAGGATCATTTTTTATAACTTTTGTATCGATCTTTTGGAATGAATACAAACGCTATTAAAGAACCATGAAGAAATTAACGGAACAAATAAAGACGATGATATATCATAACAGTCTGCAATATTATATATAAATGATATTAACATAGAATCTTGCATTACATTTATAGTTTTAAACGAGGAATATTATTTTTGTGTTACTTGAAGTGAGTTAGTCTGCTATAATGAGTCTTAACACTTTACAATAGAGAGCATATTTATTTTTCAAAGTCTGGATTGAAGTTATGAAAATATATCCAATAAAAGTATTGATCATATTGATCACAGCACTAGTGGTATTATGAATAAATTTTAAAAACCACAAAATAACAGTTGAAAGAAAAGGCCTTTTTGTGTACAAATATGACAAATTAACAAGTCTAAATATTCAATATCCAAAACACACGCAAAAAAATGTTTATATATAGTGAATTAAGCATAAACTCAAATTCAATGATTAGCTAAAAATACATAAGAAGTACGATAATTAAACGTTTTATAAAATTAACAGTGTGTCGGAAGTTTGTAAAAGCTAATAACTTTAAAGTCGTTTCCTTATGTCCACACACATATATGCGCATATATATATATATATATATATATATATATATATATATATATATATATATATATATATATATATAATCTTTTTATATTTTCTCTACAAGAAGAAACAACACCATGGTGGGTTTAGACAGAGTAGCCAACGTTAAACATTTTAAAATAATCTTTCAATATTGCAACAAATGAAAGAACCAATTTTCGCTTTTATTTTAAGGAAAAAAGTTTTCAAAATTAAATGTTAAATCTTATACGAAATATATAATAATCGTTTTGAAATATTAAATCCCATAGGCTAAATAGAAAATATGATGGGGTAATATTTCTCAGGTGTTGTACTAAGCTATTGTTTTATATCTATATAAACTATTTTACATGATACGTAGTAAATAAATTCATGAAGCATTGTTTTAATTAAGCAAGTATCTTAATTTCCAAGCAGGCGAAAACAACCGTATTGATTTTTCAGATTTTTTTAAAATGTTCTTATAACAGAAACGTGTATTGATTGCTTTTTTAACTCAGACAGAGCAATTATATTACACTTAACATCATGCTATTATTAATTTTTTAGACAGTAAAATTTAAATAATATAAATGTAAAACAGTAATTTACTCTTCAAACAACCTAGAGGAAAATATTTTAAGAGTATGAAATAAATAGTTTTTCTCCGGGGAAATCCTAAAATGCAAAATACATTTTTTACGGAAATAATACATGAAGCCATGTAAAATTCTTGTATTTATGCTTCACACTTTTATAATCCATCCTCTGCAGACTTACTAAAGAAACAAAATTAAGGGGGATTTTTCAATAAAAAATGAAAAAAGCAATCTGTAGTTGCCGAATAATCATTGTTATAGTCACTTATGCGTCTATTATCTTTTGGTTGCCATCACAAATTTCGAGGAAGAAAAATCTTTACTTATTATAATGGCACCCTGATCAAATTAAAACTACATATATCGCCTTCAAGTTTACATGGAGGGAAAGTGTCACCTTGAATAAAAAATTAATATTAAAAAATGTAATAAAATGTAATAACACTTTACATAATCCATTACCATAATATACCATTTCAATATATGACCAAGTCGTACCTTTCCAAGTATGATCAAGTTGTATGTTTCCCAATCTGGCAACACAAAATATTTAATAGTACTTACATCATAGATTACCATAATAATATTATTACCTTTTTCTGACCATGTTGTATCTTCCTCATTCAAAATAAACCTCCTTCTTAGAGCATGACACTGAAGAACAGTTTTTTCAATATTTTCCCAGTTGTTGATGTTGGTGTTACCATAACAACTGGACGGGTAGATGTTAACTAAGTCCATTGTAGACTTCAGGGCGAAAAGATGCGGCTCTGTTTAGCTCAGGGTATAAACACCCATATGGGAAGTAAGCCGACCCCGTGCACCCCACTTTTACGGAACAACCCCCAGGAGGATTATTGGCCGCTTTTATGGAATTTTATGGGAATAAGAAATATGGATTACTTGACTATTCTTAATATATATAGAATAATGTTTGAAAGTATTCTTAATGATACATACTATCAAAGTGTTTATTCAAACATCAAAAGTCTGTTCTTCAAGAACTGGTTATAGCTTTATATTATTCCATGCTTTTATTTTTACTTCGTTCCCAGCATATATAGTATATCAGTAATGCTTTAGTATCATATGTCGTTCCTGCAAAGTTAATACTGATATGTCTATAGAATACTAAAACACATTATATAGATAGCATGAGTTGCACAGTTTTACAATTTCCCCTTTGGCATATCATTTGACCATTTATTTATGAAACAAAATTCATAGATTTCGGAACTACAATCGAAATTGCGTATATTGTGCAATAATAGTTGCATTACAGTTCCGAACTTCGTTGGAGGCTGTTATATTTCCTTTTCTTCATGCAAAACTTTCCTGATATACTCTATTAGAATCTCGGTAACTGAATGCAGAGGAATACTTATACATTCTGATGTTTAAATTATTTTGCATGCTTCCAGACGAATATTTTAACAGATAATTTATGTAAACACTTTGACATTTATGACTAAACTTTCCTATTCAATAACCTAAACGCCAAAGCAGTTCAATGATACATTTCATTTCATTCATGTGTAAATATGCCCAAAAGGATTTTTACTTCAAGGGGAATTGTTTCACTAAAATTACAGAAACAATTCATATTTTCTAAATTTTTTAGACATTTTTACCTTAAGTATTTTTCTACTTTTTTATTGTGCCTGTAGAGAAATTAGGCCCAGTCATTATTAAACTCTATTAATGCTTTATGACACGGTAACCACACAATTTTAGTTTAATACACACCAATAATTTATACACGTGTGGGTATATTTCGCTTTTAAACTGGCTTAAGTAATTGCAGAAGAATTTATCGAAGCTTATCCTTTTTTTTCTCTTTATGATGGTGGGAATATTTCTATTCATTCTGTATTAACAAAAGTAAATATTTTACACACACTTCTGTGACTATGAAAAAGGAAAGGATTTCCTAAAAAAAAACTATTAACAGTAATAAATTATATTTCTACCGCTTAGCGATATGTTCCTATTCTTATAAAAAAAATATTTAAAAAAAAAAATATTTGAAATAGAATACTATAAAAGAATTTTATTATTCCACAACAAAGAAAACAGTTGTAGTTTTTTTGGTAACTGTTTAAAGAATGATAATTCTAAATATGTTTATATATATCTATATATATATATATATATATTATTTATATATAAATACAAAACATATTTAGTATTGTCTTTAGCAAAGGTACTCAATCCTCGGCCAATCAAGCTGCTATGTACGACCCGAAATATGCATACTCATTATCAGGCAGGTGAGTCTGTAAACATATTTTTTTAATTAGTACCTGAAAAATATAAACTGTACAAAAGTTAGCCACCTTCTTCTCACGTCCGCATTACGATACGTTTTGAATCCTCCAATTCCAAAATGGAAATTTGCGAATAAAGGATACAGGAATTGGCTTAACCTAATAAATACTCACGCGGTTGACATATGTAACCCACCTGCTTTCATCTTCCCT
The DNA here is from genome assembly GCA_907164885.2 of Dolomedes plantarius. NCBI lineage: Eukaryota > Metazoa > Arthropoda > Arachnida > Araneae > Dolomedidae > Dolomedes > Dolomedes plantarius. The sequence goes on along the minus strand of OU015490.1, from coordinate 210,550,945 downwards.
AATGGCGACCATCGGAAGGTTGGAAGTCTTCCCTTTTCCTTCTACCTTCAAATGAGCCTTCCCTCGTGCCCCCTCTCTTTTCAATTTAGTTAGTCTCTAACTGTTCTTCGATTAAATCGCGCATAAGTTCTCTGGTTGACACCTGTCCCCCACGCGACCCTCTACGTAACTTTTCAAGGAAAGTGAATTTATTTTAGTCTCCATGAAATTTAGATTTTAGATCCTTTTCTTTATTTATGATTAGAAATCTAATAAGAGAGAATCAATCTCTAATACGTTTTTACATCAAACTTTTAAATGGATTGTTGAATGTGATAAAAAAAAAAAGGTTGTTAGAAATGTCAGAACAAGGCAGAAAACATTATAACGCGTCTCCCAGGTCCAAAGGCTTAGCAGGAATTTTTTTTTATCCAGAAAAAATATTACATTTGTTTATTGACGAACACGTCTATAAATAATAGCAGACTGCACAAATATTTACATTGATTCTATGAAATGTAACTTTGAAAGGGATCGCGATGTCATAAAACACCGACGAGGTAGTTGGGATCAGGACCTATTTGGTCTTCTTCTTTTGATAGGCACATATAAAAATACCAGGACAAATGTCGATAGGTTATGGGATTACTCGAACGGTAATGGGTAAGAAGCATGCTACCTAATAATGAGCAGAACACAGGTTTGCGATTCCTCTCAAGTGCCTTCGTTTTGATGACATTCGGAATAGGGCATCTCGACGAGAATTGATACTTTTCTCCCATAAGGAATTAATTTGAAATAGTGTACCTCACAGGAAAGAAGGTGAGAAGAGGACGCTGTTCAGTGGCGTACCGAGGATTTAATTTTTTTTAGGGGGGGGGGGGGGGTGGCGAGTGGAACGGATAAAATATTTATAATGCAAATTCAATATTCATAATGCCATTCTATTCTCTGGGGGTGGGGCAAGGCCCCTTCGCCCACCCTCTGGGTGCGCCACTGACGCTGTTACGCTTGTGGACAACAGAGAGATAGAAAAAGTGAAAGTGGTGCGAGAAATGCGGAAAGTGTATATGTAAGGACCATTGAAAAATGTAGGTGCATAATGTTTAATTTTTTGTATTTTGAATGTATAGTTGATTTGTAATATATAATGTTCTTTTTCTAATATTTAATAACGTTTTATCTGCGTATATACTCCTAAAAAAGTATAGAATAATTGGTTGCGAAAAAGTTGAATGCATAGTGGATATAACACAATAAAAGAATGGGTGAAACTTTGTCACCCTCGCGACTGTTCGTGTTACCAGCTAGTGACGCGAGTACTGAAGGGGTTAATGATTCTTAATATGATGACGTACTGAGAGTAGCATGTCGCAAGTATAAAACTGATTTGTATAAAATGGTCAAATTTTGTGTCAATTTAAAAATCATGCTCATTTTAAAAATAAATGCTTAGATACATTTAGGATTTTGAAATGCATTTTCTCATTACTGAATTTCAAGTATAGTGTACATGTGTTGCGGCCTTCGTAAAATTAGACATACAAGCATGTGGCCCGAGAGAAAAAAAAAATATTTAGTTTCGGCCGCTCTAAATTATAAATATTTATGTCGATTAGATTCGTAGCAGAAATTTCTGATCTGTGGAAAATACATTTAAAATATCCTACAACCTTGTCCAGGAAGTTCAGTGAATGAGTCATAGTGCTCACGTTTGTTAGAGGTTTGCAACCGGATCATACCGTGCCGGACAGGTGAATACTGGTCTTAACTAATTCTTGAGCGGCGACGCTGAGAGTTAGGTTATCGTTTGGAAACAGTTCATTGTAGAGGAAAGGTGTTGTGAGTTCGGTCGAAATTCAAAATGGATCAGCGGTCGAATATGCTGCTCTGTTTCAAACTTGGAAAATCAGCAAAAGAGACTCATGAAATGCTTCCAAAAGTTTACGAAGAATGTGCTGTCACATTGAAGTGCGTGTGTATGAGTGGTTTAAACGCTTCCGAGAAGTTGGGACACCGTTGAAGACTCCCCCCGAAGTGTTCGGCCTGCAACTGCACGCACCCCGGACAACGTACAGAAAGTGAAGGAATTGTTGGACAAGGATCATCGTATGACGGTGTGAATGATATCGGAGGAAGGGGGAATCGGCAGTTACATGGCCCACGGCATACTGACCCAGGATTTGGGTAAACGCAAGTTTTGCTCCCGACTTGTGCCCCACATTCTGAAGATGGAACAAATGCAAATTCGGCTTGACGCCTGTGAGACTTCATCGACAGGCGGATCGAACCGGAATTTCCTGAAACATTGTTCATGGTGTGACGAGACCTACGGTGGCCTGAAGTACCACCTCCGACGTCAGCTTCAGTGTATGGAGTGTCGGGTCCAGGTCACCGAAAAGCAAGAAGGTACGAAATGAGAAATCTCGCATCAACGACAAGGCTCGTGGGCTGTTCTTCGACTCTGAGTGTCTCATTCATAAAGAATTCCTCCCTGAGGACACCACGTTAAATGCCGCTACAATACGTGGATATACTGAAACGTCTGCTGCTACGGATCAATCGGGTACGCCCCCAGTACCCCAAGGAAGGCAATTGGATCCTGCTTCAAGACAATGCCCGGCCACATACTGCATTTCAGGTGCAGCAGTTCCTGGCCAACAGGCGAGTTTGTGTCCCTGAATCGCCTACCCTATTCCCCAGACTTATCTCCCCCGGACATTTCTTGTTCTCCAAATTGAAATGAGCCCTGAAGGGCCACAGGTTTTCGGAATTTCGGACATCCAACATAAAGCTACGATCCAAGCTGAAGGCCCTCCCTAAAGACGACTACGCCAGGAGTTTTCAACATAGCACAGCCGTTCCAAGATGTACATTACCGCCTACGAATACTTCGCAGGACAGTAACATTTTTTTCATGTAAGTCAACAATCCATTGTAACTATAGACACATTCACCGAACTTTCTGGACAAAGATTGGATAGTTTTAATTGTTCTATTTTTTGTGTTAATCCTAATTCTGAGAAAGGTTTTTTTTCATTACTTTTAGGATAGTCAAAAACTTATTTTAAAGTTAATGGTTGATTATGGTTACGATTGATTTTTAACAATTACAATAAATACGTTAAAAATGTTTGAAAAATGTGTATTTTAATAATGACATGTATTTTTATACAGTCATTTATAAACTTCGTTCATTTAATAGAATGATACAGGAATTTGTTAGTAATCAGATAAAGTTTTTTCAACGATTGCATGACTTTTTTAAACAAAATAAGTTCTGATTAAAGTGCATCTGGATGTAGGAATTATTTTGGAAATAGTGCCCTTTTTAAAATACATCAGTAGAACTTGAAAGCGTTATATTTATTATTATTTACTCAAGATTATGGAAAATGATTATTATAATTAATTTATAATTATTATAGTGTTATTTGCATTGCCGTTGTGAAGGTATGCTGTCTATCCAAAATTAGTTCCTGTCGTGTAATTAGTGTTATGCACGTACAACGATTTTTGTCTCTGTTATATAAATACACAGCTCAACACAATTAGGGGAGCACATGGTTTTAACGAAATTACCGCAAATACTTACGGGATAAGTACATAAAATAAATCATCCATAATTTAAAGCCTAGCAGAAACAGAAGAGAAAACTTCATATGCAATCAAAGTTCATGACGTCAAAAAACCAGAAAAAGGACATAGGGCGGAATCGGGATGTTGCAGAAACGTCTGTTTCATGGAGTGTCGGGACTGTGAAATTCGATTGCTCAGTATTCATTTAGGAAAAGGTGACTTGAAATGTCTCATCAACGTGATTTACCGGAATCCATAGCATGGCGTCTTATAGGCAGACTTGAATCCAGGCCAACAAAACGTAGTGTCGCGGACGCGGTTGGAGTCGCCAGAAGTGTCGTTGCAAGGGCTGTGGAATCGATTCCAAGAAAACAGGGAATGTTAGACGTCTTAGTAAACAGTGCGGACAGTCTATGTGACACCCTTGCCGTATGAGGCCGAGCATTGTTTTGTTGAAAAATGGCTCCTGGAGCCGCTGCATGAGTGGAAAAACATGTGGTTGCAGGATTTCATGAACATACCGCTGGGCTGTCATGGTGCCACGGAAACAATACTAGGGGTGACCGTGTATTGTAGGCAATGACACCACATACCATCACACCAGCTGTGGGAGCGATGTGTCGCGGTACAGCAAAAGGCAATGAAGAGCGTTCACACGGGCTCTCCACTCACGAACACGATTGTCATCACTGCCGAGATTGATCTGGATTCGTCGCTAAAGACGACCTGGTTCCGATTCCGCTGCAGTCCAGTTTCCCTCTGTGCGCGGTAAAACTCCTCAACGGAGGCGTCGATGGTGTGGCGTCAAGGGCAGCACACGTAATGGGCGCCGCGATACCAACTGTCCTTCAGCCAGGCGCCTCGTATGGTTCGAGAAGACACAGAGGCCCCTAGTGAAGGTGCTACTGTGCCTGGATGGTGGCCGATGAAGCGTCGGCCTGTACGCGGGCGGTTTACCGATGTGGCTTTCTTACGATGTGCGGGTCCTTGTCGACGACTGGGCTGTCGAGGGCGTCCTGAGGCTTGTCTTCGGTACATGACATCTCTAGGGTCCACAGGTCCCAACACCTCCTCACAACACAATCAAAGCGGCCTAATTGACGAGCTACTCGCCTAGCTGACCACCCAGCTTCCGTCATCCCGACGATTCTCCCCCTCTCAAACTGAGACAACTGCTATATTGTCTTCGAACACGGCGTAATGGCATGTCTATCTCAGCTCTTCTTTTGTAATGCTTCAGCACACTCAAACAAGCTTTAGTTACCTGTTTTATACTCCACAGAGTACGATGTTCAACGCCCTCTACCGGCTATACGTAATGCGAAATCACGCTGCATTGTAATCATTTGCATATCTCCGACATGTACCTTCATTGCAAGTTTCGCTTACGATCCCGCAATTATTTCTTGGTGCGCTAATTTTTTTGTCCATGAGTGTATTAACAGCTCGTCGAAACAGAACAGACAGTGTTCCTCAGCTGCAAAGACAGTTGCTCTTGGCAACAGGACGGTTTCCAGCCAACAGTAGGCAATAGGCTTCATCAGGGAGGTCTCTATGCACGTAGGCCAATGGTCTGCATTCGTGGACCTCACACCACCGTGCGGCCCGAAGAAGATGGGCTACTGAACATCGAGATTCTGAGCAGCATGATTGGAGCCAAGTGCTGTCTACAGACGAGTCCCGATTCAGTCTGGAGTGTGACACCAGACGTGTTTTGGTATGGAGGGACAGGGACACTCGAATATCCCACATGCGTTCGTGAAAGGTCAAAATACAGACGAGCTGGTTTTATGGTATGGGGTGGAATCAGCATAGGTGACGTACGGACCAAGGCCTCATTTTACTCTCCGAGACTGAAAGATTGCACTTCTTGAGGAGTGGAACAGTATTCCCCAAAGTCTTATCGATAACATCATCGCATCCGTGGAAAACAGGTGTGCAGCAGTCTTAGCTGTTCGATGAGACCACACGTCATATTAAAAATCTTGCATCATTTCTAAACAATACTTTTTTTTATCGTTTCCATGTAACCAATTTGTTGCCCAAATCAATCTTTCATGTTTTTTCCATATGTTCAAAGAATTAAAAGCTAAATACAAATTTTTTAAGTCTTTTTTCTGTATTGTCGCATTGATACGCGTGTAATATCCATTTATGCAATACGTGGCTGTCTCTCTTCGGAAAGAGCATAAATGTAGCCTTCGAACCACTGCTTTGTTAAAACGCCATTTAAATAAAACAAAACTTTCAGCCGCAGACTATAATTTTGACTTTTAAAAACATAGTACCAATTGCAATTATTTCTTTTGCAGCAAATTGCATTTTTATTACCGCTTACCAAAATCGTCTAAAAAATGTGCGAACAGCCTCTGTATATATATATATATATATATATATATATATATATACACTGAAGTGCAACTGAATTAGGGATACCTACCTAGTACGAGTTGGGCCTCCTCTGGCCTTGATAACGGCTGCCACACTAGGAGGCATAGTTTCTGGAAGCGTTCCACGGGAATGGCTTGCCAAATATTGGCTAAAGCTGTCCATAATTCAGTAAGGTTCTTGGGTGCTGTGTGATGGCCTTTCACGCCTTGTTCCGAAACATCCCAAAGATGCTCAATAAGATGTAAGTCTGGGCTTCTAGGTGGCCATTCATGACAGAGAAGTCAGAGGAATGCTCATCCAACCAGCCAGTAGCCAACCGTGACTTGTGAGAGGTACAGTTGTATTGCTGGAAAAATCCATTACCGTGCGGATAACAGAACAGCATAAACGGAAGGAGGTGATCACCCACCAATTCTACGGAGCGAATTGCATTGAGGGAGGTTGGTACACGCACCAAAGATCCCAAACTCTGCCACGAAAAAATACCCCACACCATGATTGAGGCACCATGCCCTTGTACAGTTCCAGTCAGGCATGCAGGATCCATGGATTCAGTAAGCCTGACTCCATATTCTCAGTCTCCCGTCGGCGGTTAAGTAGTCGGAATCGAGACTCATCACTCCATGCTACTCGTCTCCAGTCCCTCTACACTTCAGTCTCTGTGCTCTCTTGCCCAGGCAAGACGTGCAGCCCGATGGCGATTATAGAGCATTGGTACTCTCGTAGGTCGACGGCTCCCGAAACCCATACGATGAAGCGAGCGTTGCACAGTCCGTTACTGACTGTACGACTGGCACCGTCATTAAACTGGGGTGGTAATGTTGAGGTAATGTTTGCTTCGCTGGCTACGTACAAATACGCCTGAGCCGTCTCTCACCACGCACTGTCAAGGCTAATTGACCTTTGCAGTTTGCCCGATCGCTAGTTTTTTTTCCACCATCCATGTATTCTTGGTATACTCTTGATACTGTCGACCTTGAAAATCCTAGCTGTCTGACGATTTCGGAAATTGAATGACCCTCGCGTCGCGCACCTACGATTTGTCCACGATCGAAGGCGTCTAAATCAGGCAGTTTACCCATACTGGCAATTCCAACAACTAATTCAGAACAACCCCAGTACGCGCATATATATGCAGTTACCACAGCGCCCTCACTTCCGCATACATGATGCGCAGTGCTACACAATTTGCATAGGCTTTGCGATCCCTAATTCAGTGGTACTTCAGTGTATATACATACTATATATATATATATTATTAGTCTCCAAATAATCTGTAAAGGTTAATCTATAAGTTTCATATAAAAATAAAATATAAAGTACTAAACATTTATAGTTCAAAAATGAGAATTTTCGGGTAAAGCCTAATCAGCAACAACCTAGTTTTGAGACAAAATTAATTGTACGTGACTATTTCAATATTTCTTGGAAATATTAAAAGTATATGGATCTCAGGACAATATTGAAGTGGGGACTGCTTTACCCATCGGTGTTTTAGCGGTGACGGAAAACATTGTTGGGCACTGCACATCACGAGAATATATTTGAGAAGAAATTAGATGGGATGCCTTCTTCTCCCCCACCCACGTTAGAGTTAAATTGAATAAAATTATTTAAAAGTACTGGATTTTAGAAATGCTCGAAAGTTGCAAAGTGAACGTAACATACTAACATTTAAGTATGGTAGAGTATTTATATCCAAATCATGACCTTCATCAAATAATGTATAAATTATTAAATGCTTTAATACGCGTGAAGTAAAATAATATTCGGAAATCGTATGATATTTAATGAAAATTTTTATAAGACCCGGAAAATTATCACACAAATTTTATCATCGCTGTATCATTTCACTTCGAAAGAAAGAGACAAATCATGAAGACATGAAAACTTAATTGATTTCCTTTTCTCTCTTTAACGGATGACATTTATATATGAAACAGATTTTCTTTACGATCATATCTTCACACATGTATGCTTCCTTGCTCACATAAACTAAAGCAAGGTTTCACACTTCGATGATTACTTTGTTTAAGATATTGTCAAACAGGATTTTCGAATAGCTTCAAAAATAGTCTCCAGCAATTTTTTAATTATATATGCTAAATTAATCTTTTCTGCTTAGTAGCTCTGAATTCTGGTGTTTTAGATAGATCGTCTTTTGTTGCATTATCACGAAAGTGTGTTCATGCATTTGCTTTAACGGATTGTAATGATCCGGCTCAGCCATGCGTCGAAGAATGTATTGAGTTCAGAATATAATACCGGTTGATTGAATATGAGACAGCAAAAATATTTTTGGCGGTGAAAAATAAAAGCTGAAAAATCGGTCTTTCACTGGTAGTATATATTTTGTACACAATAACCTATGCTTTGAAAATACCGTATGTTTTTATTATATTGTTTTGACTTATATGTAAACTTTAAGGCAATAAATTTCACGTCGGATTTAAGAAACATCTAAAAAAAAGAATAGTGATAAGAATTTATATAACAAGATAAATATCCTACAGCGTAACATTTTCATCATATTAAACCACACATGCATAAAGAGGGTTGAGAGAATGAACACGGTAATTTCCCTTTATTGTGGTTTCAATATCGCCCGCCGTGATGGAAAGAACCTTGCAATAATGGATATTTACTGTGAAGTGGTGGTAATAACACTAGCTTTGCTGCAGTGCCGTTGTGCTTTAGCGAAATTCGTCAGCGAAATGTTAACAACGACCACAAATGAAATTCCTTGGAAACCAGTGATTGTTCGTCTTAACGCGTGCACTGACTTGTTAATTTTGTAATGTTTAAAACGATTACTGACTGGTTACACAATGTTGTAGCGTAATGATTGCAAAGAACGTTGCATTACAAGTGTACTCTTTGCTAATGTTCGGCTCTAAAGTTGCTCCACTTCAGTCAGTTCAGTGATGTCCGATGCAGTAGTTCAGTGCTGTGTAATTTGAAATAGGGCAGGGGTTTCCAACCTGTGGGTCGTGAACAACAAGCACAACGTGATTTCTAGGGGTTGGAATTTATTTTTTTGTGGGGAGAGTGTTAACTTGTGTTTACTTAGTGGGTCATCATGGTTTTATTGAAGAAAAATATATTTTAGCGAATTCCACCTGAAAAACTTGTTGATATTAATTAATTATGAAACTCTACCACAGTGATGATTTTAAGAGCACAAACTCAGTTCGTTAAAAATCAACCGCCTGTATTTCAAGATAAATGAAAACCGCGGTTGCTTACAATTTACAGTGTACGAATTATAAACGTTATTTTTTTTTCATCAGTCTGGATTGTTAGAATTAATATTGTAGTTTCCCCAACAGAATAAAGCAATTTTATTTAGGTAAGAGCTTTTTATTGTTATTATTGTAATATAATACTTAATCAATACGTTAGAGCAGTGGTTCCCAACTTGTACAACTAGGACAACTAAGCCTGAACCATGTGCGGACTTCCCCCCCCCCCAACCAACATGAATGGGGAACATTACGGGGAGAATGGAGGCATAGCATATCCCTCAGGCAAAAGGGATACGACATTAATGTACTCGTATTCTAATAATAAAATAATTATGTTAAACTATGTTAAAGAAAATTTAATTCAAAACCTGATAGTCCTCGGATATATTCCACCCATCTAGTTCAATGAACATCGCTTTAAAAATCCCCATTTCTTTAGAAACTTTATTATATATGGTGTTGGGCCACCCCCGAGGCTCACGCGGACCACCTGTGGTCCGCGTACCACCGGTCGGAACCACTACATTAGAGGCTTTATTTTTATTTCGGTTATGTTCTTACTTTTGCACATCTTTGATTGAGGAATGCGTGATTATTTCTTCATGTTCTAAATTTCTTACAAAATTATTTTCGGTTAACTAATGGGTAATTATTTTTGTTAATTTGAACATTTTCTTGGAATTTAATCATGGATAATGCGTTTAAGTGTAAATTTGTATGTTTCAAGAGGTTTTTTCATGTAAATATATAGGGTGAGAAGACGGGGACCGCGTGGTTTTTTGGGAATCATTTGAGGGGGGTCCGCGACTAGAAAAAAGGTTGGAAACACTGTAATAGAGTATGACAACATAATGGTAGAACAAGAGAAGGGAAGAACATAAATGGTAATATGAGTGAAATATATTTAGAAAAAGAAATATAAATGCTGGGACAACATTAATATGTAAGTTAATCATAGAATTAGGTGACAGTATAAAAAAAGGTTCGAATGTCTTTCAAGGATTTTAAATATCTTTTTCAATTAATTGCTCCAAAAATTAAATAAAAAGTCAGTAATTCTCAGAAAATACTCGTCAGGTGTCATTTTATTTTTTTTAGATTTGTTGCGATACTGAGGATCTTGTGGATTTCACAAAATCGATTTTTGGTGATTTTTCTCATTAACATTTTTCTTATCAAAATTTTTGTTTAGTACCACTGCATTATATTTATAGAAAGCTGTTGTTTATCATAAATATTTCAAGCTCGCATTTACGCTTGAGTAATTATTAATATATAATAATACAATAAATAAATAATTATTATTATTAAATTAATATTAATTAAATTTTGATACACATCACAAGCATGATAGCTTTCTAACAGTCGCTGCATGATTGATATATAAGTTCGTCCAGGATGCATATGTTGTGACCTGCACTACTTGTAATGTAACAATCAAAAAGGATTCGAGAAAGAACCAACAATCAAGTGGAGCAAGACAGCTCGATAGGAACTTCTTGACTTACTGCTCGTTTTCAGGCACTGACTACCGATCACTGGTATTATAATGCATTACGGATTCAGGTGACTAGCGGTAGTGTGTCGGATTTCGCTGCTAAGGGTGCTCGGATCGAATATCGACAAGCGCCAGTAAATACAGAGTCTTGGCCGGATATGGGCACGTTAAATCCGTAGACCGAAAAGTCCCTCTATGAGGTCAGAGAGGGTGGGAAAGGATAAGATCACCTCAGATGTAACCCCTGGGGGTGCTCGGTCAAAATTGCAGTGTCACCTGGCTAAATCAGACTCCGACCCTTGTGGTTCCGTTTTAAACAGGAGACACAGCCATCATAGCTAGTCTATATGGACCTGGTCTGGAATAAATTCCGATCCGGGGGTATTAGGAACGACAACAACAACAACAACAACAACAACATTTTACATTGCATTATTTTTACGAGTTTGGGGCCAACTTAGCGTGTTATCGCCTGCATGCGATGTTTTGGAGTCCTCGATAAATAAAACAATGGTTTAGCAAGTTCAGGCGCCTACCATGGAGTAAGTAATAAATCCTGTTCTTCGGTCTATTGTTGGAAAATTGTTTGGTTGAGCGGTGTGGCAACACGGGTTTTGTTTCCTAGGTGAATAAGAGTCTGGGATAAAAAGTTCAGTTCTAAAAGTTGGTTTGGATGCGATCGGTTGAGGTTTTTCAACAGGTGATATTCTTCTTGTAAAAAGTTTTATTTTCGGTTGGTATAAGACGAGGTCCTTAGAGGGAAGGAAGTTAAAGGTTGTAAGCTACTTGTTAATAATTGTTATATTGTAATTAATTATTGTCTTTGAATCTCACCTTATTAAGAAAAGTTCTTAGGTGCTGGAATTGTTTAGCTTCCAGCGAAGATTCAACGTGTTGATTTTGTCTACTCTTCTGCAAGTTTTTAAAAAGTGTACTGAAGATTTAATGTTATATGAATTGCTATTATTCAATTTGCGGTAACTGGCATATTTATTTCTGTAATTGAAATCCACTTTTTAGAATATCTCCCCGTCGCTCGGGTTTGGTACATTATAATGTTTAGGAATAATTCAGTCTCATCCTTAACATATACGGGATTATTAGTGGTTAGAAATGGCATAGATAGGAAATAGGTGAAACTGAATTATGACTCAACTGTTTACTGCCACTGTATGGCACGATATTATTTATAACAGTACACACTAATCGATGAGCGAGAATGTAGCCTAAAATAAACGATCCAAAAATTCTTAGGGAAATTCTGAATTTTTATCTGTTTATTATAACCTTATAAAGTACATGAAATAGCAGGAGATTAAAGACCAGCGGATTTTAATAGTTAGTTTTGGTGCACTTGGTAAAGAAGGGGATAATTTAGCAAATACAGGGGCTTCTTTCCTCTTTAATATAAAAAATCTACTAAAGAAAGAAGCAACAGAAGTTACAAATTCATTTAAGATTCAACATCTTAGTTTTCGATGATACAAATTTACTGTCTACAGTTCCGTTTAATACCGGGTTGTACTTTGGGGACGTCTAAATTGATTGAACAACTTATCTAATCACTTTATCTATAAACCATTTATCTGTAATATTAGTATCTATAAACAAGAGTAATATACGCCTGATCTCCCTCCAATAAGAAATCAGAATAGGCTATAAAAATCAATTTAGAGATATGATTTATTCCTTCCCTTGACATGTCAAACATATGCAATGAATGGATACATTCACTATAAAGGTTGTTCTACATTATGGCAAAAATATGTATAAATAATGCTAAATGCAAATCTGCAAGTACGAAATGTCGAGAAAAAATAAATCCAGTTACATAAAATGAAAACCAATTTAATTCTTCTTTATATTATATTGTGACTTATACATTCTAATTTTTTAATATTCATTACCCTATCCTGCTAATACTATATTCATTGACCCAAAAAGTGCGCTTAACAGTCCTTGTAGTTTATAAAAGCAATTTTATATTTCAATATTTAAGTTTTAGTAGTTGTTATAGGGTTTTTGAAATCTTTGCAATTTAAGCGGCAAAAAGTAAAATTTCCAGCATATTCCTTATAGAGTTCAATTTGCATTCAGTCTCCTTAGCTGTGTTCAGAGAAGACACGATTTCAGTTTCATTAATATGCAAATGAAGTGAAATATTGCGTCTTCATGAAGCAATCAAACTATTGATAATGGAGTCACACCTCTTCAATTCTCATTCAGTTAGAACAGGGAGAGTGTTTAAATATTCATGGGCACCAAATCCATTCATATTAGAATGAGTTTTAAAAGGCGACTGAGAGGCAATGGAAATTGTGTTTATGGAGAGAATACTTATGAGATGTTATATGTTTAGATTTTCATTAAAGAGGAAATGTATATGAATAAAATATTGCATATATATGTATGGCAATAATTCTCAGAAAAAGATGCGACTCCCACTGATTCTAACATTAATTTCGCAGTATATCAAAACAGTAAATGAGATTTGGTGGGTATATTTATAAATAAATTACGCTTAATTTATTAGTTTTATATAAATATTAATGAATTCTCAAAAGGTGTACAAAATTATAGGATTTGTTAACTATGCACCATTAACATCTCTCATCTCTCAAACAAAATACAATGGTGTCCAAAATTATCTTTACATACATAAACATAATGATATTTTATGCAGTATTCATTCAGTATCAATTTCTTTTCTGAGAAACAAGCAAAAGACAAACTAAAATACAATTATCCAAATTAAATTAATCGGTCATTTTGAAAAGGTGTCTTCTCCATTGTTAAAAAAATTTCATGAGAAGCAAAAAACTATTTCGTTTTCATGCATTATTAATTTGACTAAATTTAGTATTTATTACGTTTATATGGCATAAATCCTATTGCGAAAATATAGTTTTCTAATATTTTTTTAAACTGGGGGGCCCCAGAAATGTTTTTCCTCTACGGGGAATGGCCCCTTTTCAAAATGAACTAAGTTTTACATATATAAAAAGTACAATTTGTTTTTTAAAAACAACTTTATTTTGACAAATTTAAGGTAGTAAAACCATGGATAGACCATGGATAGTTCTTATTTTGATAAATGTTCTTAAGGGGGGCCCCCAAATAGCATCTGCCCAGGGGCCCCCAGTGTTCATAATCGGGCCCTGCAAATAATAGAATTACGTCATGCAACGGAGGGGCAAGGACTTTACGCGAAGAACGCTTTCCTGGAACTTCTGCAATCCATGATTTCATTTCGGTGTCTATCGACTTAAAACAGTTTTATATCGATCGGAAGTATCATTTGGACAAATCTTTGAAATTAAGAGCTGTCGCCCTTTTAGAGATTTGTTAAACATTGATGGGAGGGGCAAGAGGGCTGAATCATTCAAGACATACACTCTCTGTACTCTGGAAACATTTTCAACATTCTGGAACTGCTGCTAGAATGCTTGGAAATGACAGTAGCAGAATAACAATTGTTTCGCCAGATCAGAATCTGTCCGTAACATCCCGTCGTGACAAAGAGTCTAATGCTAGACACCTGAGTTTACAGCTTCCAGCTGCCACTAGAATTTCGGTACTGCTACAAGCTTTTTACAGAAGGCATAAAGAGACATTTTATAAAGAAAGCAAATGGGTTCTGTTTCTCTCACCTCACAACATAAAAGGGCCCGCCGTAAATGGTTAAGAAAACATCAAAGCTGAAAGTCAACAACAATGAGTCTGTGTTCTCTTCAGTGACGAGATTCAGTTGAACCTCTGTCTAAAACTATTTACATCTGGAGACAGACAAAAAACTCGAAATCTTCCAACCAACGTCTCGGAGTAGAACCGATAAAGTAGTTTAGGTCTCATAGTATGGGAAAGCCCAATAATTAAAACGTCTTACTACCCTGTGTTCGAGAAAGAATCCGTATCTGTCCAGATATATCAAGACTAGTAGGTAACCCGTCATTTTGACGTCATAATGGAAAAAGTATATGAAAGTTAAAAAATATCCCGAATTATCTAAAATATTGCATTTAATCCACACCTTGTAAAAGCTAACCCTTTCATTATTTTTTATTTATTTAGTTTTTCATGCGATTGCAGTAGTAGATTGCCATCCAACCCGTCATTTTGACGTCATAATACTAAAAATGACGTCATAATGGAAAAAGTATATGAAAGTTAAAAATTTTTTTTACAGTTCACTACGCGATTCATTCACATTCACGTTTGTTTACTTTCAGAATTCATCGCAAAAGTAAACAGATTTTTAAAAACTGTTAAATATACAGCTAAAAATATCCAATTTTTTTTTAGTTCTGAATGTTTTATAGAAAAATAGGCTGAACAAACTTGATTTGATGGAGAAGATATTTGTTTTTAGGTAAGAAAAAATTCTGATCGACATCTGAAATTGAAATTAAGCCTTACCGGCGGTTTGTTTACTGAGGGCTTCAATTGAAAGATGAGTACAGCCCGGAAGTGTCATACAGAGACAAAGGCTATTATATATAGGATGAAGTCTTATAACCTTATATAAGGCCTTTTAGAGATGCATGTGGATCTGACTTTGATTTTATGGATGATTTATACACGTCCACAACGAGCAAACCTGGTTGATGAATTTGTTGAAAGTGAAGGCATTGAGTAAATAAATCAGCAAAATCTCCTGACCGGAACCCCTACGGAACATCCTTGTAAGAGGTATTATATGGTGTAATCGTCCTCCTAGTGCCATGA
Organism: Dolomedes plantarius; assembly: GCA_907164885.2. Classification (NCBI taxonomy): domain Eukaryota; kingdom Metazoa; phylum Arthropoda; class Arachnida; order Araneae; family Dolomedidae; genus Dolomedes; species Dolomedes plantarius. The sequence goes on along the minus strand of OU015490.1, from coordinate 210,535,528 downwards.
AGACCGCATTGAGGAAAGACTGGTATATACTGTCGTAAACTTTAATTAACCACCTTATTGGAAGCATGAAATCACATTGTGATATTGCGTATACATGCTAGAGGGGATCACTTGCCCTATTAATGTTAGAAATATGCACTTGTGTCCGATCTATTCATTTTTTTTATAAAATCTCATTGTCACACTTTGATTTGAATTGTTTTACTATTATATGCACTCATATTCCTTTATTTTTCAGTTTATATTTATGTTGTTTGTTTTTATGTGTCATGATTCAATCTATCATGCAGAAAAAGTATATTCAATTACATAGTATAGGTCACAAGAAATCTGTTTTTTTTTATTTTGTGCATTTAAAGATAATTTTAAACATTGTTTTATCATATATATATATATATATATATATATATATATATATATAGCCAGACATTTATGGTGTTACAGAAACTAGCATATGTATACAGTGAACAAACTTTATGTGTCAGTTTGGTATAAGAAAAGTACCTTTAATATGGCGTATGATTCCCCCCGAGAAGCAATACAGCACAAACAGCGATGCGTAATGCTGTTAAGTATGCGGTCTATGAGTTCGGGAAGAAGTGAGAGCCATTGCTCTTGCAAAGCAGTTGAAAGCGTGGCTAGGGTAATAGGATGAGGATTAAGAGCAGATATACGTCGTCCTAAAGAGTCCCAAACATGCTCAATAGGATTCAGGTCCGGTGATCGAGCTGGCCACACCATACGCGGAATTGTTTCATGCTCAATATAAGCATCCACGATGCGACCCCTGTGCGGTTTCGCAGTATCGTCCTGTAGCACGAAAGCATCACCAATTGCTCCGGCATAAGGACGCTCATAAGCATCAAGGATGTCATCTCTATAGGTGTGTGCATTCACATTTCCACGGGGAAAAACATGGAGGTGTGCGTCCACCCAAAGCGATACTACCGCAAACACAGACACTCCCTGATCCGTAAGCATATCTTTCACGAAAGTTTGATGGATGAAAACGAGTTCCATGTTTTTTCCAAATTTAAATACGCGTACTATCGCTTTGGAGGCTAAACCTAGACTCATCCGTAAAGAGAACAGCCCTCCATTGATCACGCGTACATTGAACAGGTTGACGTGCCAAATGCAAACGTTCCAGCCTATGGCGTTACGTGAGCGGGACGCAAATGGCTGATCGCCTCACAAGAAAACCACCTTCGTGAAGCCTTCTACGCAAGGTTGACATTCATACCAACCTTCCAGAGCTTGCAGCGAGGAAGGACTGAGTTCAGACGGAGTTGCGTTTCTATTCCTTCATGCGCATAATGACAAATAAGGTTAATCGGCACTCATCGTAGCGTATGGCTGTCCTTGGCTGAACCTCCTGGATGCCGAATCCAAATTATTGCCAAATTATTGCCAATTATTGGTCTATGAACCCTTACAAGTCTATGAACCACAGACGGACTCACATTTAGCCATCTGGCCAATTCTGTCTGACTTTTTCATGCCTCTAATCTCCCAATATTTCGCCATCGTAGTACTTCGGTCAAATGATGCCTGGAGTTCATTGTTACAATTTCGCTATGCCAGATGTCTAATCTTAGCCTCACAGATACAATTACCGCCTTGCTCTGAGACATGCACTTTCATACTCCTCGCAAATGACGTATTCCGACTGCATCGCCACTATTTTGCATAATGTAGTCTTGTTCAGCACCTTTTACTTAACAACATATTAAAATTTTAAACAGATTGGTCTAGTTTTGAACGTGTTATCCCTCTTTTGTGATTTTTCCTTAATTTTTTATAACTAGTGTGTATATATATATATATCTTTGATTTTAATATTTGTTCAATGGGGGGAATTTAATTTTTTACGTTATTGTAATTGATAATAATAAACGTAATCATAAAATATAAACGAATGCTTTTAGGTTAGTCTCCTTTTAAAAGATTGTTTGGTTGGTTTGAGAGCGCAGCTGTCATTTTTTGCTACACGAGAACAAATTAGACAGGGACCAACTGCTTATAGGCCTATCCGAACGACTACAAACATACATGCCAATAGTAAGATTCGACTGGTATCGAATGCCAACTTTCAGCTGCTTTAAAAATGGATTTGTTCGATTGTTCAAGAATAAGTCACATCAAAACATAATACTCTTCTAGAAACAGTTAGATATATACAGGGTTGTCATAAAAAATCTTTGCCGATATATGGACCTCTAGCGGCTGTTCCGTTCAACCGATCGAGATGATATTTCAGATATAGTTAGTTCTTCAGACGTATGAACTCGGGATTCTGTGAACGGCAACAAAGTGGCGCTCACAGTTACGGTTATAGATATAGAAACTCGAAATTTTTGAATGGCAACGCCCATTTTTTCTCGTCGCAAAATGCTTAGTGCATGCGATAACCCTAGAGAGAATTGAAACGGTACGTGTATCATAAAATATGGACGCGTTATGCACGCACAGAAATCTCCTCTGCGAACGGCCAACAAAAACACGATGATGACACCCATGTGGAAAATGTTTAATCCAAATAAAAGTCTTCTTTTATCTGGTCTGTGTTGTAATCAGTGATTGGTGCCTTGCTTCTGTCATATGCAAATTTCCTCCGTTCGCCCCGATCGTGTTTTTGCGGGGCGTTTGCAGAGCTGTTTTTGTGGTTCATATCGCGTCCGTTTATTTTGTGATACACGTACCGTTCCAACGCTATTTACGGTCTTCGCATGCGCTGAGCATTTAGCGGACTGGAAAAAGTGGGTGTTGCCTTTCAAAAATTTCGAGTTTCTGTACCTTTAACCGTAACCTTGAGCGCCACTTTGTTGCCGTTCACAAAATCTGTAGTTCTTACCACTGGATAACTATATTTTAAATCTTATCTCGATGGGTTAACCAGAATGACCACTAGAGGTCAACATATCGGCAAATTTTTTTTATGACCACACTGTACATTAATTAGTATAACATAGTGCACTAAGTTTTAAGAGCATTTTGTTTATTCATTCAAGTTCAGCATATTTAGGGCAATCAGCTTGGGAATTAAGTCAAAAAATCTGTACAAGAAAGTTTAGCTATATTCTGAAAAAACGTAGTCTTGTTATTGTTTCATGTAACTTACAATTTAAAAGAAAAAAATGAGTAAAAAAAAATGTTAGTAAGTGTCCCATGTTGGATAGGAATCTTAGGTTATTCCGATATTTTTTTTACTATATTATCATATAACATAAAATTTTAGTGTTGTTGAGAGAATTTTTAATCATCTCAATTCTATTTTTAAGATTGAAATAAATAAAATTTGGTAAAGAAATCATTCTTCAGCTTTATCTCTCCTTTAAGAGTTGTTGTATTAAAGTTTTTGGCGAATTATATTTCGCAGAGAAGATAATCGAGAAAAAGGAAAATGCAAGACATTATTTTTCAAGTAACTTAAAGGGTAGAACATTATCAAACATTTAATATGATAAAAATAAAATCTCTAACAAATGTAGTTGTTGTTGTTTCTAAATCCCCCTGGCTGGAAGTTCCAGGTCAGATCCATATAAGCTTCGGGCTGAAGCGTGCGACTCAAGGATTGGGGTCCGTCTTAGCTAGTTGCCACCTAAAATTTAACAGAACACCCCCAGTGGCGACATCTGGGGGGGGAACTAACCCTCACCCTCCATCTCTGACCTCATAGAGGATCTCTCCGGTCAACTGATTTAACGTCCCCATATCTGGCTTAGACACAGAGGTATTTAATGGCGCCTCCGGGATTCGATCTGAGCACCCTCGGCATCGAAGGCCAGCGCACTACCACAAGACTACCTCGAGCCCACAAATGTAGTAATTTTCGTTGACAGGTTGCTTCGTTTTTAGCACTTTTCTGGTATAGTGCTAAAATAATGATGAAAAATAATATTTTTATACTTCCTAAATATCATTATTAAAACTTCCTACATTTTTTATGTCTAGAACAAAAAAAGAATTTGACACTTTATTATTATGCACTATATACAGCTGAATTCGGTATTTCTCGTGAATACGATATTAAACAGATAAAGCTACAATTTCGGAAAAAAATAATTTTCTCAAAACGGATTTTCATTCTTTTATCTCATAAAATGTCATTATTATTGCATGATTATTAATTTTAAAATTATGGAATATTTTCTTTTCATTGTTGTGGTTTGCAGTAATGCGTCTTTTGTGCTTCATCTTTTCACATATTTAATGGATTTTCAATGTTAAATTGTTTGTCCATTTTCAATAATTTATTTCTGCTTCAAAGGTAATTAAAAGAGAAGAGATTTTAATATTAACTACGCTTTATCAATAATTAATTTTAATTAAGCTATGTTTTTATAATAATTAGAATATCACAGAGAGCAACTATATATAAACATATACGTGTTTTGGAAAACATAATATCCTGTAATTTTGCTTATATAAACATCGTTCATAAATTTTCGTCTTCATTTTCTTTTCTGCTATGCATTTTTTCCCAAACAGTTTTGTTTATTTTCATGAGAAAATTAGATGTCTAGACTAGTCAAATTTCTTTCCTTGGAAATTTCTAATATAATTATGAAGTTATCGATAAATTTCGCTAAACATAACCAAAAATGTAAATAAAAAAATATACTCTGCCAATCTAAATTTAGACTATAAATCATTTGATATGTGTATATTCGATAAGTAATAAATTTGTGACTTTCTTATGATAAGCGTTCTTTTCTTATAGCAATTTGCAATGTCTTTCTACCTTATTGTTCTATATAACTATTCAAACCAATTTTACGCATATTTTTTCTTCCAGAAGTGATTATAATAGTTGACTAAACGTATTAAATTAAATACTGAAAATTCAAATATGTTTTGGGATCATGACTGCAACTTAATCTTGATCATTCTTTGTAATTCAATAATCTGCATTATTAAAAATGAAATGGTTTATTTTACAGGTATGTTAGTAGGAAATTTCATATAAGAAAATTATTCACGAAGCACAACCTTAAACGAAATACAAAGTCTTTAATGAATACACATTTAGACAAAAAAAATGACCCACCAAGAAGGAGTAATGGAAATTGTACAAAGATTGATATGCCTACACGTTTCGACGGAAAATGCAAAATTTTAAAGTTTGGAAGCCAATGAATGAACATTTGACGCTGAAGCGATCCGTCACTGCGTAACTGGCAGGATATTGTAACATATTCCGTGCTTGGTGTCAAAGGCGACACGCTAGGTAGCGTCACACCGGTTATTTATAGTGATAAAACAGCTTACTAATAAGAACTTGTTACACTGATATCAATTTATTAGGGATTCTGGATTAAAATACTTCACGATTAGGTTGTGTTCTGGAACATCAATTTACACTAATAATGTCCGTTGAAGTCTGCGATGCACGTTAAAGATTGTCCGTTCAGCTGGCTGGATGCTCTGTCGCTACGGATCATAGATCGGGCCTTCGGGCAATAAAGCTCTAATTGCAGAATTCTCAGTTGCTAGGAACGGATTCCACTCGTCGGAACAGGCTGGAATGAGGTGAACTCGAACTCCAAACGCAATTTGATCTAATTATCACAGAGTAGTGGACGGCTCGTCCGACACTCTCACCAAAGAAGCTAGCTGCTTCGAAATAGGAAAGATCAAGCTTTGATCTCCAAACGACCCTTCTCAGCGAGAAAAAGGTCTTCTTCACGCAGAGGGCTGAGCCTCCAAAAAATATCAAAGTCACTCAAATTGAATGGAGCTAGGAGATCAGCTATCACTCCTAAACTCTGGCTTCTAATATCTCGTCTCCTGTAAAAATCTCCTGCCTCCACTTTCAAAACTTTTTTCCCTGGCGGGATCTCTAACATCCCCACTCCTTGAATCTGGGCTCTGATAGGCCCTTGGCCCTGGCCCGTGTGCAAAACGATACTTGTTCTTTATATCGTCATCGCTGGTTGGGTCATTAAGTCGTCTCATCAGAGGGATGGTCTGCCTTTGTTAGTCTTTTGTGTTATAGTGTCTTCGCTCTAGACATCGGGGCGCCCCGGTATTGTAAGTCGCTCCTCGCCTGCGAGTCGAAAAGCTGACCCTTTTGTAAGCCACCCCTCGGCAGGGGAAAACTATTGCATCTTCGCAGTCCGCCGATGGCTTACTCTGTTTCAAGCCGAGGTTAATAAATTTCCTGGGCCATGAGGAGGGGAAATGCCACAATATTAAAGAGGATAAATTTCGATTCCAGGTCATAAATTCTTTGCAAATGTCATTCTGTGTACTCAGGTAGACAGTAATTATGCCTCGCATATAAGTGCGCGAACAATATGCGCAGATGTCAGAATTTGAGAGAGGACGTGCTGTTGGGCTCATTGAAGCCGGTTGGTCTAATCGGCGAATCACTCGACATTTGGATAGGAGCGATGCCATTACAAGACGATGTTGGCAGTAATGGGTGAACCGTGGCCAAACACTGCTTCAAGAAGGAAGAGGTCAGCTTAGAGAAAGGACAGAACGGGAGGACGGAACAATAGTCAGAGCGTCACTCACAGCCCCAGATTCATCCTTATCATCGATCGTATCTGCAACTGGTGCTTCAGTGACCGCAAGGACCATTCATATGTGGCTCAGAGAAATGGGCCTTAACTCAGGGCACCCCTTGTGCCGACTAACATCGATCTGTGAATACCAACAAGCCTGTTTGTAGTGGTGTCGGGCACATTCAACATGGAATGTCCCTGATTGGAGTAGAATTGTCTTCAGTGATGAGTCTCGCTTCGAATTGAGCCCCGGTGACCAGCGAATAGGTTTCTGGAGAAGCCCCGGATAGCGGTGGGATACCAACCTGGGTGTCTTCCACCTTACGGACCGACAAGCAGGAGTGATGGTTTGGGGTGCCATTTCATTTCATAGCAGGACCCCTTTGGTTGTCATCGGCGGCACCTTTAGAGCACAGCAGTACGTCGACGATATTATACGCCCTGTTGTGTACCCTTCATTTCATGTCATCCTGGGCTTACATTTCAGAAAGATACCCCGCCGCACACGGCTTCTACTGCTTGTTTTCGTGCTTGCCCAACGCTACCTTGGCCAGAAAGGTCACCAGACCTCTCCCCCATTGAGCACGTTTGGAGCATCATGGGCAAGGTCTTCCAACTAGCTCGGGATTTCAACAATCTAACGTGTCTACAGGACAGAATTTGGTACGATGTCCCACAGGAAGACATCCTCCACCTCTATCAATCAATGCCAAGCCGAATAACTGTTTGCATAAGGGCCAGAGTTGGGCCAACGCGTTATTGACTTTTTCATTTGGTAAAGCTCTTTCTCTTGAATAAATCCTCCATTTTTTATGAAATTGTTATCATTTGTCTTTCTGTACATGTGCATCACATCTGCCGATTTTCGTCCCATTCGGATATCTCCTTCCTGGTGGGTCTTTTTTTTTTGTCTTACAGTGTAATTTACATTACATGTGAGTCATTTTGCTTTATGCAGCACAATTTTCGAGGCAATTTGTTTTTGTTTTTTTTAAACTTTAATCACTGATTTTCCTAAAGGAATTTTGAACTGAGGTAGTGAAACTGACACATCGAACGTGAGTCACAATTATCATCAATCATTTGTGCCCCTTCTCACTTGACAGATGGTAACGTTATCTACTAGTCGACATCAGTAGAAAAAAATAGAAAATGATTAGTAAAAACATTTATTTCTTTATTTGAACACATTCTTGAAAAAATTCAAATTAAAAAATATGCATATTTTTGGTTCACAGAGAGAAAAAAAAAGAAAAAAAAAACTCCATAACTGTTCTTTAAATATTAAAGAATTACTGTGGTATAGTTAAACCTTGTTAGGCTCATAACTTTAGACTTAGGTACCCCTTTTTTTCTTGCAGATCTGAGAAACTTACCCCACCAAGTTCTGATATGGTGTATTCAGCTCAACAGGGAATCGTGTATAGCATCTTTAATTGCACTATATATCATTATTTGATCCTAATCACTAATTATTAACTTAATCGCCTTACGTTTGGAGTTTTGTTTCTTTGCTCTCTGTGAACCAAAAATATGACCGAAAAATATGACCCAAAAATTTGATCGACCTTTAAGAGAACTGCAGTGCAATTTAGTGTCTGGTTGGGTTATTTTTTTAGTTTGGGTGGATTTTCGCTTTTTTCATGCCTTACTAGCAGTGAAAAGCATGTTTTTACAAGAATTTCAGCTTAACTTACATGTTATTATTAAAAATAGATAAAAAGACATAATTTTAAAAAATTATCAAAATCACCTCTGAATGTGTACGGATAGCAGTTACCGATCCAGTACGGTTACCAGCATTTAAAAGGTACCAGTCACCTTAACCAAAAAATTTCTCTCCAATCTTAGGCAAATTTTCATATCAGGTAACCCTGATATAATATTAGCAGAAACATAATGTAACATGTATATGACACAATATCACTTCCAACTCTTTTCTGCAAACTATTTTTAGATATGCCTTAACTAATAGCGAACGAGATACGACTTCTTGATTTTTATTATCGTTTATTACCAACTACTCGTACTTTATACTGGTTATCGATGCCGGAAGAACGGTTTGGGAGTGTATAATATACGTTCAATGGCATAAGCCGGTTAAATTGATACTCATGAACATTATTAGATTGTTGAAAATTCTCAAGTGCTGGGAATAGGTTCAGTTTATAAGACTATGTTATCTTCAGATAAACAGATTATCGATTCAGATAAGATTAAAGGGATTATTATTAAAAGAACTGATATATTGCATCCCTGTTGAAAAAGAAAACAGAATAATTTACATTGTTCTTTAAAGGTGATTATACTTAAAATATATTTAGTCACTTTAATAAATGTCGTTCAGTACTAAATTAGTTCAGAGGGAAATTCCCTGCATTGTGATACTGGCTAAATGAAATTTACCTTGGAAACACGAATAAGGCTAAAAGCATTAAAAACGTTTATTCTCGAAATAAAAAAAAATAACCCATTTTGTATGCTAATACCGTAAAGTTTATACTGCAAAAGCTTTTAACCTTTCCAGTATAAGTTTGGTATATTATGTTTCCCTAAAATCCTTGAAAAGCGGATTTAAATGCTCCTTTTAATTACCATACAATTTTTGCAGTATTTAAGCATAAAACAAAGCTGTTATTAGTACATGATAAAACCTTTAAAGCGCGTGATTTATATATTAAATCAATATTTACTGTAATATCTGTTCTAAGGATGAGATACGTCTTCATTTGGTACGTTTTAACTTTCAATTTCACTTAAGTAAATCATTGATATTCATGTTAAAATTCATTCCATTTAAGTTCTGTATGGAAACTTCTGTAAAATTAAATTTCTCGGGAAAGGCAAAGAGATCTGATAGTTCCTTTGAAGAGCTAAGAATATACCTATGTCGTATTTAAAAATTTCTAAACATAGTTCAAAAGTTCAAAAGAATACGTAAGTAATCTACTTCCAATATTAGCTTTAGGAAGCTTTTTAATTAGACATGCAAATAATTTACTCACATGAAATTTTTTACTAAATCTATTGTTTTTATTTTTAATGTAAACAAATAAATGTACAAATAAAATAAATCTGTAAATAATCCCAATACTTATAAGATACAACACTTTCCCAGAGATAACGGTAGATCTTTATAAATAATGATAAATAAGGATCATCAATGGGTATTCATAAACGTTTGTGTCTGTCTCTTACGCAATATATACATCTGAAAGCATTTTACTTAATGCACAGTTCTCTCTACAGAATAATATAGCTTAATACGTAGTTATAGAATATCGTGTATACTCCATATATATCAAAAATTAATAATATACATACGCAGAAAATTATTAATGAAATATTATACGTATATCAAAACTTGTTCTCATTTTTGGACTAAATTTTCTATAATTACAAATGATACTCTGATGACATTAAAACATTCTTTCAGAGGAAATATAATTTAACCTTAATAATTATAATACCTTCATAAAGTATCTATAGATTATCACTGGTGCCATATTCATAGGGGCTATGAGATTTATTATTGAAACTTCCGCCTCGTTTTTGGCATCAATTTTGTATAATCACAAATGATGTGCTAATGCCATTAAAATATTCTCTCAAAGGGAATGTATTCATACATTAACATATATCATATTTATAGCTTGTTGAAGAATCTATAGATGTTTTATTCATAGGGGATGTCATATTTCTACAATATCATGTCAATGAAATTTTGAAACCCCACTCTAAGAAAATAATATTACCCATGGAATTTGACAAATCCCTCCCATGTAATTTTAGACAATGTAAGAACATTAAATAATTTATAAATCTTACTTTACAAGGAAAATAAAACTTTTGCGGTGTATTGCTATGCTGAATGCATGTTAGTTTGTATAAGTTTCTTGAAGAAGCAATTTAAACAGTAGGAGTTTTTTAAAACATATTTTTCGTCGGCAGGATGTTAATTTTACATTTACTTTCATTGAGATTGATCTGTAATTTAAATTTTTATAAAAGAATATTTCAACAAAATGTACATCAAATAATTCCATGGTATCTTCCAAAATTTTAGAGAAGTCACATAAATATAATGAAATTATTTAACTATAATAAAGTTATTTTTTGAAATATAAATATAATATTATATTAAAGTTATCAAAAAATTAAATAAAAATGGGGACTGCAATACCCTAAAATATTCTTAGAATTTGAGCAACAATAATGAAATTATTTTATATATTGATAAAATTAAATAGAAGGGATCAGGACAGTTTATTTAATTTATTTTTTGGAAAGTGCCTTTTTTCAAAAGGTAACAGCGTAAATTGCGACTCTTGCAATTTTACTTTATACAATTTTGTTCGATTATTAGAGAAAATTTATACAGTTGTGCTAAAATGAAAAAAGTACTATGATCTCAAAAATTCTCAGTGGATGACTCGGATGTTATAAAAAATCAGATGCCTAAAGTGGAGAAATGTAGGTTCATATTCTTCATAAAAAATATTCACTTGATAAGAATATTAACTCTGTTGTAAAGTTTATAGATAAGCCATAGCATAAATTGACACTCTTGCAATTTTACTCTATTCAATTTTGCTCGATTATTAGAGAAAATTTATACAGTTGTGCTAAAATGAAAGAAGTACTATGACCTCAAAAATTCTCAGTGGGTGACTCAAAATGGTGTGGAGAAATATAGGTTCATAAAAAATATTCACTTGGTAAGAATATTAATTATGTTGTAAAGTTTATAGATAAACCATATACAACAATACAACTTATCTCATGAGTTGTATCTCAAGCGCCGATTTCACGATGTCTTCTGTAAACATTAAAAGGAACAGACATATAAAAAGGATCTGAAAAAATAGTAAAAATAGCTTAAGAGTCACTGAAAGCAGTCGGTAAACAATTAAAACAGTTCTTTCCGGTACATAAAAGAAACAGAATATCCTTCAGAGTCTCAATTTTAGAGCATTTGGACGAATATAAATAACTGCAAGGCTGAGAAGGGGCAAGTCGCTGACACTTTGGCTAAATTATCCTAAAACATGGGCTCGATTCTTCCTTCTGCGTGTACTCTGTCTAAGATTAGCCGTACAGTAGAATGAATAGAAGTGCGCTAGAGTTCAATACAATATATAAGACTAAGCATTTAAGCGGTTGACAAACGGGGAGGCGAAAAGTCTCTGTTCTCTTATTCCCTGTCACGTACTACAAGTCTGTAGCCTATATAATGAAGTTTCACGCTTACATAGCTGCGAGCATGTTAGAAAGTGATGACAAATGGTGTAACTGGTCTACCACCGGGTACTTGTCACAGGTATCTTCAAATGTCAACATCACACAGCAAAGGTACGGAATTATTTAGTGTCACTCAAGCTTGCTCTTATAACATAATGATTTTTATATGTTATAGGGTAATTTCGAGCCTTTTCTATGTTTCTTGTGAGTAATTACTCAATGTGGTCTACTTTTTTCGGTTTCTGGCCAAAGCTTTTCTAGCCTTCCTAAATTTGTAAAAATAATTGTTGTGGACTGACAACACAACATCGGGTGCCATTTTGTTTCTGCCATGGTTTGCTGAGTAGGCTTTCTTTACACTAAGATTCAAAGAAATAAATTTTAATTTGCTTTCATAATTTGCTAATCATTTTAATGAATGGATATTAATGTTCTACTTCCCTGATGCTCATTGTCTAGGAGAAACAAGACACTTTTTTTATAGTTCAGAGCTATACATAACTTTCTTGTGATTATCACATCCGTTTCATTTTCTTTAATCTGGTAGGATACCAAAATGCTGAGCTCATCGTAAATGTGAATGTTCAGAACATACTAACAATTGGTGATTTTGATAAGTGCTAAATCTGTCTATACCCAGAATAGTGTAAATTCAATAGACGAAATCCAAATCTTTGCGAGACATTGATACATATTGTCTCTCGTCTCTGCTCGGGACGATTAACATAACACTAGAATGTGGTAATTAATACCATTTCAACGCATGAGGGTTTTTCAATGGTGTCATTTGATTTGAAGAATCCAGCCCGCAGAACCTCAATAAATATTTTCCTACTGATTTATATTTTATAACAATCTAAACAATAGCGACAGTTTTTAAAGACTTTTTTTTAGACTTTCACGAATTGGTTTGTAAATGACTGCGCACAAAAGCAACACAAATGAAACAATATGAATAATCATTTGATGTAAATGAAATTTGATAACGATGCATTTTCATCCTTGATATGGACTTTTAAGGGTGGAATTGTTGGCAAGAACACTGATAGCAAAAGGGCTACAAAAACGGAAATTTTCGAAATTTTGGCTACTGACTGACCAAATGCACTCAGTCTAGTCTGCAAAGAAAAGAATTGGCGCCTTTATGGATAGACGTTTAAAAATTTTAGTTAAAATTTGATTTAAAATTAACTAACTAACCAATGGCGCATCAGGCCATTGTGGACCAAGGCCTGTGGTGTCCATCTCCGATTTCATGACGATGGTCTTGGGATGTCATAAAGCATATGCGTCGTTCAGATGGTCAACCTATCTCGGGACCCCCACAGTTAGTTCCCAAGCATGCTATTAGTAAAAATGCTTTCAAAACGGAATTTTTCCAAATTTTTGCTGCTGATTCACCAAGTGCAATCTTTTTAGCGTGCAAGGATGGAATTATCCTCTTTACGGATAGATATTTTAAAATTTTAGTTAAAATTTGATTTAAAATTAACTAACTAACTAACCAATAGCGCATCAGCCCATTGTGGAGCAAGGCCTCTGGTGTCTATCTCTTTCCTCTGGTCTCTTTCTTTTCGATGGGCTTGGGGTGTCATGCAGCATATGCCTCGTTCAGATGGTCAACCTGTCGTGGGACCCCAGAGTTAGTTCCCAAGCATGCTATTAGTAAAAATGCTTCCAAAACGGAATTTTTCCAAATTTTTGCTGCTGATTGACCAAGTGCAGTCCTTTTAGCGTGCAAAGGATGGAATTATTCTCTTTACGGATAGACCTTTTTTAAAAATTTTAGTTGAAATTTGATTTAAAATTAACTACCTAACTAACCAATGGCGCAACAGTCCATTGTGGTCCAAGACTTATGATGCCCATCTGCGCTTTCTTGATCGTGGGCTGCGGATGCCATACAGCAAATGTCTCGCAGTGGCGCGCGAACCCCAGAGACAGTTCCCAAGCATGCCTGGTCCTCATTTTACCGACCCACTCAAGGGATGAAAGGCATAAGTCGCCCTTGACCAGTCGCAGGATCGAACACTGGACCTGTTTTGCTGCAGCTTGAAGCTTTTAACCACTACGCCACCGAGCGTCGATTTAAAATTGTTTTATTAAATTTATGTCTAGTGTAAACAGTTATTATTAAGAAACGATTACTGATATTGTATAAATTTATTTTAGAATTTTTTAAATCAAAATTTTTATAAAATAGCTTTTTCATTCCATGTAGGTTTCTCAATTAACAATCCACGTTATCGTAGGACGTAAAAATCAATTAACTTAAACCATCATAAATCTGTAAAATAACTTTAGGAAATGAAATATTGCAATATATTTGTTACGTAATCTACATTAAAGACAAAAATCATTCTATTTATATGGAAGATGCTAATTTCAGTTTCAATAATAACTAAGAATATTCAATCTCAGTTCCCAAATGCATAAATTTGGAGTTTAAAACTTTATATTACTGCTTGGGACAATCAGAAATCAATGAGAATATAGAAAGCTCGATGGGATTATCGCTAACTATTCAGTTTTAAATTGAAATCATTTTTGTTGGAATGAAAGCTTTTATGGGAAATGGAAATTTATTCGATGGGATACCAAATAAGAAGTTATTTCCATTTTAATATTTCATCTTCATTGATAAATCTCTGAAAACTATCATTATATTCTTTCACAATGAAGATTCAATTCTGCAGTGAAATATTGTGAAAATTTTGTACAAATCGACTACAGGGGAAAATTTTATGTAATTTCTAAACGAATATGAGAAACTGAGTAAAAGATCTATCTGTACAGTATTTAAGCAATGGATATATTTTAAGCAAATAATATATTTTAAGCAAAGAATAGATTGAATTCTGGCTGTCAGCTTTATTTGATTTTCATTTCTGTTGGATTACTTAAATAGCTTTGATCTTGCGGTTTCATGATTTTGTTTTGAAGGTTCTCTTGCCCCGTTTCCTTTAAATGTTCAAATGTCCAGCATCTGTTAAGAACTTTCAATTGATACGATAAATAGACACCTTTATAAATCAAAATTAGTAAAAAAAAGTTATTATAAGTAACAATACCTTTTTACTAGTTACGGCAACAGTATAAGCCCCTATAAGATGTCCAAGTGGAATCATGTTCTTTTAAAACTTGAACAATGGCTCTTGTACTTTTGCCCCCTGGCCTTGTAAATTCACAAGTTCCATTGAACGCTATAGGGTGAAGAGATACGATTTCTGTTTAGTTCGCCGCTATAAGACATGAAAAAGGTAGTAGGCTGACTTTTTGCCCCGTTCCATAATAATTTAGACCAACCACTGCTATCGACGACATCTGGGGACTCGTACCATCCTTCCACCCCAACATCCGAAGGAATGACTTAGAGGGGGAAAGATTGAACATATCTATACCAGGCTTTAACGCGAGAGTTTTTAATGGAGCTTGAGGGTATTCGAAGCAAGCACCTTTAGTTCTGAATTCCGAGGCGCTTCTGTGACGCCTGGGACCACTATCTCTGTGCAGTGTAAGCGTTCTCTTCTTTTGAGGATGAGAGCAGATTTTCCATTTGAAATTCAAATTCAATCTTATTTATTGTTATTAACAGTAAATATTACGGATAATTCTATTCTCCAATTCTAATATGTTATTTTTGTATTAGAAACACGGAACAGCTCAAGCATTACAAGACTGTTAGGAAATCGTTGGGAAAACGTTTCATTACTCAGTCAGCAGTTGGATTTTGCAGTTGTGGATCTATTGAAACGACAGTTCTCACTGCAGCTCACCGAATGGTTAGCTGTTACTTGGCACAAAAGGTTGGAATAACAGTTGAACTCTTATTTGCAGCTGGGACGACAACATTTTATAATTGTTGGCCCAGCATAAACATTTTGTAGTTGGTCCATATTTCTTTCTGTAAATTTTGCCAACATTAGCTATTCCCCAACAATTTAACGGAAATTTCCTTTTGGACCAACCGTTTGTGCTACTTGGGAGGTTCTGTACGGAAAAATATGAAGCCTATGATTACAGAAATATATTAAACAGTAATAGGATTATATATTATGTACCTCGAACTTTAGGAAGACAACAATTCTTTTAATTACACGTTTTTAAAGTAAACAGTACATGGCACCTAGTTTTGAAGTAATCAACATAGTCTTTCTTTAACCACAGTGTTATGGATGTGACGCTCTGCGAACATAACATAGTTAAGGACATAAAATGGAATATATTGTAAAATTATTTTAATATTTCGCAAGAACTCTTTATAAGATGTTTCAGACGACATCAAAGATGTCAAGGTGGTTTCAAAAGAAATTGAAGGGTGCGCAGTGTTTTCCCCCTTCTCCGAAAGTAGTTTCTGAAGGTGACTCTCTCGAAGCGTATAGCCGTATTGAAGGCTAGTCGAAAGATCTGTGTATGGAACTGCAGGTCTAATTTAACACTAAATACAGTGTTTCAGAAAATTTGACACCATTTGAGGTATAAATATCTCAACAAATGTATTGGCCCATCTAAGGAAACTGAAGAATATTATTGTTGAGTAATAAAATATTTATTCACCAAAATATGAATGAGAAATACAACTGCATGGGAATTCCTTGAACAATTTTACAACTATTCAATATGCGTGACGCCTGTAACACGGCACATATTAAGTAGACATTCTTGCTAAATCCTCTATAGAATTTCATTGGTGACAGTTACGAAAGCGGTATTGATTTTCTCTTTGAGTTCCTCTACATTTGAATGAAGTGGGGATACAAAAACTAGGTCTTTAAAATACATCCTGTTGAAAAAAGAAGAAGGTGTCACGTCTGGTAAAGGTGGCGTCCGTTTCAGCATCTTCATTTGTCTTCATTTTAAAAAATATCGAAATAAAAATTTGACATGTTTCCCCACCATAGTTTTAAAATATTAGGTCTTTTGAGCGAGCATTGGCAGAATTATTAGATCGTGAGATGACTTCTGAATGTTTTGAAATATCCTGTACATTCATTTCCACCTTATTAAAATGTAACAAAACCTTTGTTGTTTCTAATTTCTAACCCACTACAGTTCAACGATCTTTTTCCTGAAAACGATTGTTGTGATAGTAATTACAATTATGTAATAAAAAAAATAATAATAATTCCGAAAACAAAATATATGTCTTAGTTAAAACATGTGTAATAGAGTAAATTGATTTAAATTTGTATTTATATCATCTCATTATGCATTCAAAATTTTCATAAAGAAATATTCTTTCTATTCTAAAAAGTGTGGAAAATTCTAATGATTCGAACCATTATACAAATAGAGCTTAACTGCATAACACTTTCGCACCATACCCCTTTACTTCCCAGTACCGTTTAAAGTTGAGATTGTGACCTAAAAAATTGTAGGCACTCTGTTTATGCCTAAAGGAGTACACAGTTAGAATTTCATAAAGATTTCACTTCCGGTTTCGATTTTGCGGGTGTTCCATGACCTGGAACACTGGGAAACAAGAGCTCTGAAAAGTGCGGCTTAGCGAGTATTGCTGTGAAGCGAAGAAAAAAAACGGACCCACACAAATAAAAGCAACAAAAAAACTTGATTATATATGATTTTAAAGAAATATTTACAGTTCCTATAATAGAAAAACATTTCCTATATACAAAACAAGCACACAAATAAAAACACAACAAAAAATTGATTAGATATGATTTTGAATAAATATTTACAGCTCCTATATACAAAAGCAGTTCCTACGTATAAAAATTTTCACTAACCTATTTTATTTGCTTCATGATATTGCAGGTCCTTGAGTTTACTCCTCGTAAACTCGAGAATTCCAGGATGCTGCCAAGGTAATCGACGAACAACGAGGAGCCCGGAGGACTACATTACACAGGATTTTGGACATATGGCTTCTGCTCCGAGGTATGCGGCCGAAGTTGAACCGGTTTGGACTGGCTCAGCTGGACAGAGAGGTCGCCAGAGAGAGACACGCGTTCTACTGCGCAGTGTGAGAAACCACTCTAGTTTCCCAGTGGTCCATATCGTGGAACATGTTGTCAAAATATTTCGTTATTGCTATGGTTTTGGTATAAAAAATTTAAAATATAGAATAAATAGTTTAGAGTACAGCCAATAAAATAACATAGAAATTTTTTTCCTAGCAATTTTTTTCGTATTAAAAAATGATTTTTAAATTATGGCTCTGAAATCTGATTCTTTTTTATAACTCCAATATAACGAGGGTATGCATGGGCTTGTGAAATGTTGCCATGAATTATCAAAAAGAATAGATCAGAGTAAAAATTGAAGCTCATTCCTTGGTTTTTCGCCGAATTTTGAAGGTTTTAGAAGCGAATAAAGTTTGGTGTTCCACTATGTGGAACACTGGGGAGTAAAGGGATGCACAAAACATTTTGTTAAAAAAATAGACACATTGGTTATTTCACAATAAACCACATTTACTTGATATTGGGGCAGTAGCGTTTTTGTGGCACACTCCACCATCTTGGATATTTTTCGTTATTTGGTATGTTTTGCTATTGGTTACCAACTCCTAATAAGTATTTCCAGATAAGTATTCCATACGTACCTCGGGTATACTCGATAAGTACTCTGGTAACTCGTAACACCTCTGGCAACCCTTAAAAGGTGTGTAATGAGCACTAAAGCTACTACAGCCAGGAACCAAAAACATGAAAAGATAAGATTCAAAGAAGTTTTTGACAATATCTCATCATCAGCGGTGTCGATACTGTCTAAAAACCAATGGTTTGTTTCAGATAAGTATGATCTATACAATAAACATGCTTAGACACCGTACAATCCATGAGTAACTGTAGGAATGGATATACATCCACTCAACCATAGAACACCAAGCCTGGCGCCAGACAGAGTAGAAGTCAAGAATAGGTAACCGCAAGATGACAGATGTCACAAAACCTGCAACCAAGGAGCAATTGGAAACACAGCTGTCCTACTATAAAGACTGTGTTTAGGACAACTTAACCGGAATTATATTAGCTTTTTATTATTATTACTAAGAGTATTTTATTATCTTTTTATTTTTATTTTTACTTTAGTTATTAGAATTTTTCATTTATTTTATTTTTAGTAGTTATTTACTCTAATTAAACTTATTTTGTTGATTTCCTTATTAGTTGCAACAGAACAAACTATTCATGAAATATAAAACAACCAATTATGTGCTTGGAAAGACTATCAGTATAATAATTACGTGTTATCACAGCTATCAAGTCAGAAATATGCCAATTCCTATTGTCTTTAGAACAAAGCCTTTTTATACGTACAAGCTGATTTACATTAATGTTATTAAAAACAGATTTATGTAAACAGGTTAGGTAATTTTGAAATTTAACAATATTAAATTCATAATCTGATGTTTTGTCGTATAAGTGAAAAGTAAATTTGCCATGAGAATTTAATTTTATATTTATATCTAAATAGTTTATATAAATATTATTTTGGCTACTTTGTATTAGTTCCAGATTAGGAGGGTAAACAAAGAAACAAAAAAACAAACAAACAAACAACAAATATATATATATATATATATATATATATATATATATATATATATATATTCTGGATAGAATTATTTTTTCAATATTTAGAGAAAATGGAATTGCAATGGAGTAAATGGAAGCTGCTAATATTTACGTTTTACAGTATATAAAGACATAATGGCTCGAGGCAGCCTAGTGGTAGAGCGTCGGCTTTCGGTGCTGAGGGTGCTATAATCAAATCCCGAAAAGCCCCATTAAATACCTCCTTGTCTAGGCCTTATAAGGACACGTTAAATCCGTAGACCGGAAAGTCCCTCTATGAGGCCAGAGAGTTTAGAAGAGGGTACGATCCCAGATGTCACTCCTTGAGTTGCTCGGTCAAAGGTGTCCGTTGAGATGGCACCTGGCGGAATCGGACTCCGACCCTTATAGTGCCATTTTAACCCGGAGCCGCACCCCTCAGCCCGTTAGCTTATATGGAACTTGTCTGGAATACTTCCGGCGAATGTGTATTAGAAACAACAAGAACAGTATCAGATACCATGTACGAAAATATCATAAAACTAATAAAAAAAGAACTGAATAAAACTCGCATTATTTTACGAAGAATATTATATATACACCTTTGGTATTCTTCGGAACTTTTTACTTAATGATAAAATGTCATTAACATTATTTTTATGTCAGAAAGAATATTTTTTTCTGACTTCTAGATCATTTTTTCCAACATCATAATTTTGTGAAAGAATGAATGAAAGTTGTTGTAAATGAGTTAGAAATATATATACAGGAAAATGCATGACATAAACTTTCTTTATGACGTAAAAAGCTATGCTTTCATCACTAATTTGATGACAGTATGTTTACACAATAAGCCCCTGACAGAGAAAGAATGATTTGTGCTCAAACCATTAGAATAATTGATAATACATAGCATCTCTCATTAATACTTAGGGAAATGATTTCGGACTGAGGAAAACAGAAACCTTTTGTATCTTTTGTGAGTAGAATAAAATATATAATAAATAAAATCATTCATTATTCAAATATAAAAGAAGCTATTTTGAAATACCTTTGTTATATGCAACTTCCTTGCAACAATTTACAGCACAACAGTTATTGCAATTCTTTTTCGAATTTAAGACTAGCTATTTTGAAATACCTTTGTTATACTTAATTTATTTGCAACGATGTACAACACAACAGTGATTGTAATTTTTATCCAAATTTAAAAGTAGCTATTTTGAAATACCTTCTTTACATTCAATGTACATCTAATAATGTATAACACAATAGTTATTGCAATTTTTCTCCACATTTAAGAGTAGCTATTTTGAAATACCTTCATAATACTCTTCTTACTTGCAACAATGTACAACAGAACAAGTACTGTAATTTTTTTCAAATTTAAGAGCATCTCTTTTGAAATGCTTCCGTTATATTCAAATTACTTGCAACAATGTACAACAGAACAAGTACTGAATTTTTTTTCAAATTTAAGAGCATCTCTTTTGAAATGCCTCCGTTATATTCAAATTACTTGCAACAATGTACAACAGAACAAGTACTGAATTTTTTTTCAAATTTAAGAGCATCTCTTTTGAAATGCCTCCGTTATATTCAAATTACTTGCAACAATGTACAACTCAGGAGTTATTGTAGTTTCTAATCAAATTTAAGAGTAGCCGTTTTGAAATACCTTCTTTATACTAAATTTACAGGCAACAATGTACAACAGAACAAGTACTGTAATTTTTATCCAAACTAAAAGTAGCTATTTTGAAATAACTTCATTATACTTAAATTACTGGCAACAGTGTACAACAGAACAAGTACTGTAATTTTTATTCCAATTTAAGAGAATCTCTTTTAAAATACTTTCATTATATTCAAATTACTTGCAAAAATGTACAAATCAGGAGTTATTGTAATTTCTAATCAAATTTAAGAGTAGTCATTTTGAAATATCTTCATTATACTTAACTTACTTGCAACAATGTACAATAGAACAAGTACTGTAATTTTTATCGAAATTTAAATGTAGCTATTTTGAAATACCTTCGTTACATTCAACTTACTTCTAATAATGTATAACACAACAGTTTTTGCAATGTTTCTCTTCATTTAAGAGTAGCTATTTTGAAATACCTTCATTATACTTAACTTAGTTCTAACAATGTATAACACAACAAGTGCTGTAATTTTTATTCAAACTCGGGGCTTCGTCCTCAGGCTCGCTACACTCGCTTTTCGTACGGGGCCTTTGACCCCTAATAGGGCTTACTCGTAAAAATGCTTAATAAGGCTTAAAAGGGAATAATCATAATATGTATATAATATAAACTGAATTTGATTTTAGTTTCTTTTAAATTATTTTTACATCTTTCCTCTGTTTTTCAAGGCCAATAGCGAGATACATAGGGGTGGTTCTCCAGCAATGTAACAGATTCCATCCATTTACTGTTGTCACCCTTATGCGAAGGGCTTTTCATCACTGTTGAATTATCAGCTTTAAAATTCAATTAAAAAACGAAATTTTAAGATAGAGATTTAAAATGAGGTTTATATGAATAAGAAAGCGTTCAGATTCCAGATGATGTAAATATTTTCGTTGTAAGATAAAAACTCGAGGAGCATCGATATTACATCCACATATGGGACGATATTTCTTGAAAAACTGTGTTTCATTTTTTAATGAAAATATTAGTCTGTTTTAAAATATTTTTAAACAAATGAGGTCTAGTTTGAAAGAGAAATGTATGTAGTCTAAATTGTAAAAAGATCAAATTCTACGATAATTTTTTTGGTGAGTTATCGTAATCTGAAGAGGGAAAAGTCAATATTTTCCCACAAAACATAAAAACAAAACTTAAAGTAAGACGAAGATGAGACATGTCTAACTTTGGTGCCCCCATTGTTCTGCATCCATTAGTATCGTATCGCTCTCGATCCCATACACCCAGCGGTTTCGGCAGAGATAGCGTGACAAGCTTTTGACAGCGGCGGCAGCGGGAGTTACTTTTTTTAGAATAGAGAGATTTTCGAGCATCTCTTTTGAAATACTTTCGTTATCAATTATTCCAATTACTTGCAACAATGAGCAACTCAGAAGTTATTGTATTTTCTAATCAAATTTAAGAATAGCCATTTTGTAATGCCTTCGTTATATTCAATTTATTTGCAATAATGTCCAACATACTAATTTTTGTATTATTTATTCAAAGTTAAAAGTAGCTATTTTGAAGTAGCTTCGTTATATTCAATTTACTTGCAAAAATATACAACACAACAGTTATTATGACTTTTATTCAAATTAAAGCGTAGCTATTTTGAATTATCTTAGTTATATTTAACTTTCTTGAAACAATGTGCATTAATACTTTGTATCTGCTTGTATATTTGCCCTACAAATCTTATAAAGCACTTGACACTTTTGGATTTGTGGCTGCCTTACTGAAAATTGTTATTCAACAAATAAAATGTTTTAAAAAATTTGGATTTAGATTGTTTTGTTTTCTTGATTGTTAGATTGTTTTGTTATATTGTTTTGTTTTCTGACCTTCTATTTGCTGTATTATCTCGAGGAGCCCATGATGAGATTGAACTTGTGGTCATGCAATTGCAAATATAGGTCGATACAGGTTAGCAATGTAAGCACTTGCTAACATAGATAAACCTCTATTTGCTTTACTAACTTCTGCTAGGGTAGGCATCAAGCAATATATTGATTTGTTTCACAATTGTACAGCAATTTTGTGTTAGAATTTGTCAAAAGTTGCTACAGTTTACTATTTCAAAATTTAACAATTTATTAAAATATTTGATTATGCAACACCGTTATTACATAACTTGTATAAAAAAATAGTTTTGTTGAAATTATAATTGTTATTTTTTAAAGACATTATAATTTTAAATTTTTACGGGTTTTTATAAAATGGTTTGAAATTTATTGCAAATATTTTCGTTATCAAAATAATTGCGTCCTTTCTTTTAGCAAATAATTTTTATCAAGCTTGTTATTTCTTTTTACTTAACCTTGAACCACATACTTTAATAAAACACATTTATTCCTGATATTTTTCTAAAATTTTAAGAAAATATGCCAGTGATATTAAATGAAATAAATTAAAGATAATTATGTATTATTTTATAAAAGCATTTTACTACTACATTTTAAGTAAGTGAAAGTCATTTATTTCGAGTAATGATTTACAGAGCATAAAAGTACTTTTTGAATTTTAAAGTGAATAATTTTATTTTCCACTACCATTAAATTTGAAATATCAATTAAGATAACGCTATTCTAGCCATGGTCTTGGAGCTTTGTATAGCAATTAGAAATTGATAATTGAAAAAAAATATTTATGCTTATAAGAGCGTGCAAAGTGGCAGGAAACTATATATGCTTTTGACAAATGATTTAACAGGCATTATTCTTTTATTGTTAAACATAAGTGTTCATTAATACAGATGTCTTTAGGAGTTTTCACTTACATTTGAAATCTTAATGAGTCTCTTTATTCCAGGAATTTCATTTAGAGCCAAATTTTCAATAAAGCTAAGCACTTTATTCCATTTGAATTGTGCATATTGTTCAATTTATATAATCGTGAAAAAATTATTATGATCTAATAAAAGCAGTTTCTGTGTAGAGTACTCGTATAAAAAATCAATCTACGTACTAGAGTTGAATATTTTTATAACGTAACTAAACAGGATGAATAACTGTTTTTTGAAAAATTATTTAATACAAAAATATTGCATGTATTTTTCCCAATACTCAATTTTACTAATTCTGAATCACGTCTAAATTATGTCATTTTACGATAATATGATTTCCTGGTATTGGTAATTGGTATGAAAAAGCTCTAAAAATCCTTTAAAATAGAATTTAAATAAAAATATCAAACTCTTTAATGAATTTTCTGATAACTATGTTTCGAGATTATAAACTTCCATATATATTTCTAAAATGAAAGGAATTTTCTTTAAGTATTAGTACATTTCAACCCTATCTCCAACTCACTCACAGTTAAGCCAATGCAACAGATTTGTCTTTTAAAAGCACTTGTCTTAACAGAACAATAAAACAACAGCCTTAACGAGGGAATTATATATACTTTAAATATAATTATTCGAATGATCAGAATTTAATTCTACTAATCAGAAATTTTGTAGCTGATTTTGGCTTCTGAAATGGTATTTTTTTTTCATTTTTAAGATTTAATGTATTTAAGGTGAAGGGCGCATATTTCTTTTTGAAACGCATATACACTGGCGTGAAAAACTTAAAGACAATCTGGCTATTTCGCAGTTTCTTCGCAAAGGAATAACTTGGATGAATAAAATTCCCCCCACAGACACTCCAATATGTACCACATTGGTGATTGGATTAACACACTTGCCAAAAGAATAGAAATGTCAATTTGGAGAATTTATTCTGAAACAGCTAGAGAGCATTACATATCATTGTACAAAGGTGCATTTCTCAAAGATGTGTTCAGTAGATAGTGTTCAGTAGGGATTATGATGTCCCTTAACTGGAATGGTTTCTTCACAGTGTCTAACAATGATTAAAACGAGTTGGTCTAAAATATATTGAGGTAACATGGCTCTCTCCTCTTTAAGCGCACTTTTCAGTTCATGGACATTTTGAAGCAGTGGTTTGTGTGCCGCAAGACATCTTCCTAGAGCGCACTACACATGTTCTATTGTATTTACGTTTGGGGACTTCGCAGACCCATCCATAGGAGTAATACCATCACTTTCCAACAATTCTTCCACAGTATATGTACAATTAGTTCTGACTTTATCGTCCATCAAAAGGAACTGAGAGCCGATAGCAAATTGGAAAAGTCGTACGTGATTTATGATCACCTTACTGCAATAGCGGTTTCATGTTACTGAGTCACTTTCGAAAATGGTAATTTCAGTACTACCATTTAGCATGATGACCATGCCTCAGCCCATGAAATCTTCACCTCCTTACCGATCTCTTTCTGAGATATTTGCTGTTTGATAATGTGTTGTCACCTCTCTCCAGCTGACGTATAGAATCTCTAGTTAGACTGATGAGACTCCAACCACTAAAGCGTACTGTGCCCCATTGCTAAGCAGTTCAGTCTTTGTGGTGTTTACACCATTGTAGACGGTGTTCCAAGTTGAAGGCTTTACTGGGGTGCGATGGTCTGGCCGTCGGACGAATAGGCAACCTTTATGCAAATGTCTAGCTCCAGTGAACCATGGCACTATGCGGCCTGTGGCCATGTGCAGTTGCTTTGCAATATTGCCTGCCGTCTGCCATCTGTCTATTTTGACCTGTAGCACGATCATTGAACATCCCTTGATGTTGTTTACTTTCGGCAACCACTACAGATCTTTCTAACAGCTATCCCCGTTTCTTTGAAGGTCTTCTACACACGTGAAACAATGCTATTACGATACCAAACTCTTCGGCTACACCATTCACCCAGGGTCCTTTTTCAAGCTTACCAATTATTTTACCACGCTTAAAGTCATCTGATTGTAACCTATTAAGCATTTGAATCACTTGTAATACAATTATAATTCACCTGGAATCTCATCTTTCGTTGAGCACCACCTTTTATTGTTCATACGAGATGAATGTGCTTTACGCTTTCGACTAACCATATTAATATAAATAATGCAATTATTAATATAAAAATCGTTAGAAAACTGAATAATCACTTATTGGTAAATATATAAGCAAGAAATTAAAGGAAATCAAGAAGATTTAGTCTTGAAAAAGACTTTTTAAAACAATAAATTAGCCGAATCACAAGTTGAAAATAGCGTAGCACATGTAAACAACGATCTACTAAGAGTTAATTTCACAGTTAAACGCATGCTTTTTCTATTACGCATTATATTTGTAATTCAGGGAGGAAATTTCAGAGTAAAAGGAATGTAAACACTGAAGTGGGCGTGGCATTCAAATGTCTGTTAAGATTATAAAATGTATTTTTGATACACTTACAATCGTCAGATCAACTTAAAACTTTGTACCAATATACTAGAGGTGTCAAAATCTATTTTTAACAAAAAATTGAAAAATCGATATTTTCATCAATATAAGGGTACCGAGTCCCCTTAAACTCAGAACAATTCTTCATTGAGTGGTTCAAGCGGTCACAGTAATTGCATTTGATTTGACTCTATTAATTGGATTTGGCCTAACATTTTTGGAGTATGGTCTGAAATTTTGTTTATGTGATCTAAAATTCTTATTACTAGCTTTTTCATTTTTTTAGGAGAAGAAGAAGTATTATTGGTAGGATTTTTAATTTCAACTACCTGAGTTTTTAAATAATTTACTTCAGCTACTAATTCATCATATGAAAGCAGCGAAGAGGTAGATGGAACTAAAACTTCAGATTGAATTTGCACATCCTGCAAAAGTTGAGCTTTAGCAACCGCCTCATCAAAATTATATAAACCAGACTCTAAAAATTTTAACTTATGGCTGGCAGGCAGGGCATTAAGCAAATGTGAATACTTGATAGAGTCTAACTGAGTTTTCTCAGTTATAGATGGGTGCACTTTCCTTACAAGATTATCAAGCCTGTGTGCTAAATTTCTAATGGTTTCATCAGGCATAAATTTGATTTTATTCACTGCTACACGCAAAGAATGTGTGGTTGCAGGTTTAAAAAAATCATAGAAAATTTGCTTAAGTTGTATGATAGATGTCCAACCTTTAGCATCAGCCGAACTGACAAAAAATTTAAGAGCATTGCCTGTAAGTTTGGACTTAAAAATGTCAAAGCTTGTTGCTCAGTCCACTTATTGAGTTCTTTAATATCATTTAATTGTTCGAAAAAGAATTCCAAAAAATCTACATCACCATTAAATGGTGTAAGGCTGCATGGAAAAGAATTTTTGGTGGCCATGATTTTAAATATTTCTCATATAAAGAGGAAAAAAAATTATAACCACAAAATGTGTAAAGAGTTAAAGTGTACTTGAGCTTATAGTATTACTCAAATGATGAAAAAATATAGAAAACCACAATCCTATATGTACTACTACTTAAGTAAATGTAAATTTGCAAAAACTAGATTACTATGAAAAATATACTGAATATACACTAAAAATTCATATATACTGCAACAGTTGGATTGTACTTATAATACAAATATTGTAAATATAAAATTTCAATTAAACATTTCAAAAAAATTTGTGAAGCATATATAACATACGATAAATAATTAATTAATATAAAGCATTTACCAATTCTGATGAGGTCGATAGCAGCACTGGTTTCTTGGCGCCATTTCTGTTACACGCAAATAGATTGTTCGCAATAATAGATTGTTCGCTGATAAATTGTTCGCAAAGAGTTCTATCACTAGAAAGTTATTATTATGAAGATGAGAGCTATCGGAGAAACGAGTGTTCATCAAATAAAAATTATATTGAAGGTCTGTACTGTAGGAAAGAGTTCATCTACGGAAACTTAATGAAGTGGACAGTTCTACACAGCACTAAATTATAGAAGGTGCACTTACAGAGTCTGGATGAAGAAAGCTCTCAGCTAGTGAAGATGAAGTTCACGTTGATGGCCGGAGGATCCAAATTTAGATACTATTAAAAGCACCAACACTGGAACAGTGAACCTCAGGATACATCGTGGTTAGGATCTCTTCGCTAATTCATCAGAATAGCAGAAGTGGTAGTACAAAAATATAATCGTTGAGCGTTCAATAACATCCTTTCGAATTTTGTTGCTCAAATATCTTGCTGGTTTAATTCAAGAGTAAAATAATTCATACCATCTTTTTTTTCTAAAAAAGCGTAGTTTTTTTTGTTCTTAACATATAAAATCAAAAGAATCTGGGCTAACGTAATAAAGAACAAATTGATGGTCTACTACATAACAAGGACTTCAGGTCAACACGACCACTTAGGTTCGCAGCCAACAAATAAAATAACGAAGATTGAGCATACAGCATCGGCTCTAAAGATCACGAAAAATTATTCAAAGCTCCCCTCACCCATGGTCAATGACCGGGGATTTTGGGGACCTAAAAAAACTTAGCGTAATACAACAAACTCTGGTTAAAAAAATCTCTAATTGAAGTTAGTACGTATCTTTTATTTAATCACTGAACTGAGGAGTAGGGGTTGCCATTAATTACAGAATTACGCCAAAGCTAGCGCGGGAAGAAAGCAAATTGGCTTACTTACGCCAACAAACGGTGAGAACGGGAAAAATGATTAGCGATAAGTTATGGCAAAAAGCAACACTGAGTTAGAGGACATTCTCATTGGACGGAATCAACGAATCACCGTACATTACCAATAGCGCTCCACTTTTCGTAAGGAATTCGAGAAAATTGGACCTCCCAGAATTGACACCACGGGGTCAATTGAGGGTTTTCTTAAACTGCACCTTTTCCGACACTGTAGGGTGGAGACTGTTCATTCTTGCAAACGAGACACTTTGGCTGGTGGTGTTTAAACGGAAACCAGAGAATAAAGGGATTCCTTATCAGTAGCTCTTTTCGGAACCAAACGGGAAATTAAAAGTAAGCTTTCAGTAGAACCTGCATACTTTTATGGCTGATAATTACAGGGTAGAGATGACCAGATGTGAACATCAAAAATAGCCTAAACTTTGCTGAGATGCGTCAGCAGATTTTTCACAGACCTCACACTGTTACAGGATCGGTATAAAAATTGCAGATTTTACGCAAAGGAATCAGAGGAATTCCTGAGTTACAGATTTTTAGATGAGAAATTAAAATTACTATTATAGTTAGTGGTAGAGTTTTAATTGCAGACTAGAATTAAACTACATAAAGGAACCTGTGATGAATTTCCTCACCACAATATATATATATATATATATATATATATATATATATATATATATATATATATATATATATATATATATATATATGTAGATTTTGGGTCACCAAAGTCTTTGAAGATGAATCAAGGCCATAATCTATAGAGATGAAAATTGGTGGTAGACAAAGTCTGTGAAGGTGTATTGTTCGCTAATGGCACTAACTCTGTACGAGTAGAATTGGTACTGCAGAAGTGTTCGCCATGGAATAAATTTTCGTAATGATGATTGACTACCTCGTCATAGCCGTCTGCTGGCCGGAACGCTGAAGAAAAAGGTGAAGAACCCTAGTACCGTCAGGAATGCTGAGCGATGTTTAGATCCGTTTCATTAATGTGGGATTCACCGGCTACAACTATAGAATGCCTGTAGCGGAAACAATTCAGGAACGGAATGACGGAGCATGGGACAACTGTTGAGCTCCATCTCCAGGAAAACTGCAGCATCTCATACCAACCACAATGACTGACACGATCAATCAAAGTCTTTGAAACCAGAATGCAAAGTTTGTACGTGCAAAATAGAATCGTAGTCGAAAGGTACTGCAATGTTTCATGTAAACCACAGGTTCCTATGCACAGTCATCAGCTGGGTAAAATGTATATTCAAGAGAACGAGAAATAAAAAGAACGCAAAGTTACTTGTCATACTAACGATGATTTATTTACGTAATACCAAAAATATAGCAGATATATTCAATACAAAAATATATAATTCCGGATTAATTATAGTCACATACAATTATAGCGTACAAATACGACAGTCATGATCTTTAGCATACTTAAGAAATATTCGCTAATATGAATACATTGAGGTGATCAGTAATGCAAAAATCACATAAGCACCCCCCAACAGATTCAGGCGATGCCTTCTTCTGAGGGGAGGACTTCTAATGAAAACCTGCTAACAAGACCAGTCACAAATCAAGAATCTATCTCTAATGCCTTTTTTTCCAACACTGAACAGAGAGGGAAGAACGAGGGTTGCAATAAACCGTTACACGCCAAAGCGTTCCAAGAGGCATACGTTTCAACGTCCCTTGTACCGGTAGGCTAGAAAAAGTGCATGACGAGAAAAAAAGGCGATATCTCCCAAAAAGCAGCACCCCTACGTTCGCCAACACAAACGCGGACGATTTTGAAAAGAGTGATTGGTTTAACGTGAACCGACGTCACCAAATGTTAATGGTTAACGTTTCGCCTGAGTGCCAAGAGAGGAGAACAGAGGCATATTTCCAGGAATTTGTAGTTCCCAGAAAACCACTAAGACGCAATTAAAAAGAGGGGGCTTTATAAAAGCATACGTCCGGTCCTTTTTATAGACGAAACTCCCTGCTGAACACGGAAACTGAACATTCAATACAACTGCGTTTTAGAAGTATAGCACATTTCTTGTTATGCCGAAAACGGGAGACCGTAATTGGAAAAGTGGGGCACTCAAAAGAAGACGCCGTGCAATTAAGTTTAAATTGCTGTTGTAAAAATACTGCACCACACTGAGTCTACTTAAAGAAATCAGATAAGTGCAGTATTCCCCAACAGCTATAGGGCACAGATGTGTACGGACCACAAATGTACAAAAACTCACACTCGGATTTTACAGAAAAAGGGGCTGCCTTAACGGTCACACCAAGCGTGGGAAGAGAAAACCAAATGTCCATCAAAGACCAGATAAAAATTAAGAAAATACCAGTTAAAGGAATACAACTTAGGCAAGACATTACCGAAGTTATATAATTAAAAGATTAAAATTAATGTCGGAAAAACTGTAATGATAAAATCATCGTTACAATATATATATATATATATATATATATATATATATATATATATATATATATATATATATATATATATATATATATATATATATATATATATATATGTGAGAATGAGTTTGGCAACACAACTGAACTATTACTACAACTTCCACTCCTACTACTTCGGCGCGAAGGACTTGGCACGCAAACAGTGTGATGGACTAGTGACATTACGAAGCGGATGTGTCGCTCCGCAGGCTTGCCGTTTTGAGTCAAATAGCTATGTTAATGCTTTGTTTTTTTTAATTTCATACTAAGTGTTAGTCTTGTCTTGTAAACATCGTCTAGTTTAATTAAATGTTCAAAATGATTAAGTCTAATGATTCACTTCTAAAGGAAGGAGTACTAACTCCTTCCTACATGGGTGCTCGGCCCTCGGAATCGAAAAATACCCCTAGCTTGGACTGAAAAACTATTTTCTTTTGATGATTACCGGATTACTGTTCTCTGTGCTTTCTGTTTTGGATACCGCCAGCGAAAACGAAAGTGATGTGCCACGGACTCTGATAATATTCTGATGGGATGACGAGAACCGAAAACCAGAACTGTGAGTATATTCTGATCATATTGTAATTATTTCATGCATACTTTGAAGCTTGTTCAAGAAAATTTTGAAGATTAATGGAATTCTCATCTTATTGATGATAATTATAAGAAAACTGAAAATATTTCAACGTTCTTTTGATGCAAGAATTTAATTGATGCTAAATTCATTTTTGATGGTCTTTGACGTTGAATTTATCACTTCTGTTTTCTTGAAGAGAATTCTATTTCGATGAAATTATTTGATGATTTGATGAAAATTTCGACATTTAACTTGAAGAATCTTGTTTCCTTGAACAAACCACAACATAACATATATTTTGAATGATTGCAATTTGAATACTTTTGAAGATTATTATATTATTATTTTGATGCATAATTTTGACGAAGCGAATGTTTATTTGATGACAACTTTGCTTATTTGATGCACTTTGATGTTGAACTTAATTCTGCTGTTTTCTTGCGAGAATATTTTTTATTTTGCAGAATGCTTTGATGCTTTCGATTTCACAATTTTGATACTTTCGATTTCCCAATTTTGATGCTTTTAACATTAGAACTTTAACTATTATTTTGATGCTGCATTTACATCCTCTATTTTCTTCAACAGTGATTTATTTTGAAGATTAATTTGATGAATATTTTGCTGAAGTAATATCTAACTTGATACATATCTAAATTTACGTCATCTGTTTTCTTCAACCAGAGAAATTATTTTGAAGAACTTATTATTTGATATTTGATGCTTATTTTAGTTCATAATTTTGTTTTCTTGAACAAAACCTGTTTTAAAGTTATGGCTACTCTCAACGATTACCCCAATATTGCAAAATCATTAAAAATTGGTAGTACGAATCAAATAAAGGTTCTACATCGTTTAATTTTTGGTACAGACGGCGACAGACAAAATCGTACCAGATTACGTAAATTTACAGGTTTTAAACAGCCATTCGTGTTGGAAGCAACGAAACAGAAAGTACTTAAAGAGTTTTCACTTAAAGACTTGATTTCTATTTGTAATCTACTTCATTTAGAATTTTCAACTGACCCAGACAAATGTGCCAATACCATTCTTATGAGTCTTAGTGATTTATCGTTATTAAAAGCAGAATTTTCTGATCTTTCGGAATGCGAAGTGAATGATGACTCACTTCCGGGTGCACGTTCATCCCAAACTAACAGCGTTATAGAGGAAAATAGATCTCCCTTTTCCCCCACCATTGACGCAAAAGAATCTTCGAATAAGCAAAATACACACATTTCCGTTGGTGAATCAGATCAAAATTCATTGCCTTCAGTTGAAACTGCGAATCTCTCTTTCCAGTTGTTTAGTCTGAAAGACGTTGTTGATTTAATAAAACCTTTCTCGTCTCGTGATAATTACAGTGTTGAGAATTTTATATCTGACGTTGAAGAACTTTTTTGTTTATATCAGATAAACAATCCAATTCACCAAATTACTTTTGTTAGAAAATGTTTAACTGGTCCCGCTCAAACTTTAATTAGGTCTATTCGTGGAATTACAAATTGGGAACAATTGAAGCACCATTTATTAGACGAATTTTCGGACAAAATTAACGGTATTCAGTTACATAAATTAATGGAATCTCGACGTATGAAACCGTTTGAAACCCTACAAGAATATTTCTTAGCTATGAGAGATTTGGCACACAAAGGTTCTCTCGATGACTCCTCTCTGTTTGAGTATGTCATAAACGGAATTCCTGATTCAACAAACAATAAAGTTATTCTTTACGGTTGTAAATCCGTCCCTGAATTTAAGGAAAAGTTGAAAATTTATGAACAAATCTTTAACAGATCACAAAATTTCAGACAAAATAATCAGAAAAAAATTGATGCTTCCTACCTCAATGTGAAAGTCGATAATACACGTAGCCCAAATACACAGCCAGTATGTTTTTCCTGTGGCTTGAGAGGTCACAAAAGCAACCAATGTTTGAATAAGTCACATGGTAAACAATGCTACGGATGTAAAAGTTTTGGTCATGTTCATGCTAATTGCCCTAAAAGTTATCGAAATTCTAAACCAAAACCTGATTCTCAAAAACCTATTTCTGATAAAACTGTAAATGCACTTTCTCCTGAAACTTCATCGAAAAATCCCATGCATGTTGACATTCAACTTGCAGGAATTCAATTGACAGCACTCTGTGACACTGGGTCACAGGCAACCCTCATCAATGAGAAAACCTATCGAAGAATTGGTTCGCCACCATTGCAGCCCACCAACATTCCCTTTTCAGGAATTGGCAAAAACCAAGTTCACAGCATCGGATTCTTTCAGGATTCCATCGAAATTCAAACCATTACTTTACCTGCTAAAATACATGTTCTAGAGGATGACTTGATTCCTTTTGATGTGATTATCGGAATCGACTTTTTACAGCAAACCCAATTTACATTTGATAAAGACGGTATTCGTTTATGCAAAACTCCTGAAAATAACACCTTCGTTAATATTGCTAATGTTTCTGATGATCAAGCTTTTCCATTTGATCTTTCACACATTTTGAATTCTGAAACTCGTGAGGAAGTTCAAAATATCGTTACTTCCTACAAACCACATAAAGTTCAAGACACTGAAATTAAGATGACTATTTTATTACAAGATGAAATCCCTGTAGCTCAACGTTCTCGACGACTCCCTTTCGCGGAACAGAAAATTGTAGAAAGCCAAATTCAAGATTGGTTAAATGATGGAATTATTAAAGAAAGTTGCTCCGATTATGCCGCACCGATTGTTCTATGTAAGAAAAAAAGTGGAGATTATAGACTTTGTGTTGATTACCGCAAATTGAATAGAAAAATGATAAAAGATAAATTTCCCTTACCGCTCATCGAAGAAGCTTTAGACAAACTTGGAAAATCTCGGGTGTTCACTTCACTTGATCTCAAAAATGGTTTCTTTCATGTACCTATGGACCCTAATAGCACTAAATATACTTCTTTTGTGACTCATGAAGGACAATACGAATTTTTACGTGTACCATTTGGCTTATGTAACAGTCCCAGTGTTTTCCAACGATATGTTTACACAGTTTTTAGAAATCTCATTCGCGACAATGTTCTTATTGTTTACATGGACGATCTTCTCATACCATCTAATGATGAAGTTGAAGGTCTACAAAAATTACGCCTCGTTCTCCAAACAGCTGCAGACTATGGCCTTGAACTGAACTTTAAAAAGTGTCAATTTTTACAGCGAAAGATAGAATTTCTTGGTTACATTATCGAAAATGGAGTAGTTAAACCCTCACCTACCAAGACACAAGCTGTTCAAAATTTCCCACAACCTCAAACCCCTAAACAAGTTCAAAGTTTTCTTGGATTAACAAGTTATTTCAGAAAGTTCATTCCAAATTATGCGCTGATTGCTAGACCATTAAGTGACCTCCTTCGGGATAATGTAGAATTTAATTTTGACTCTGAACAAATAGCAGCTTTTCAACAACTTAAAAACATTCTTTCACAAAACCCAGTTCTTCATGTTTTTCAACAGGGATACCCATTAGAACTCCACACTGATGCCAGCTCCTTAGGTTTTGGCGCTGTGCTCTTGCAACAATCCGATGATGGACAGTTTCATCCTATTCATTATTTTAGCCGTAAAACTACAGTTCAACAAGAAAAATATCATAGTTATGAACTGGAAGTTCTTGCCGTTATTGAAGCGCTAAAAAAATTTCGAAACTACTTGTTGGGAACAAAATTTAAAATTATCACCGATTGTGATGCTTTCCAAAAAACGATGCACAAAAAAGACCTACCAGCTAAAATTGCTCGATGGGCATTGATGTTAGAAGACTTTGATTATGAAGTTTGTCATCGACCCTGTAGACAGATGAAACATGTTGATGCTTTAAGTCGTAACCCCATTCTTGTAATTACCACAAATGATATCACTCAAAAGGTGAAAAATGCCCAAGACCAGGATGAATTTATATCTCAAATTAAATCTATGCTTGAATCTACACCTTCTGATAAATTTTTTGTTAAAAACGGAATTCTTTATAAACTTCATCAGGATGCCGAACTTTTAGTAGTACCACAAATGATGCAGAAAGAAATAGTGCTAAACGCCCATTCACAAGGTCATTTTGCTTCACCAAAAACCGAATTAATTGTTTCTCGTGAATTTTTCATTCCTCAACTTAAGAAATTAGTTCAAGAAATTATTTCGAACTGTATTCCTTGCATTTTGTCGTCGCGAAAATCTGGAAAACAAGAAGGATACCTTCACCCCATTCCAAAAGGTGATGCACCCCTTGAATGTTACCATTGCGACTTTTTAGGACCTTTACCATCGACAAAAAAATTTTATAAGTATCTTTTTACAGTAGTTGATGCCTTTTCCAAATTTGTATGGATCTATCCCGTGAAGTCCACCTCTACGAAAGATGCCTTAGACAAATTATCCTTGCAACAAACTACATTTGGCAACTCTTCAAAAATCATAACTGACAAAGTGGCAATACAACGAACTCAATTTGGAACCGGATTAAAACTCCGACCAAAGTTCTTCGGACCATATGAGATCACGAACATCAACCCCAACGATCGTTACGAAGTTCGAAAGTTAGGACATCACGATGGTCCAACCATAACATCAACTGCAGCGGACAAAATGAAACAGTGGTGCAGAAACTGAACACCAATACCACTGTGTTGAACACTGCTTGATTTTTTGAAATATTTTTCCTTTTTCTGCTCTTTTTTTTTATCTTTTCAGAATTATTGTTTACAACCCAGCCGCGGACGTCTGGAAAGTCAGAACGGCCGTGTGAGAATGAGTTTGGCAACACAACTGAACTATTACTACAACTTCCACTCCTACTACTTCGGCGCGAAGGACTTGGCACGCAAACAGTGTGATGGACTAGTGACATTACGAAGCGGATGTGTCGCTCCGCAGGCTTGCCGTTTTGAGTCAAATAGCTATGTTAATGCTTTGTTTTTTTTAAATTTCATACTAAGTGTTAGTCTTGTCTTGTAAACATCGTCTAGTTTAATTAAATGTTCAAAATGATTAAGTCTAATGATTCACTTCTAAAGGAAGGAGTACTAACTCCTTCCTACATATATATATATATATATATATATATATACATATATGTATATATGTATATATATATATATATATATATATATATATATATATATATATATATATATATATATATATATATATATATATATATATATATATATATATGTATATATATATATATATATATATATATATATATATATATATATATATATATATATATATATATATATATACAGAGAGAGAGAGAGAGATGTATTGGTAAAATATATTCAATTCTTTGAACTACTTCATTTCTAGATATGTGGAAACAACGCAAGATTACCGACGTTTTATCCATGTTAGACATATATTCATGTAAATTTAATATCCATGCTTTCATGTCAGTAAAATTAGCCATAAATATGAAATAATAATAAATATATTAAGTTATACTATTTATTCTATATATAAGATAATATCTGCAGATTACAAAATTTTAAAGTCACTTAGGTCTAACATAGGGGTTGGATTTCAGCAATAAAATGCATTGACAATTTTTCAAAATAATTGATTTCTTAAATTTATTTAAGATATGAACAAAAAATTAATTAAAGTTTGGATAAGCAGATATCTTTTGTTTACTAGAATTAAAAAGTCACTAAAATAATTGAAATTTGACAGAGAAATGAAAGTTTTCATTTTTGTTTCACGAGTTCTGGACTAGATAGCTTTAATTAAAATGAAGGAAAAATCAACATGCATTCTGTCAAAAGCATTTGCACTTACGTATTATGTAATTACTTTTATTCATGCTTGAAATTTTAACTTCAGTTTCCACAAGTTTTGAGAATAAGGTTTGAAAATTAAATGAATAATTGCATTTTATAGCACAAACTGAAGAATTAATTTTTCTAAAAATATCTACCCCTTATCTATAGCCAAGTTATGCCAAATCCTTTAAATTTGCAAAACTTAATTTAAGAAATCACTTTTAGTCATTGAATACACATATTGTCCCCCCCAACAAAAGGGATGTCATAAATTGTCCTTATTATTGAAGCCGAATTAAAAATTTTTAGAAGCTCATTTCTTTCTTTATGTTTTTGATTTTGCTATCTTCATTAAAATGTCTGTTATCTATGTAAATATAAATTCCTATTAAAAAACAAATTTTTACATTTCCTGTCAGGATGTGGATTAAATTTTTTATTAACGTATTCTTATCAAATTCAGCATGAACTTTGTTTACCACAAAAATTTAATTTTTGATATTACTTGCTATCAATTTCAAGTAGTATTAAAAAATAAATCAAATTAAAATCTTAAATATTATCGAATCTTTAAAAAATAAATAAATTCATATATATATATATATATATATATACACACATGATGTATCTCTAAATTTCTTTACCAGGTATTTCTATAAAATAAAATCACCAGTGCAATATTAATTATGAACTGTACTACACTATCTGGTCAAAATATCTGTACACCCCCTAAAAAAGTTGATCTGCCAGGTGAAGTAATTTGATGCGTAACCGAAAGCTATAAAAGTGTTGATAGTGGTTTGTGAGGTCACATTTATTCGTTTTGTGAGACAATGGGTAAGTCAAAGGAGATTAGTGACTTTGATCGTGGCATTAAAGTGGGATGCCACCTTTGTGGGAAATTTCGGACATTCTACAGAAGCCCAAATCCACTTTGAGTGATGTAATTGTGAAGTGGAAACGTCGAGGCATTGAAAATGCAGAAAAACGAAGTGACAGGCCGAAAAAATTTAGTGAACGCAGCCGTAGAACTCTGACAAAATCGCAAGTCCTCATTGATTGAAATGACTCAGAAGTTCAAAAGTTCATCAAGCGTTAGTGCTAGCAGCAGGACTGTTTCTCGACAGTTCAAAAACCTGAGATTCCATGGTCGTTCAGCCACTCACAAGCCGACCATCACTCCCTAGAATGCGAAGCGTCGATTGCAATAGCGCAAAGCTCACCGTCATTGGACTATGGACATATGTAAAAATGTTCTTTGTAGTGATGAATCTCGCTTTACAATCTGGCTGTCTAGTGGACGCGTCTGGGTTTGGCGGATGTCCGGCGAGCGCTTCTTACGTGACTGCATTGTGCCGACTGTTCAGTTTGTTGTTTGCAGCATCATGTTATATATGTAGGGGTATTTTCATGGTTTGACCGGTATTCCTTAGTTCCTGTGGTTGGAAACAGGAACTCTGAGATGTATGTAGACATTTTGGACAATGCTGCTCTCCCAACTCTATGGCAATATTTCGGGGAACGCCCATTGCTCTTCCAGCAGGATAACTGCTCCATTCACACATCGAGACTTGCGCAGGCATGGTTTGACGAAATGGGTGTTCCAAAAACTGGACTGGTCTTCTTAGAGCCCCGATCTAAATCCCATTGAACACCTTTGGGGCGAATTAGAATGCAGATTACGTATCCAGCCAAATCGACCATCCTCAGTTCCAGCACTCACTCCAGCTGTGATGGACGCCTGGAAGTCAACTCCTATGGACACCTATCAAAAACTGACGGAAAATCTCCCCAAACGTGTGCAGGGTGTCATCGATGCAAAAGGAGGACCAACATCATATTAATATATGCCTCAGGACTCTCCGAGTCCGTACGTAGGGTTTCAAGATACTTTTGGCCAGATAGTGTACAATGTATTTATTAACGATAGACAATTTTATGCAAAGTAAATTACTAGTCAGCCATAAAGATAAGCATATTTTAAGGTATATTAAAGTGCTGCATAACATTTAACACACATTAAGGGTATCTTGTATATATTTAGGTGCTTACTATCACGTAATTTGACTAGCCTGAGATATGTTTGTTTTTCGTTACAATAAAAATGTAATATAAAATTTCCTTTAAACGGTCTCAAGCAGGATTTTAGAAACTCGTGTAACATCCGAACATTGGATTTGTGCATTTTTTAAATATGATTAAAGGGATATACAATCTATGGTTTAAAAAAAATACTTTTTAAGACACATTATTTTTCGTAAAATATAGAATTAACTTACGTCCATCTGAAATACTCATTTATGGATGTACACATATTTTTCCCGTTCAGCTTCAAAAGAATTCCCTTTTCCAATACCGTTTCCCGTCAAACAAATAAGTCACGTACTTTTTAGAAAAATGTTCGCTCTATAAAGGATTCCCTCATGCTTTACAATATCGAGCTTTTCGCAAAAACGTCGCAACATAAAATGTTGAAATAGCAATTTGGGCTATTCCATAAGTATTGAATTTCTGATCACAGTTGGCGTTTTTCTAAATCAAAGTATATGAAACACAAACTCTTTCTTGATTTGTGTTTTAAACTTCATAGTTTTCCTTTTTTAGAAGGTATTATAATGTAGGAATAACTTATCATACAGTCTAGACAATTTATTGAATTATGAATGAAAAGTATTTAAAAAGGAATATCTAAGAGAACGAGTTAGTGACAGTGACTCATTAAAGGTGTGTTTGGTAAGTCGTTAACATTTTATAAGTTTTGTCATATAAGACATGTATACAGGTTTTAAAAATAATTTCACTGAAAATTTAGCTGATAATTTTACATTACGGTTTTAGCTGTAAATTTTTAAACATTAAAATTTTTGAGTGAATATTTATGTAGTAAATAGAATTCAAATGTGTTTGAATTCTATTATTACTAGAACAAGATTAATACTAGATTGTTCTAGATTAATACAATATTAATACTAGAACAAGATTCAAATATGTATCACATATTTAAAATAAGAAAATATGTGATATAAAAACAGTATGTTCTATTAACAACATATTGTTAAAAGTGAAAAAAAATGTTCTATTAAAGGCATTGAGAATATGGTTCATGATTATAGATTAAAAAGTTAAAATATTGACAAATCAAGATTAATCTCCTGTTTCAAACAACTTCATTTCTACGTGATATTAACTTCAGATTTGTCATCTTTTCTTAAACTTTCAAAAGCTAATTATCGCTGGAAAATGTCTCCTCAATGTAAATTTTACAGATGTATAAGGGGGGAAAAGCCGTATTTGACATAGTACTCATGTAAAACGTTAATGTAAGGAATATCACTACAGATTTAATATACATCTGAACATGTGTCGTATTTAAAATTATTTTCTTTATGAATTCCGCCCAGATTGATTTGAAATACGAATTTAATAGAATGAAAAGAAACACTCATCTAAGGTTTCAGATCCTTTTTAGTCATACCATAGTTGAATTAGCTAAGGAGCTAAGGTAGCTTTCAGAAATAAACATCTTCTAGGTTTAATACAGCAAAGATATTGGTGTTTGTAGCCGGCTTGAATCGACTTTAAAATGAATGATACATTTTATTAGTTCATCATTTTGCTAAACATGACAGTTTCAATACAAACTATAAAATTAAATTTCGAAGCACAATAGACCATAAACCAAAATTTGAATGGTTCCACTCAAAGTGTTTCTTGAGATCTAAATGAATGAGTTTATGAACAAACGATGGACGTCCATTTTCCAGTAGTAGTTAAGGATACTTAGCAACTCTATTGTTAGAATGAGTTATTCTTTTTTTTAAATATTTTAGATATGTTCAAATAAAGCCCATTCGAAGCACGACACGTGATATGTTGACATTGGAGTTGGAGAACGCAAATGCTAAAGTATGAGTGGTCCATTCGCAGTATTCTCAAATTTTTAATTGGTTTCATTTCTAGACGCATGGTATAACTTTGGAGATGGCTGGTGGTAATATAACCCCATCCAAGCAGTAGATGTGAGCAACATTCATTTTTTATCATCTGAGGGCATCTCAGTTTTTACCATATGCAAGCTAGCGGAGATTCATCGGAGTATTGTATAAGTTAAATGACACCTGCGGAACGATCGCAGCCCAGAGGCATAAACTAACATTCGATAATCTGCATATGACACTTAATAACAAGCGACTCGGTGTGCTGCTCTCAGGATTTATCATTCTACGCGAAAATACACAGCCGCATGTTGCAGAGGTTATTTCTAGCCCCTAAAATATGGGATGTTCTTGAACAACTTGCATACAACCCAGATAAATCTTGATGTGACTTCCATCTTTTTGGACCATTAAATAAATTCCCCAAGACAAAAACATTCGACACCGTTGAAGACAGATCGGTTATGGCTAATGGAATTCCTCGCCTACACTAGGATGTCTGCCTAAACGCCATAAGTATGCAGTACGCTTCATTGAAAACTATTCTTGCTATTTTCTTATGTTTAACTTTTCTTTCATCCTCGTCCATTTGCTACACATTTCGTATGGGTTTCATTTGTACACCCCCCCCCACAGACGCATATATATATATACACTTAGCTCACCCAGAAAGTAAGTACCGTTTGCGCATATCTCCCGAGCATCTGACAGCACGAAGGTCGCGCGTGCGTAGTTCCATACTTCAACTCGAGACCGAATTAGCCTAGCCATTTTGTTTGATTACGTTAAAGTTTGAAGTCATTATATGTTGGCAATCATGTTTAAAACGATCGATCGACCGGCCATCGGGGAAATAAGAGCCGTTATCAAGTTTTTGAATGCGAGAAATGTTCGACCTTGTGAAATTTATCGTCTCACCAAGAAAAGTCATGTGCACCGTCTTTTGGGACTGACAAGGAATTTTGTAAGTGGACTGGATGGAACGAGTCACAACAACTTACTGAGACATTGAAGAAGTTACGGCGCAAGATACAGAGCAAAAGGCTTGGACTACTGACTTCCGGTATTGTGCTTGTGGATGATAAAGCGCTACCGCATACCGCACGCGTAACGACGACGCTGGTTGATTCATTTCACTAGGAACAATTCTGCCACCCTCCTTATAGTCCTACTTCCATTTTTTTTCTCATCTCAAACAATTTCTTGCCGGCTAGAATTTTGCAAGTGATAATGAGATCAAGGTAAATGTCCAGAAC
Organism: Dolomedes plantarius; assembly: GCA_907164885.2. Classification (NCBI taxonomy): domain Eukaryota; kingdom Metazoa; phylum Arthropoda; class Arachnida; order Araneae; family Dolomedidae; genus Dolomedes; species Dolomedes plantarius. The sequence goes on along the minus strand of OU015490.1, from coordinate 210,493,029 downwards.
TTGTTTAGGTCGCAGGCGGCCGAATTCTACGAAGCGGGTATGATCGGGTGTGTTTCAATTAGTGCCAATATATGACACATGCCTTAATTCGCATGGTGAATATGTCAAAAAGTAGTGTAAGGTGTGTAGATTTTTATGTAATAAGATACAAATGAAAACAAAAGGCTAACTTTTTTAACACCCAAATGGTACTTACTTTCTGGATGAGCTAAGTATATATATATATATATATATATATATATATATATATATATATATATATATATATATATATACAATGATTTCCACTTATAAGAATCACGTTTGTTATTACTGTTTTTAATTCTTATAAACGGTTGATTCTTATAGCCGAAATTTAGGTTTTTGGACAGGCACACACACACACACCTATATATATATACATATATTAGATAATTTACCATAAAATACTCTTTAATTTACGTTAATTATCTTTTATTGTAATTATTTTTTATAATTTTAAAAATACAACTTAATTTCTAGACCTATAAGTAAATACACATGATTATAGTGAGAGAAGAAAAAATCCAATATTTGTTACAACATACCTGCTTAACAGTTTTAACATTTCAATTAAGGAAGGGATCAAGGAAAAGTTTTCTGTGGTAGTTGGATGTAATGAAGTTTTCAGGAGGCTGTTTATACCTCTTTCAATATAAATAGTCTCGATGAAGATTCACCTTCTATCTTACGTTTCACGGTTTGATAATGTGCTGAATCTACTAATGTCACGTTTGCCTAAGTGATAGTGGAGACTTCGCCGAAGATTTATGTGTTTCAGGGTCCTGGAAGCCGCAACCGGGATGTGGGATGTGTGGAAAAAGAGTCCCAACTTTTGTTTGTCAGTGGAGAAAAGTAAAATCGGACCCGGACGGGTAAAGATGCCCCTGGGTCAAGCTAATAGCACAGTGTTTTGCTAAAGCGTTTATGGGGAAACTATTATGTTATGTCTAACAAAGAAAGGGATGAATTTTACAACTATATTCCATCCACATCTTATCAATCTTTCTTTAAAAAAGAGAAAGAACTTTGTGCCTTTTCAGGATTTAAATGGCTGTGTAGGAAAAATGAAAGGAAAGCGAAGAGTGTAAACTGACTCTTAAAACTGGTGGATTTATTCTTTAAAGCTAAAATTATAACATGTAAATAATATATTTGTTTTTGTTTTAGCGATATTGATTCTTATAAACGGTTGATTCTTATAACCACTGATCACTATAAGCGGTGGTTACTGTATATATATATATATATATATATACCTTTTAAGGGTTGCCAGCGGGGTTACGAGTTGGAAATACTTATCGAGTATACCCGAGGTACTTATTGAATACTTATCGGGAAATACTTATTACGAGTTGCTAATCAATAGCAAAATACGCCAAATCACGAAAAATATCCAAGATGGTGGAGTGTGCCACTTTCTTTAAAAAATAAGAATGAACTTTGTGCCTTTTCACGGTTGAAGTGGCTTTTTTGAAAAAAATGAAAGGAAAGCGAAGAGTGTAAACTGACTCTTAAAACTGGTGGATTGATTATTTAAAGCTAAAATTTTAACATGGAAATAATACATTTGTTTTTGTTTTCGCGATATTGATTCTTATAAACGGATGATTCTTATCGAAGTTCCGATTGACTTTGCAATCACTTTAAAGATGGTAGAATTTAATGAGTATGAGTTATTGTGTTAGGGTGAACTATGGATAAAAAGATGGTGGAATCTTAAGTAAAGACCCAGTCGTAAATGTGTAATTCATCCAAAAAACCGCCCTCTGGTGGTGAAATTCTGAACTATTTGTTTTATTCGCTCAAACAAATACCCACCCCTTCAATATGTACTACATAAAATTTAATAACTTTATGAACAATAGTTTCGACTGTAGACAACTTTAAAGTAGGGATGTTTAATTCTGAACACCCTGTATATATATATATATATATATAAACGATTTTTTCGGAAATTTAACTGAAAAAGTGACAAGTTTTACTTTTATATTGATTTGAATAGTTAAGGATATGTAATATTTACAATGAAACCTGTGATATCCAAATAAATAATTATTTTAAAAATCTCCCTGAAAACGAAGTAAATGCAAAAAGAAATTTCTGCCATTGTTAAAAAGAATGAATTTTTTTTTGTGGCCAGTCTGAACAGTGTAACTTTTTAATTGATTATGAAGAAATTTATTCATGAAAATAATGTAATTATTTTATATTTCAGCTAAAAAAATATAAGTAAGTACTTATATAAATGTGTTTTATACAGCTAAAAATAACATTTTTTCTCAATTACAGGTCATTAATTAGTAACTACAGTTAAAAAACAACGTAAAGTGGAGAAGTATACGGAATCTATATTGTTCGTTTAGTCAGACTGAGTAAATGATTCGTAAATTCTTTCTAAGTACTTCAACCATTTATTGTAAAGATTAAAATATGTGTCTTTTTTCATATATAATTAAATAAAAAATCAAGTAAGAGTAGTTTTTTAGAATAAATTGTATTAAAAAATTAAACTGTTTTTACGCAATTTAATAGTATACTTAATTTAAATTTTTAGTTGCATTATTGCAGAAATTTTTTTAAATATGTAAGATATTAAATAATTTCATTCCATGATTAGATAACATCGTTTAAATGTTTTAGATGTAATATAATTTCATTTCTTTGTGAAATAAAATCCTTTGTAGAGCTCACTTCAGTTTTGCTCACTTCTACCCGCACTTGGGTGTATATAATTTGAAGTGGCACTCTAAATGAATTTGATACAAACACAGTTTATACATGAAACAATGTTTATTGAATTCGTTGCACATATAGAATTTGCTTTCACAGCAATAAGCATACGTACTACTTGTACGGAATATATATTAGCATTCAATAAAAATACACTTTGCCATACTCACAAACCAGCAGAGAGTTAAACCAGCAGTTCTGCCACTTTGGGCCCCCTAATCACTAGCGCAGGATAGCACCTGGAGGTGCTTACCTCGTAGCTCCCTCTCGCTTATCTATCAACTTTAACAACCTTTTTATTAATCAAGCTGCATGGTATTTATACCAAGTGCGTATGCCGAAATTAGCATATCTCAAGCAGCTTCTTTTATTTATTCACTCAAAAGTTCGATTCTTGTGAATCGAATCTTATGTATACTTACACTGGCCTCCCTCGAAAAAAAAATTAGGTAACTGAGGTCTGAACGGCTTCAGTTAACTAATTGAAAACGCGTGCTGGTCTGACTTTACATAATGGGTGGCAAAAAAACTTCCATAAGTTGTGTGGGGGAAAACGCCACTCCCATTTTACAAAACTAACCCTGAAGGGTCTTGGTGACACCAACACACAGTGGATTTGCAGAGTTGCGGATACTGGGCAGGCCAACTGCGCCCTAGAAAATCTATTTTAGTTAAAAGTGTCAATCCAATTGCACCGCATGACATTTCTTGACTGTTTGTATCTGCTCTTCCCCAATTCATAATGCACATGTGTTATGTTTTGTGAAGTTAGTACATTATTGAGTTAGTTGTTATCTGTAGTTAGTATGTATTTTTTTTATTCACTACATGTCCCCTTCAAAAATTTATAAAACAACAGTATGCCGTTTTTTTCAGTGGCTGACCCCTTTCCTCTCAAAGTTTTTTTTTTCTCACAGCATATACACTGGGGATCTTCAAACCAATTTGGTTCGGTTTTATTAAAGGGTGGGAGTTAGAATAAGAGAATTGATACAAGACTTGTTCATGAATGTGGCAACTTCCCTGCACCAGTCTGTCCATTCCGTGGAACCTCTCTTGATGGTCACAGTCCTAGTAAAGGGTTTCATTGTACCGTGTGGGCAACCGTCGTGCAGAAGGGCGTTGGTCCTGTGGCACTGATCTAGCTTGACGAGGGACTGAAGGTCTCTTGGGAGGAGGCCAACATTGCTGGGCGGCTGATCTGGAATCTTCCGCTTCCTGTACTTATGCAAAGGACCTTTAAAACTGTAATTCTTCCTTTTGATAACCTTGTGTACCTTATGTGTGCCACGTTCATCCTTTGATGGAGGTTTTCTAGTGCACACTTTACTTTTCTCCGTACTTTTTAGAGTATAGTCATTAGATTTTAATGCAGATTCTATATTTTCAAACTTATAAGCCGCACCAGAGCGTTTAGTTACTGGCTTTATCTCGCCCTTTATGATACGTTTACAATTTAGTTCGCTGCTTGTTTCAAGTTTTTCAACAACTTGACTCTGTTTTTTATATTGGTGCTTATACGACCTATTGTTTACCGACTTAATTACTTCAGTATTAGCAGTTTTAATGCTGGAACCTGAAGGCGTTTTTTCACGTTTTTTATCCCCCTTAACTTTAGTTTTATCCTCTTTTGATGAAAACGTCTCTTGGAAACTTGCGACATCAGAATCGTTATCATTTAAATTCTTTAAAACTGCTTCAGTATTGGTAAGATTAAGCTTTTCGTACTCGTGCGTTTTAATGCAAACTACGTCTATAACTTGCGAAGCATCAGCTAAACTACTTACAGTATAACTCTGTGTCAACTTTTCAGCCTCATTCTCAGTCTGGTTTTCAAGTACTTTATTTAAAACCATATTATCAACATGGCCTACATCATCCACATTCGGATGGAAACTTGAAACGATAACATTATTACCTAGCGAGTTCCTACTATCGTGTAAAGCATGTTTATTATCGTCAACTAATAAGTATTCACTAACTTCCGTAACACATACTTCGTAATCTACTAAATTTCCTTCATTAACAGATGTGTGAATATCATCTAAAATATCAGGTATAGCATTAATAATATTAGGTATAGCATTAATACAAGTATCAGAAAATTTGTTTTCTAAACCACTAGCATTAGTATAGGCACTATTTTCAGAAATCTGTACTGGAATTACCGCATTTTTCCAGCTTTACTCACTTTCATTATAAGCCCCTACTTTCACTATTCTCAAAAGAATGATTACTGTTCGGATAAGTTAATACATTTGACCACACATTTTCAACAGGTTGAACCATATCATGTGAATCAACTTTCCAGTGCGCGTAAGGTGCTTGCATATTATTTACTTTAAGTGCACTAATTTCATTGTAACGCCATGAGCTTCTATTATTTCGCCCGCGATACTGGTTTCGCTGTTGGTTTGAAACTCGCGAAAAATTTTGGCGGGGGGGGGGTATAAAACTTCTTGTACCTGAGTGAGTGTAAGGGGTAGCGAAGAAATGCCTATTATCATCTTTAGCTAAAGCTTAAAGGAGGATAACCTTGCTGGTAATATTTTGATTGACCAAAAAATCTTGAACACTTGGATTCAAATGTTGGATAACTATTTTTAAGATTACAGCTTCCGTCACCACTTCTATATATTCCTCACACTTGGAAATCTTTTCCATAGCAAAATCTAACGCAGACTGACCTTCACGTTGACTTAGCGAATAAATTCCCGCTTCAATTTGATTAAAGGTCTTTGGAAAAGCGTGAAGAAACTGTTGCTTGAATGACGAATAGTCAAAAATCAGATTACTGCTTTGCATACACGTGTACCACTGATATGCACTACCTCTCAAAGCAGCTAGAGCAATTTTAAGTTTATCACCCTCTGGGGTGCATTGTTGCTGAAAGTAATGCTCAATTTTCTTTAGGAATTGGCTTGAGGGGCCAACATTGAAGGTGGTTTCGAATGGCGCAAAATGATAAAGCATAATTACCCGAGGGAAATTTCCAGCAGGGTTTTGTTCTACAACACTCATTTTCAAATAGTATATAAGTACTTGCAACAATTTTATCAATATAAGTACACAGTACACAGATTAACTTCAATTATGTTGTTCGTTATAAATGTAACGATAACAACCAGGGTATATATAAAATTTCGGGCGCCAGTATAGAGAATTCTAAGTGGCACTCTATTTGAATTCGATACAAACACAGTTTATACTTGAAATTATGTTTATTGAATTCGTTGCACGTATAGAATTTGCTTTTACATCAAGAAGCATACGTACTACTTGTACGGAATATATATTAGCATTCAATAAAAATACACTTTGCCATACTCACAAACCAGCAGAGAGTCAAACCAGCAGTTCTGCCACGTAAACTTTGGGCCCCCTAAGCACTAGCGCAGGATAGCACTTGGAGCTGCTTACCTCGTAGCTCCCTCTCGCTTATCTATCAACTTTAACAACCTTTCTATTAATCAAGCTGCATGGTATTTATACGAAGCGCGAATGCCGCAATTAGCATATCTCAAGCAGCTTCTTTAATTTGTTCACTCAAAAGTTTGATTCTTGTGAATCGAATCTTATGTATACCTTACACCTATAAGTATTTTAAATGTTAAATTATTTTATTGCATTGTTAAAGAAACCTTTAAATGTTTAAAGGTTTTAGATGTTCAATAGTTTCAATAGATTTTCAGAGAAACTTGTTTAAATATTTATTTATGTTAAAATTAAACTGATCCATTGCTAGAGAAACTAGATCAGATGTTTCATATTTAAAATAATTTAATTGCATCCATTGAGAACTTTTTTATACGCTTTAGATGTTAAATAATTTCAGTCATATAAAATAATCAAAAATTATTCTTTCGAAAAAGGAAGGGTATAGGATGGGTATAAAAATACCAATTGAAAATGAATTTTCTTTTGAAGACAAGATCTCTATTTCAAATTTTGTTAAATACATGAGCTGTGAATTTTAAATTTGACAGATTCATACATCTTTTTATAAAGAAAAAATTTGTTTCCATACATTTCTTACACAATTCCCGACATGAAATATGCATGATATTGCATTATGTACTGAAAAATATCGGAAGACGTTTTTGAGGGATTGTTGAGCGAAGGAACAGAAATATGGAAATGAAAAAAAACGGTTTCAAATTCCCCCATCATTCCATTCATATTTGACTAGAAATATCAAACAGAACCCATAAAACGCAACAATAGCTTTAGATACACAATGTTATTGCTACGTTCGAAAACCCAAAGGCTCATTTTCAGCAATTATTATCTGGTGGAACATCTTCACGCAAGAAACACTTTGAAGTAATACATTTTTTAAGAATAGACATTAAATATTAGTCAAACTTTAAAAACGCAGTCCCTTGATGTATGGTGGATTGCTTTCGAGTAACACCCTTTTTAAATATTATGAAGGACAAATCTACGTGCTCAATTCATTATATTAGCATACTTCATGGGTTTTAAAAGTATTTTATTTATACTATCAATTTCGTCTTTCTTGCACGATAGTTAACGGTAGAAAGGAATTTCAACGTTGAATTTTTTAATTTTCCATTTTTAACTCTGCATGGAAAATGAAAATAATTGATATTATTTTTTACTACAATGAAGATTCTTAGAATTCAAAATAAGAATTTTTGGCAGAATTTTTTTTGGCCTGCTTTTCATGAAAAGTTTAAAATGCTAGGTTTTTTCAAGAGGCTTCTTACGCATTCCATATCATTTATAAGCTTTATTTTTTTAATATAAGTTTACCATATATATATATACACTGAAGTGCCACTGAATTAGGGATACCTACCTAGTAACGAGTTGGGTTTCCTCTGGCCTTGATAACGGCTGCCACACGACGAGGCATAGATTCAACAAGTTTCTGGAAACGTTCCACGGGAATGGCTTGCCAAATATTGGCTAAAGGTGTCCATAATTCAATAAGGTTCTTTGGTGCTGTGTGATGGCCTTTCACGCCTTGTTCCAAAACATCCCAAAGATACTCAATAGGATTTAAGTCTGGGCTTCTAGGTGGCCAATTCATGACAGAGAAGTCAGAGGAATGCTCATCCAACCAGCCAGTAGCCAGCCGGGACTTGTGAGAGGTACAGATGTCTTGCTGGAAATCTCCATTACCGTGCGGATAACAGAACAGCATAAACGGATGGAGGTGATCACCCAGCAACTCTACGTACTGAATTGCATTGAAGGAGGTTGGTACACGCACCAAAGATCCCAAACTGTGCCACGAAAAAACACCCCAGACCATGATTGAGCCACCATGCCCTTGTACAGTTCCAGCCAGGCATGCAGGATCCATGGCTTCATGAGCCTGACGCCATATTCTCAGCCTCCTGTCGACGTTAAGTAGTCGGAATCGAGACTCATCACTCCATGCTACTCTTTTTCAGTCCTCTACACTCCAGTCTCTGTGCTCTCTTGCCCAGGCAAGACGTGCAGCCCGATGGCGAGTATAGAGCAATGGTACTCTCGTAGGTCGACGGCTCCCGAAACCCATACGGTGAAGCGAGCGTTGCACAGTCCGTTTACTGACTGTACGACTGGCACCGTCATTAAACTGGGTGGTAATTTGAGCTAATGTTTGGCTTCTCTGTCTACGTACAATACGCCTGAGCCGTCTTTCACTACGCACTGTCAAGGCTAATTGTCCTTTGCAGTTTGCCCGATCGCTAGTTTTTTTTTTTTTTTGCACCATCCATGTATTCTTGGTATACTCTGACACTGTCGACCTTGAAAATCCTAGCTGTCGGACGATTTCGGAAATTGAATGGCCCTTGCGTCGCGCACATACGATTTGTCCGCGATCGAAAGCGTCTAAATCAGGCAGTTTACCCATACTGGCAATTCCAACAACTAATTCAGAACAACAACAGTACAGGCTATATATGCAGTTACCACAGCGCCCTCACTTGCGCATACATGATGCGCAGCGCTACACAATTTGCATAGGCTTTGCTATCCCTAATTCAGTGGCACTTCAGTGTATATATATATATATATATATATATATATATATATATATATATATATATATATATATATATATGTATATATATATATATATATATATATATATGTATATATATATATATATATATATATATATATATATATATATATATATATATATATATATATATATATATATGTATATATATATATATATGTATATATATATGTATATATATATATATATATATATATATATATATATATATATATATATGTATATATATATATATATATGTATATATTTATATGTATATATATGTATATATATATATATATATATATATATGTATATATATATATGTATATATATATATATATATATATATATATATATATATATGTATATATATATATGTATATATATGTATATATGTATATATATATATATATATATATATATATATATATGTATATATATATATATATATATATATATATATATATATATATGTATATATATATATATATATATATATATATATATATATATATATATATATATATATATATATATATATATATATATATATATATATATATATATATATATATATATAACGGTGATTCGAGGAACGATCAATCGATGTTCCTCTGTATTTGCTCACGAAAAGAAAAATAAGATTAGCATCTTCACGTCTGTATGGATTCGCTTTTCAGAATGAGTGACGATTTGCTGTCAGATTAAAATTCATTGTCAGGTCAAGATTTACTTCCATAGCATGGACTTATAACATATCAATTTTCTTAACATTAGTTATGAAATACATCGCAAAGAACTAAATAAGCGATATTTATTTTACGCGTCTGAATTTTTTGCAAAACATACAAATACATGTGATTCGTAGAATTAATTTACAAAAATATCAACATTGTATATAATTCCAAATTTTGTGTCATGAGGGAATGAAGATTATTTATTAAGATAGAAATATTTAATACACAAAATTTTATTTCTATTTATAAAGCCTCACCTGAAGAATATGTGATATGATTAAAGGGACACGATAACCTTTAAAAAATTTATTTTAAGTATTTCAATAAAAATAGTAATCTCATTGTATTTTAGCAGTCAATTTTAACCATATTCTGAAAAGTAAAATTGATTTTTACTGTATATTTAATTAAAATGTTATTTTAATTTTTTTATTATTTTTTAAATCCTGATAATTTTTACAAATATTAATATTTTTGCTCAAATTTTTTTTAAATATATTAAAGTCTACTACACAAATCTTTGCATAGATTTTTAGAAAATCTTTAAAATTACATTTTACATAATTTTTATTGTCATATACAGGGGAAAACGATGAAATCTGACAGTATATTTTTATATATAAAAATGAAATAAGAAGGTTTTTACTAATGACATGCACAGTTTTAATCCATACATAATAGATAACATGTATAAAGAGGTTTAACACCTGTACGTTAAATACAAAAAATGTCTTAGTACTTTTACTGCATGAATGTCAAGAAAAAACATACATGGTGAAAAAACCATTTAAAGTTTAAAGTTTAAAAGTCCCTTTAAATGAAATCATATACAAATTAAATCATTTAACTCTGCTAGCTTTCATATGTTCTTTTCTTACAAGTTTCTTTTATGAAAACCAGGTATCAATGAAGTCCTTAAATATCTAGGTCCTGAATGGAGAAACTTTAGACTGAACACAATAAAAACCTATAAAATATATTCGCTTATAAAATTCCTATTATCCCATTGTTGACTGGTATCGTGTAAACTAATGTTTTTACACGTATATGTTTAGGACAATTTAGGATAAAGGGAAGTCAAAATGGAGTAATTTTTTATCAAATGAACATTACTAGAAGAACATTACTAGAAAAATGAACATTCAAATGAACATTACTAGAAGACTACTTTTACTATGGTCTCAATGAGTTCCAGACAAATCCCTACATTTTATGATTTGAACTGTGAATCCCAGATCCCCATATAAAGAAAAGAGATTTCAGAAAATAAAAATGTCATACTTTATTGCAAAATTCCAGTCTTTTACGATGACTTGCATATAAAAAAATAATTATGTAATATTACCGATTAACAATGTTTAAACAGTTTTTAGGGAGTTTTCAATATGTAAACAGTTTTTAAGGTAAGTTGGTGTAACTGGACCCATAGGGTAGCTGGGTCATCCCCTTCTAGATTTTTCCTTTATATATTAGGTGGGAATTCCATTCTGTGTGATATTTTTCTTTTAGTTGTTCTCAACAATCTATCTTACAACATTGTTAATTACTTTGAAAAATTATTTTTAAATTGAAGGGGTAGAATTTTTTTTATTTTTCAAGATAGACAAACATCGGACCCAGTTACCCAGTCACAGATTCAGTTGTTCCTTATAAGAATTAAATCTGGGCGGTCGAATTACCCCATTTATCAGTTGAACTGGGCCCAGCTGTATTTAAAAATACATACAATATTTATATATAATATAAATATAATAAAAATCAATATCAAAGCTTAAACAGACTCCCTAGGACTTACTAAAATGCATGTAATACAAAGATTTTTTAAAATTATGCATGTTCGTATAATTGTAATGTGTTGAAAGTATAGTATATAAAATACTTTAAAATCTATGGCCCAGTTACCCCAACTTACCTTAAAACTGTTTGGAATGTATTTATATTAACCTCGGATTAATATATTCCATTAGTGAATTTTGGTTTTAGCTATGCTTACGATTATAATAATGTGATCTAATATTGTTTTCAATTACTGTTTTCTTCACCAATATTAATTTAAACGTCGTGTCACCATAAATCGTGAAATCTCTATTGCTGCAAGGGTAAAAGTATGCGACTTCGATTAAAAGTAAATATTTTCCATACTACGAGGTTAAATAAATATCGTTAAACTTTATTAGTTAAATGATTTTATTTATATTTATTTCATTTATTTTCAACGTTAATAATGCGTAACCAAAGTAACTATGTAATACAATGTATAGTGTTCGGAAAAAAGTAAATATCGACCTGACTTTTAAATCCCCCAGAAATAGCCTTGGAGAGACTTCTTTCATCTTCTCTCCTATAATGAGACGACATCTTTGTCACGTTCGAGGAAAAGGTGTGCTCAATTTATAAAGGGAAACACATTCCGTACATAAAAATTCTAATGCTTCATGCGTTAAGGACATATTCACCTTTCGAGAATGCAAAAGAGTCTGACTTTATGCTCCGAAAGAATTCGAGAATCGTGATTTGCAAAGACACGATATTTATTACACTTGCAGAAACTTTCATCTTTAAAATATCATGTAAATCATTCTGTCACTTAGGTGAAATGAAAGTTTCTGAGATGTTTGCAATTGTCAGAATAATGGATCATTGGCAATAAGGGATAAATGGTATGAATTTTTATATGTTTGTGAGTCAATATTAGACTACAAGAAGTACTTTTAGATATTAATCATAAATATCTGCGATAATTTATAATAAAAGATTGTAAATATCTTAAAATAAAAGATTATAAGTATAAATATCACAGTAATTGTGCGAGAAATCTTGTGCGCAATGTTTGTTTATGATTCCAAAATTTTTATTGTATGTTTGAGATAATAGAGTAAATATCTTCACACGAATGTACCTTGGGCTAATAACTAAATGAATGATATCATTACATGCATCTAAATTGGCACAGATATTAAATTTTACGTAAATATTCCCCTTGCATTTATTTTCCTGCAATGACTCTAGATTATCGATTCGTGACTTTAATGCAGAGATTCTTAACCGTGTTAGCCCCAAGACAAAAAGTGAACACTTCGTAACCTCCAAAACCAAGATTTAATAGAAGTAATACTAAATAACTACAGGAGCTAATAGTTTAAACATTTAATCTGCTTTAATAGTGACATTTCTCAACCCTACATGACGCCACCACACCCCTGGGGGCTGCGGCCCTCTTTTAGAGAAAGCTGGTAATCAATGGTGTGCTGTCTTAGAGTTCTATTTGGTGACAGCAAAATGGCTAGGGCGCTGGCATTCGATTAAGATCCTGTGGGTTCGAGTCCTACTGTTTGCATGGATGTTTGTAGTCGTTCGGAATCGGCTTTAAACTGTAGGTCCCGGACTATTTAGCCTTCGTGTAGCAAAGATTTGACAGTAACGCTCCAAACCAAACCAAACCAAACCTTATAGTTCTAATAGTTGTTTTAATACCGGCTTCACGCTTACAAATACAGGGTGATTTTTTTTAAACTGACACCACTCATAGCCATCTGTGGCGCGATCTATCTGCTGGAATTCCACCAAAATTGATAGAGGGACATATATATATATATATATATATATATATATATATATATATATATATATATATATATATATATATATATATATGCTTTTACAGAATTAACTTTTTCGAAAATGTTGTTGTTGGTAGTAATGCTCCCTGGCCGGATGATCCAGAATAGATACATGTAGCCTTTGCTAGCTGAGGAGTACAGCTCTGGTTTTACAATAACACCACAAAGATTGGAGTCCGACTTGGCTAGGTGCCATGCCAGTTTTAATCGATCACCCCAGGGTTTACATCTTGCAGGGGGGATCCTACCTTCTCCCTTTGGCCTCATACGAGGAATTTCCACTCTACGGAATTCACGTACCCATATTCGGCCCAGACACTAAGGTATATATGGCGCGGAGACCCGGACGGCAAAAGCGTCGGGCCAGTGATCTGCAAATTGCTTTTTCGATACCCGTCGCTGTGAAATCCGCCAACATGTACACTAATGGCGGCTGGTGCACGGGAAAAAATGTCGAAGCTGCAGTGTCCTCCAAGTTCCCAAACAATAGCTCTGGAAATGTAGAGTCTAGTCACGTCTGGAGGTCCGGTCACGTCACTTGACTCGGTTCAAAATTCGCGGACCAACAAGTCCAACCTCTCTTGAGGCAATGGCACCCCTCTTCTATGGATACTGCATTTGCACTATTCGTAGACACGACAACAAACAAACGCTAAGGCATTGAATGTGGTTTGTCGAGATTAGATCCGAGCACCGTCGGCGCAGAAAACCGACGCGCTATGACTTGGCTACCTTCGGTCTCACAACAGTTACATAAGGAAAATTGTCGTATTAAAATATGTTACGTTTAGATGTACAAACCAATCTAATTAAACACTATGAACTATTTACACTTGAGTTACTTAAGGGAGTCTGGGACACATTAAAATAAATAAATAAATAAATAAATAAAAATATCGAGTTAAAATTTTCAATTTTTTGTGATGGTTAACCATATAATTTGTAAATGAAATCACATTATAAAACTTCTCATGAATTTTTTTTAAAATTAAAATATTAAAATTTAAAAAAAGTGGGGTAATTTAAAATCGTTATAACTTGAAATATTATTTGTCGAATATCATTTTTTTTTACTTTATTAAACAAAAATATATACGTTTTAAATATGATTCCTATTTTTTTGAGATATTAATTTTAAAGAAAATTAAAAATTTAGAGTAAAAATTTCCAAAAAATTGATGTAACTTATTTTTAAAAAATCATATTTTCAAAAGTGAATAGTTTCTTCAAATTTGCTGAATTCAAATTAAAGTAAAATAATTGAAAAATACATATTAAAATTTTGAACCATTTATCTTTAAAGGTTCTTGATTTATAGCAATTTAAAGACGAGAAATGGTGAAAAAACCCATCATGCTGAAAAACGCATTTACAGGTAAAAAGATTGGCTACTATTAAAATGTTGCACAAAAAAATAATAGCTCCTGTTCTAATTAAGATAGAAACAGGATTTAAACTCAATTTTAAGTGGAAAAGAACACATAATTTTTTTATGCAATACATTTTGGTCCTCCCTTTAATGACCTCTCACACAGCAGTAGTTATTTTTAGTACCCAAACAATATTTCTTCTACTGTGCATTCGAAAATTCTCAAAAAAAAAATGCTTTTCTATTGCATCTTCTCATTTTATCAATAGCAGGGCGATTCTCAGTCACGTTCTGTAATAAAAGTAGTATCAATGTCTAACAGTAGGAAAATCTATTGCATTCACTAAATCAATGTTCCAAAGGCAAGGTTTTATAAGAAAAAGTTCTATTCCATTTGAAGCATAGATGAATTTGCTGTTTTCTTAAAAAAAGTTATCCGTGAAGTTTTTTAAAGTAGGTGTAGAACTTTACAGATTCGTCAGTGGAACAAAATCTTCTTCAAAAGAACATTGCATTATTCTGAATCAAGTGAATTGTATAATCCTTACACCTGTAATACTGTATAAAATATGATTGAGGAACATGTATAAAATATGATTGAGGAACATGTATAAAATATTTATATAAATCGTCATCGTGATATTACTAACCGGGGTATTTTAATGTGATATGATAAAATTCCTACTTCCGATTCCTAAAGTTTTACTCAAA
Organism: Dolomedes plantarius; assembly: GCA_907164885.2. Lineage (NCBI taxonomy): Eukaryota > Metazoa > Arthropoda > Arachnida > Araneae > Dolomedidae > Dolomedes > Dolomedes plantarius. The sequence continues at coordinate 210,477,819 of OU015490.1, read as the reverse complement.
TGTATAATCCCTATTATTTTAAAATTTTATTCAGTACTGATTTATTTATTTTGTAATTTTTACTTTATTTTTCCTATTATAAATAAATTTAAATTTCTTTTTTTAAATAACATACCTTCATTTACCTGTTTTTGATAGAATTTTATTTTTGATTATAAATTTTGCATGTGGCTTCAAATTTGATTTGCTATCAATAATTGTACTTTCGTTGACCGTCATTGCTCTCCAGTGGATTCCAAGCCACTGCGGAATTTATGGAAATGAGCAGGTAGATATATTGGTTAACAATGGATCTCAAATGTTGCAACTAGATCCTCCCTTGCCTGTCAACATATAAAGCGATATGTATCCTTCTATATTAAATCCATACGTCTCAACCTGTATGGAGAGAAGACTTCTGGGAAAATGTGGAATTCCTTGTTGAATAAGTCGGCAAGAATTTACAGCTCCATGCCTAGAGCGATAGGTGGGGCTTCTTTTAGATTTGCCACGGGTCTAAAGCAAACCCCACCTGTAGCCCTGGGCACTTACAGAGTCACATGTATCGAATGGGACAGACAGATACAGATACCTGCCCTCTTTGCGACTATGGCGTGTCCAAGACTGGAGAGCACCTCAGTATATGCCTTCCTTTTCTTGAATGTTTTCCTTTATGTGTCATTGACTGAGCCTTTTGCGATTGTTTTCATCGCTCATCTTTGTATTGGGCTGCTCGTCGACTTATGACCGTGAGGTCGGACACGGGCATAGGATTAAAAAAATTGGACTTTTGAAAAAGCCTTTCCTTCAATCCACATATTTTATTAATCGGCCGATATAAGGATGCATAACCAGGGCTCTCAGACCTGCATTTTTCAACCGAAATCTGGGTTTTTCAATGACAATATGGGTGTATATAGGTTTATTTTTCATAAATATCTGAAAATCTTGTTTTTTCCCTTCTTATTTAAAAATATATAAAAAAAATAATATGTATTTCTTATTAACCCCTTCCGCAACAGGAACGTACGGGCGTACGTTTTGATTTTCGTAGGCATTAATACCATGGACTTATGTGCGTACGTCAATGGTCAAATCACCTACCGGACATAATTGTTATTGTGGTAGCAGAACAGGGATATTATATTTGTCAGCTGGTAGTCAAGGATATGTTTTTCCCGTTGGAATTAGATGGCGATAGTAGTTCTAGCAATGATATTTCAAAGTTGTTTTGTGCATTGTGTAGGCTTAGGTTGCCTGGGATTTCAGGCTTCACGAAGGATCCAACATTGTTTGGTTCCTGTTCTACCAACAGAAAAGAAAAAATAAATATTTCAGGCAGTCTCTTTTAACGAACTGCGTGTGGGATATTAACGTAGGATTCCTTATCGTGGCTTACCTCTTTTTTCTTCTTTTCTTTTTTTTACGCTTTTTGGTACTTTTTTATTTAACTGTTTACTGCTACTGGGTTTGTCGCGCTCCCAAAATCACGAAATCAGTACGAAGGACGGACACTTTTTTCTTTCTGGAGGACCGTTATTGAGGAACATAATCCTACGTTAAAACGGCCACAAAAGAAATGATTTTATGTGACGAAAGTAAAATTCGTAAGCACAGTAGGAAAATGTGCAGGGCTGCTCAGGAAATTCAGCATTTTGTACGATTGAATATTTCACTACATAGCACAAATGAGACTATACTATATAATCTATATTTAGTTATATAATTGAGACACTTCGCTATGTAACGTTAAATTACCTCTATTTCACCATGCTGCTTTCCATGACGAATCATTTTTTCCCATTGCGGAGACACTTGTCGTCAAACATTCGCCTATACTGCGCCACAATTTTACTGCCCATTTTATTATGGGGGCATCATATAGGCGGACAGCAAATACCCTCTATGAAGGGAAGACACGAACGGGGGCATTTTTCATGGCGCGATGCCAGGATTCGATCCGAGCACCCTCAGCACCGAAAGCCAGCTCGCTGTACCACTGGGCCGCCACAAGCCCTGTCCAATCATAATGATAAACAAATAAATATCTCTACAGGTCTATATATTCAGCAAGCTAATCTGGTATCCTGGACCGTACAGCCTGGTATTTGCCTGGAGCGGTAAGGGTTAAAAGCAAACTTAACATTTTACATGCCGCACTATGATTCAGGAATAAATGACACAACTAATTTATCAAATTCCCATTAGAATACACTCATAAGGACTATAAAACAAAAAAAAAATTCGTAAAAAAATTTCCGTCTATGATTTCCCGGATGTTCCATTTTTGGAACATTGGCATGTAACGCTATTTCTCTTTTTTTCCGCTTTATGAAAACAAAGCATTGTATGATGAATCTTTTAAAATTTTATGCTGTAATAATAGTTTACTGAACAATTTGATGTGAAATTACTAAAATTTAAATAAAATTCATTAAAGAAATTTACATAATTTTTAATTAGCGTAATATTTTATAAGAAATGCAATGCAAAAAGTATAAAGAAACAATAAAAACAATTTTACACTTACACAAACTTGAATAATAATATACATAATATGAATAAATGTGATTTTAAAAAAGTAAAATACCTTACCAGTAAAAAATAAAATATTTTATCCTTTAGAAGGCGCGTGGGAATTTAACCAGTAGCACAAAAAATATAAAAAAATTCTTAAAAAACTAATTTTTTGCAATCCATTCTAAAAATTTCTCAGTGTCCATGATATTGTGGGAAGAAGTGTACATGGAACCTTTTCTTGCATTCAAAACACATGCTTCTAGTGTTTTTTTTTCACGCTACACAACGCCCTTGTGATGATGTAATTATATAATGCGCATTTGATTATCTTGCTGACGTCGACTGATGGGCACGGTGTCCAGGTTTAACGTGAATTTTGTATTTCGTTCGAAGCAAATTCAAAGTAATTTCTGTTCTAAGATTCCGATGAGACATTTCTAATGTGGTGTTTTTGTGTAAATCAGTGTGTAAGATCCACCCAGCAGCCGCAACCATATTCAATGCATTGATAAATAAGTTCTAGTAACATATTTTGCTGCGTAATTTTGGTCGATAACTTCCAAGAAATCAGTCCAACAGGTGTATTCCACACATTACTTCATTATATAATTTTGTAATATAATGTTGGGGGTCATAAACTTTATCTTTTTTATCTCGGACATATCTTTTTGCTCTTCCTAATGTTTCTCGAGTGATAAAATTTGATGCAATACTTACAACAGAGCTATCGTTCCAATGGCTCATATAAACTTCTCCATCGCATCTGTAATCGAATTCTCCACGTTGAAATTTTTACATTTCTTTTGCTGTTTTAAGAGGACTTAGTCCCGTTCTAGAATCTCGTACTAGGCCGATTGCCTTAAAGCCTTTGTTAGGAAATCTATCAGCAGAGTGTGCGATGTAAAAAAGTTATCGAAACATATTTTGCGTTTTTCTGGATTCTCAATAAAATCCAAGCGGCAAATTTTCCTTTTTCGAACATTTTCCACCGTAGATAGACATAGCATAAGGATAACTATTTGCTGAGCAGAGCATCCAAACTTTGCAACCAAAGCGAATGGTTTTCCACGTATGAACATCTTAGCCAAATGATGTCCATAATACGGAACCATGGATTCGTCGATACTCATAATTTACATGAAAATATCCAAATTGATGAAATTTTTTCTAATCTCTTCATAAAAGGGAAAGATTTTTCCTAATTTATCACCTGGTTCGAATTTACTATTATCAGCAATATTGAAATACTTTTTTTAACATCCGAAATTCATTTCTGGGCATTGTATTGCTAACAATTGGGATACGCAAATCTTTCTGAGAGCTCCAATATGTATTTTCATCAGGTAGTGAGAGTTAGCCACTAAATTACAGCAATCAAAGAAACTGCTTAATGTCATTTGCATCGACCTCCAAAAAATCTCCTTTTTGTAGGGCATACAGCTTTGTAAGGTCGGCTAAATTTTCTAAGTAATCAGACGGTAGAATCAGTCGTGTGAAATCACTGAATTTGTATATCGTTACATGCCAATGTTCTTTTTTGGAACATTGCATTTCTACGCACTCTCGAAGAACTATTTCTTGTTATTATTTTAATTTCTTTTATCAACTCATTAAACTTGTCCTTTGCAAGTACGATGGGGAAATTTTTGGGTGGATTTCATTGTTTAGGAATTTTATAGAATTTGTTTTTCTTACGTACTGTAAAAATTGAAAAAAAAGCGGATTTTTAGAAATTTTTCTACGTTGAAATATTCATATTAGAATAATAAATTTTATGTCGAAAAATCAATAATACCTTCTATAATAAACGATAATTTTTTCAAACTGACAGATATCACAGTTTATTTTTAAAAAAATATTAAACATGATGTTCCAAAAAAGGAACCAATGCAAAATTGTGGAGTGGTGATCATTTCTATCGAATCGTAATATATCTCTCTCTTACAAAATCCTCCTATAATTTTGATGTTTGTCACGTAATATCAAAGACCGATTCAATGATCCTAATTATGAAATATTATCGCTCTTCGTTTAACTATTTTCCTATTTTACCTCACTCTTCTGACTGCGTAGAAAGAGTCTTTCCATAAGTTAATAGAATCACAATAAGGGGCACACATTCTCTTGAAACTGAAACCGTAGACGTATGATGATAATATAAATATATAGATACAATCTTAGACCAAAAAAAAAGTCACACCAAGAAAGAGTTATCCGAAAGAGACGAAAATTGATCGATATGATGTACATGTACAGAGGAACAAATAATTACAATTTGAGAAAATATGGATGATTTATTCCAGAGAAAGAGCTTGACAAATTGAAAAAGTCAATAATGCGTTGGTCCACCTCTGGCGTTTATACAAACAGTTATTCGTTTTGGCATTGATTGATATAGTTGGCGGATGTCCTCCTTCGGGATATCGTGCCAAATTCTGTCCAACTGGCGCGTTAGATCGTGAATAATCACGAGATGGTTTGAGGGTCCTACCCATAATGCTCCAAACGTGCTCAATGGGGAAGAGATCAGGTGACCTTACTGAAAAAGGTAGCATTGGGCAAGCACGAAGATAAGCAGTAGAAACTCTCGCCGTTTCCAGGCGGGTATTATCTTGCTGAAATGTAAGCCCAGGATGGCATGATATAAAGAACAACACAACAGGGCGTAGAATATCGTCGATGTAACACTGTGCTATAAGGGTGACCCGGATGGCAACCAAAGGGGTCCTTCTGTGAAATGAAATGGCATCCCAGACCATAACTCTTGGTTGTCGGCCCGTATGGCGGACGACAGTCAGGTTGGTAACCCACCGCTGTCCGGGGCGTCTACAGACACACATTCGCTAGTCATCGGGGCACAATTCGAAGCGGGACTCATCACTGAAGAGAATTCAACTCCAGTCAGTGACATTACATGTTGAATGTGCCAGACACCAATGCATACGGGCTTGTCGGTGTACACGACGTCATTAGGAGTCGGCGCAAGGGGCGCCATGAGCTCAGCCCCCTTTATCTTAGCCGCCTACGAATGGTCCTTGAGGTCACTGAAAAACCAGTTACACGTAAGATCGATGATAATGATGAATACGGGGCTGTGTGTGCTGCTCTGACAATTGCTCGGCCATCACGTACTGTCGTTTGTCTAGGCCAACCGCTTCCTTCTTGACGCTGTGTTCGGCCATGGTTCGCCCATGGTTCGCCCATTCCTTCCAACATCGTCTAATAGTGGCATCGTTCCTATCCAAATGTCGAGCTGTTCGACGATTTGACCAACCGGCTTCTTTGAGCCCATCTACATGTCCTCTCTCAAATGCTGACATCTGGGCATATTGTTCGCGCACCTATATGAGAGGCATAGATTCTGTCTAAATGAGTACACGGATTGAAATTTGCAAAGAATTTATGACCTGGAATCGAAATTTCTGCTCTGTAATATCTTGCCACTTGCGCAGTTAAGATGTGCTGCAGCGTCACATGTTCATTCATTGGATGCCAAACTTCGAAATTTTGCATTTTCGGTCGAAACCTCTATACATAACAATTTGTGTCCAATTTGCATTATCCCTTCTTGGTACGTAGTTTTTTTGTTTAAGAGTGTACATGTTATCAAAATCGTCTTACCTAGATACAAAATCAGAACCGGTGAAACACGTAACAGAAGGAGCGTATTGTAGAAAGATAAGATGCATATATCTAAAAAAAATTAGATCTACTGAAAATTAACTTGGGTGTGAATGATGAAAAGGATATAATTCGTCAATTAAATAGAAGAATTTTAACTGCAAGTAACCTTCGAAAAGGAGGCGGTTTTATTATCTTATTTGAATTTTTACATCAATTTTAATAAAAAAAAATATTTTTCGAAAAGCTGTATATTTATTACATCTAGGTTTTTTTTTCGACTAAATCTGAGCTTATTGAATTTACTAGGAGAGGTCCTGTGTGCAATTCTTCCCCACATTATTAAGTGGAAAATGCTTACTATGTAAAAATTGCTGCTGTCATCCAGGCTTAATTTAACCTTACAATAAACCGACAATTTATCAAAATCAACCCCTATCATTTATCACAGCTTGAATGGCGATTGACAAGTATCGCCCATTCAAGCCGTGATTGCCTATTTTACCTTACTCTCCTGATTGCCTATAAAGAGTCTTTCCATAAGTTAATAGAATCCCAATACCATAATTAAACATAAGTAAATCCAGCATACGATCTCGTGAAGCGTAACTGCAAAATAATAAATGTGATCCAATCCTTTCCTGCCTGGAAACTACTAGCACTATTCTGGGATTTTGTCCAATATGTTCTACTCGGCATTTCCCCCCAAAGGATACCACATTCTCCTGCCTTGAAGACTTGATATGGACTGTACCCAGCCTCTGAAATTATTTTGACAAGCTTCTGAACATGTTCTTTGACAAGCTTCTCTTCTTCAAAAACAATTTATCCTTTGATCGTTATGTCTAAATCCTTCGGCTGTTCCGATTCTCCTCGATACGTTACTGTTACTAAATTTAGACATTTTGTACCCAATGTAGCCTAGTAGTAGAGCGTCGGCTTTCTGTGTTGATGGTGCTCGGTTCGAGAACCCACAACCACAATTTAATACCTCCGTGTCTTGGCCGGATATTGACACGATAAATGCGTAGACCTGAAAGTCCCTCTATGAGGTCAAAGAGGGTGAGACAAGGTGCGATTTCTCCAAATGTCGTCCTTGGTAGTTTTGGGTCAAAAGTGAGGTGGCACCTAGCTAAGACGGTCTCCAACCTTTGTGGTGTTATTGTAAATTGGAGTCTCACTTCTTATCCCTCAAAATCTGCATGGACTTGGTCTAGAACACCTCTGGCCAGCGAGCATCAACAACAATAGCTACAATAATTTAGACTTTTGACGGTCCGTGATTGTTTTAAGGTACACCCTCATCGCATTGGGTTGGCTGATTATTCATATTTCATTTTATGTTCTTCCTGACAACAAAAGACACTTAATTGCTTGAATGAGTGAATTGCACCAACTTATTTTAATTGTATTATTCAAAAGTATTGGAGATATCGGGGTATGAAGACTAGTGGTCAATGTACATGTATTTCTAAAATAATATTTTTTTTTTGTTTTGGAGTGTTTGAACGCATCGAATATTTTAAGCAATAAAAAGTAATAACTTTTCGTGTTGATGCAATATACTCAATACGCCATCTATTTATTTTAAAATATCCCTTTTTTATATTATTTTTAACTCAGAGTGTTAATAGATAGTAAAATGTTATACCATAAAGTAGATATTTTAAAACGAGAGCCGACTACTTTGTTATTGTCTGCGTGTGATCTACAGCTTTAAAGTATAGACAATGTACCTTAAACAAAATGTACAATGATTTAAAGACTTTCAGAATAGCCAGCATAAAGTGTATTGCAAACTCATGGACATAGAATTTTTACTAAACTTGTGGATGCCAGTTTCATAACGAAAATTTCTTCAACTCCACAAATTACTAAAACCTTTTATATTTATTGTGGTGTTGAAGAAGCAGTTCATTATGTAAGGGAAAATATATTTCTATAGAAGCGAATGCATACTTACGCAACCCCTTTAAATAAGCATTCTGTCTATACATATGTTCATCTGTTTCTGTATACTTGATTAATTTAATCTCTCTGTTAAATCTTTGAATTCACATTTATACGGTTCTTTAGGAATGTCTATGCATTGTCATATATCATAACTTAACATTAAAAATATATTATAAATTCTATTATAACTTCCTAAATTGTGACGATAATTGTAAGGCTTATTTACAGTTCACAGATATATGTCTGTATTTGCATATACCCTAACCTAAAACTAATATATTATGAATTATAACTTTCTAAATTGTAAATATAATTGTTAGGCTCATACACACTTCATAGAGATATGCACTTAGATATGCCCTAACCTAACATTAAAAATATATTATGAATGCTATTATAACATCCTAAATTGTAAAGATAATTGCTAGGCTCCTATATAGTTCACAGACATGTGTATGCATTTGTATATACCCTAACCTAATATTTAAAATTAAATTACGAATTATATTATAACATTTTATATTGTAAAGATAATTGTTAGGATCATATACAGTTCATAGAAATATCTATGCATTTAGATATACCCTAAACTAACATTAAAAATAGATTATGAATTATATTATAACTTCCTAAATTGTAAAGATAAATTTTAGGCTCATATATATCAATTTCATAAAAATTGCTTTATGGTCCTCGGAGAAAAGCTGAATCTTAAAATTACTAAATAGTTTAATGAAAATATATATTCTCTGGATAACCGCATGAAAATACCAAAGCATTTTTATAGCAATTCGTTTTTTTTTTCCTTCTAAAACCTAGATACGAGTATTTAATAAAAGAATTCCTGTGCCAAATTTTCTTTGAATTATCGTTTTTATGACACAACTTTCTTTACGCTGCACATTAATTCACAAAAAAATAAACTGTTTTCCATGGAAAAATTAAAATGAAACGCTGTGTCACAAACATAAACAAATGTCTTTTAGAAATGTAGTAGCGAGAGGAACATAAAAACAAAGCATTTGTCCTTCTTATCTATCTCTGTGCGCATTTTCTGCTGTTCCACGACGATTGTTCAACAAAGACTGTGCGAGTGAATGGCAAATAAAAATTAACTGGTTCCTGTTACAGTGTCTGCGCGATCATTTAGAGAGAAACGCTACAATAACTATGACGAAAGATATGCAGTTCTTAATACCTTTTTTCTCCTTTCTGATTCATGGCGGTTTGCTAGAATTAATTGCCCCAGTAAATAAAATTGTTCCGCTTACACAATAAGACAGTGCACTTTATTTCACTTTCTATGATGTTTTGTCTCTTTGATGTCACGCATTTCGTTATTTTAAATACAGAAATATATATATATATATATATATATATCTATATATATATATATATATATATATATATATATATATATATATATATATATATATATATATATATATATATATATATATATATATATATATATATATATATATATATATATATATATACGTGTGTGTATGTGTATGTATATAAATATATAGAAAATTAATATAATTTTATTTTTAAACAATATCGAAACATAGTGGGTAATATCCTGGGATGTGTATCTAGTTTAGGGAATCATTGCATTTAATAAAGAAATTATAAATGTTCTAATTAAGGTAAACATTATGCAGAAGGAACAGTAGAAATAAATTAATTTATTAAATACTTTGCAAAACAGGACATTTATGTTTATTAAAGTGCAATTAACGAAGCGAATTTCTTCTGAAGACATTGATTCAGTTATATTCATTACCTGAAAGTTATTTATGTTAGAACTCACTGATGAGTAATTATATATAACACAAAACCGGTACTTGCTTTTAATATATCTCTTTACACATTTATATATTATTAATTTTTTATGCATTTTTTATTAATGTCCTGTTTTTAAAAGAATATAATGCAATGTTGTGGTTTAGATGTCATTAAATGACGTACATATTTTGTACATAATTTTTATGGTAAATACGTAAAGTATGTTTTGAAAAAAACATACATAAAAAACATATATTAAATATATATTCTCATGTATTAAACATGATTAAATATTAATAGAAACTTTCAAAAAAAATTAGGCTTTTAAAAAATGAATAATGAATGAATACCAATTACTTAAGCTGCATATTTATGTATGCAAAAGTTTACTTATCAGTGTATTAAGTAAACTGAAAAAAGGGAAAGGTGACAAAAAATATCAGATTCAGTGAGGCACAAGTTGAAAATATTGAGATAAAATTCATAATTACCATCTTCATACTAGAGAAATACATTGCAGTTATTTACAACTGCATAGTAATTGATAATTATGTTTGCCCTCAATGCTTTAGTGATACTTTATCTTACTTTCACCCTAGATAAAACTACAGAGTTCGATCGATTAAAAACATCGTAAAATTACAAAAAATAGACGAGTACAGGTATAGCAAAAATACGTAATTATTTTTAAAATATCTCTCCCATTTTTCAGTCCCGTTTTCAAACCATGTAGCGAAGGCATTACATGTGTGGTGCATCGGTGAGCCCTGAACAGCTGTAACACCTTTAATGACGTTCTTCCACAAAGCTATACCTTGAACTTCGGTACCATCAAGAAATCAGGACTGTAAGGAGGCTATGGCAGGCTTTTAATATTATCATAGCAAATTGTCATCCAGCAGTGACTTTAATTTCTTAACTCTGAATCACTCCCCTCCAATGGTGCAATAAAACTTTAAAATAGACTACATATCTTCTCCTTGTTTTTACAAAATAAGTACAAATATATTATACAAGTATCAACGAATCTGGTGGAGCATGTTAGGTAAGAAAACACACCGGAAATATCCCCTATTACGAATCAAAAAGGCAACTATATACGTGAATATCGATACTACAGCTTTCTTCCTCAGAAGAGAGAAAAGATTGCCTAACAGTTAGCAATATAAGGCGAATAGCTATTTTCCATACCTTTGCTTTTTAAGTTTGCTAAATAATTATTGTTCCTTGAAAAGGATATTTTAAGATTTTTTTACAGTTATTAGTATAATGTTCATGCAGAAACAAAAAGGTTAATGATATCCACTTGCAGTTTAAGGAACGAAAGTTTTGATAAACTGTCAGCATACTGTAAACTGTATGCTAACTGTATGACTTCATAAACTGTATTGACAATATGGTAGAATTCACCGAATCATTTAATATCCTAGTAGAACGAAAGCTTTGATTAACTATTAGCACACTGTAAACTGTAGGCTAACTGTAGGGCTTGATAAACTGTCTTGACAGTATTGCTGAATTCATCTGATCATTTAATATTCTCGAAAAACGTAAGCTTTGATGAACTGTAAGCTACATGATAAACTATTAGCTTAGTGTAAACTGTTTGGTAACTGTATGTTTTGTTAAACTGCTTTGACAGTATTGTAGAATTCATCTAGTCATTTAATATTCTCGAAGAACGAAATCTTTGATGAACTGTATGCTACATGATAAATTATTAGCTTACTGTAAACTGTTTGCCAACTATATGTTTTACTAAACTGTATAGCCAGTATGGTAGAGTTATCCGAATAATTTAATTTAATAGAATATTGTTAGCAGAATTATAATTGTTATTTTTAAAGAATATTTTATGGTGTTTTTAATCAGAAAGTAATAAGATGTCTGATCTGAAGCTTAAATATTATTGCCACCCTCTTTCGCAGTAATGAACGTCAGCAATGATAAACTTTATGCTATTTGATAAACTGTTATGATACTGTAAACTATATGCTAACTGTATGTTATAAACTATATTGACATTAATGTACAGTTCTTCGATCCATTTAACATACTACAAAATTGAGAGGAGCGGAAACATTTCTATTTTTATTACTATGAGAATTTTCTGGAAATTCAATGCACGTTTATCTATACAATAATGAGTTCCAAGTGGCATATTATTTACTTTATTCATATCATTAATAGCATTAAGATTTACTGCTATGCATTCGATTATATTAGTAATAAAATATAAATAAAACTACATTTTTGTTACTTTTATAACAATTTTTACTGCTGAAATAATTTTAACATGTTTTATACAATTATAAATATTTTTGTAAACACATTATAACAATTTATTATAAAACTTTTTATTCTAAAATATATTTATAACAATACTTTTATTGTATACTATATTACTAATAAAATAATTTTCTATATTATTTATACTGCTGTAAAAGCTTTTTACATTATAGTGACGCTATAACTCTTTTTCTTTCTTGCAACACAATTCTAAAAATTTTTATAGTACATTGTAACAATTTTTTTTACAACAATTTTTTATAACATAATATTTAAAACAATTTTTAGTAGATATTTGTGATAAAAATTATTTTTGTAATATTCCTAACGTTGTAAAAATATTAGATTATTTTAAAGTAGTATTTTATTTAAATCTTAGAAATTTATTCATCAATCACTTGTAAGTTATATCAAATAAAATTTTCGTCTTATATGAAATTTAACAATCATATTCCCCAAATTCAAAATTTTATGAAAAGCATTCTTCAGTATCTTATAAACAATTTAAAAAATCACAAATTGCGTCCTTTCGTGCTCACACATAGCTTCTTGGCCGCACTCCAGGCAAATCCTAAAAGCATTGCGAAAGCAATTACATTTATTCAGCTTTTGTCTTCAAGAAAAATATTAACTTTGAGTTAGGCCTTTTCAAAACGCTTCTTAAGGAGAATTTTATTACTTTCGCAGAATAAAAGGAAATACGACTTTTAGATAATAAAATTTCTCCATAGAATGTAAACAATTTTAGCAAAATAAAGATGATACATGATGCATTTATTAAAAGGATTATGAAAGAAACATTTTTCGTAACAAGTGATGCATCTAGAGAGAGAAAAAAAAAGATTCATTTTATTAGCAAAAGCTATTCATGCTACTTTGAAACTTTCTTGTTTACATCATAAGTATTTTGTGGGGGTCGGGTTCAGAAGTTTTTATTATTTTTTTATTATCTTACAGTTTTCAACAATTTTCTTTTCAATGAAACTGTCTTTGTATAAAATAATGCTTTTAGATAATATTTAAAGGGCGTGGAATTTTTTTAAGCCTAAAAACTAAAATTTAAAGCAGGCTTTTGATGCAACAGCTGGATATATATATATATATATATATATATATATACCTCTTCACATTTTAGATGTACTTAAAAACTATAATTATGGTAATTACAATGCATAAATGCACTCACTTAATGAAAATATTTAATGATAATATTTAATGATAATATACTATAAAGGAGATTTTAAAATTAAAATTATAAAATATTTATTTTTATTGTAAATATTCTTAAACATTAGAAACTTTATCCTAGTTGGCATAATTATGAGAAAATACATTACTACGAACCTAGACATGATTTAAATAATATAATACATTTTAAATATCAAAGTTTATAGAAAGCTGTGGCATCATGAATGCGTTACAAAATAATTAAATGGAGATAAGAATATGAACATTAAATTTCCATGTTTAAAAACGGAATTTAGATTTTAGTCTTATTTCCAGCAGATAATTCGGTTAAAACAACAATAGCAACACATATCCCGGTGCCTTCTTTGAAAATGAGAGTCTATGTAATATTCTAGGATTTAAATTTTGAACCTTGTGGAATAATTTTGTGGAAAATTAATGTGTTAATTAAAAGTTCTGTAGGATAAAACTTCAGTTAATTAACTTGAATGTGTCCAGAATAATTTGTTTTGTTCGGTCTTTTGAACATTGTATATATTAGCATTCTTCCTTGTAGATTAAATTTATAAAATTTGTTTAAACGTATTATTTATAGATTTCTCAGTGTATTGAATACATAATGCAAAAGTCAATTTTTGTACAGAATTATCCAATATTCATGCAACACATGTATGCATATTGATTTGTTGATAAATAAAAAGATTTAAACATACGAGAATTTATTACTAATTATTTAAATCCTAATTCAGTACATAACGCAATGATTTAATGAAACAGTGCCAGCAATCATATTTCTTTTGAAACATTTAAATTACCCATTGTGGTCTTTTAACAGATTTCCTTCAAATAAATAGGTTTTTAATCGTATATCTCAAATCATTATAAAACTAGCTGAATAGCCGTCCTTCGCTACGGAGTACATAATATCAAATTAAATACAAAGGTCAACATATGCAATTAATGCATATATACATATATATATACACATACACAGTGGTACCTCGGCTTACCAGTTTAATTCGTTCCATGACGGAGCTCGTAACTCGAAATACTGATATCTCGAATAAATTTTCCCCATTGAAATGAATGGATATCCCATTAATTCGTTCCGGGCTCCCCAAGATACCGCAATTCTTTGTTACATGTTTATAAATAAGACAAATGTGCTTATAAACGACGAACATTGTATAAAAGCGCAATACAATATAATGTACTGCAATAAACTATTGCAATACATCTGTAATAACATATACATCTGCGATATACATCTGCAATAACATATACATCTGCGATATACATCTGCAATAAGATATACATCTGCGATATACATCTGCAATAAATATACTGAAATAAATTAAGTGTAATGTACAACATTTACCTTGCAGATCAGACTTGAAGACCCTTATGGAAGAGGAGTAGGAGAAAGGCTGAACTGAAAAATTAATTCTTATTCGTTGATTTTTGACCTTTTCGCCCTGCTTTCCTCATTTTCGCTTTTATTACCATCTACTCTCTTAAAGTGAACAAGTGAGACACGGAAGATGGGCGATTGTTGCATCGTCCCACTGTGGCTGTAGTGTCCAGATTCTTCTTTCTGAGAATCCGAAGAACGTTTTCGCAGAATCCGTAGAAGGAGGAGAGCTTTGGATCCTAGGACCATCCCCTAGACCCCATGGGGAGTTCCAGTGTGGGGGAGGGAGTTGAATCTATCTCTGTGCGAAAGATGTTGGACTCTGTTCGGTTTCGGCTAACGTGAACAAACGTGAGGCGACTCACGTTTGTTCAGAGCAAGCTGCTCCAGATGAGAATTGTTGAGTGTTAATATCTCGGTTTAAGATTGGATGGTAGTCTTAGAATAATATGTATACAATTGTATAATAATTGTACATAAATGTTGTAAATATTATATGCTTCTCGTGTTCTCATTTGATGAGCACTTAACGCGGCATTCGCTGCGCAAACTAGCGGTGCGATATCTGAAGTTTGGTCGTAACTCGAAGCGAAAAATCTGCCGGGAGAACAACTCATTAAGTCGAGGTACCACTGTATATGCACATACACATACACATACACATACACATACTCATAAACATACACATACACACCACTCCCCTTGACCACTCCCCTTGAGCGTCTGTATTAAGCGACTCTTGGTTAAATCGGAGATACAAGGTGGATGCCTTATAATATTTTTTCGATGGTAGCACAACAGGAACTAGAACATGGAAACCAGTCCTCGGGACTGGAAATCGACCATATTTACCATCAAAAATGTGGAGGTACTCTCATTTTTCATATGTAATTCTCATACCATAGCCTTTTTTTCTAATACTAATTATACAAATTGTGGTAACGGATATCGCCGTCGCTTTCCACACCTAGGCTTCGGTTGGATTCCTGAGAAAGACTTAGTTGTCATCTGGGGTCTGGTTCTCTTGGTTGTCATAAAGTCAATCTTCCTAGTCAAACTGGTAAAATTCCACGGCCCATCTTAGGGGTAATCATCTGCGAAAAAATAAATTATCTATGTGTCTGTATATTACTTTCTCTATATCAGCGGTTCTCAACCTGGGGGGTGCGCCCCCCTAGGGGGGCGTAGAAGAATTTCAAGGGAGGCGTGAGCTTTAAAAAAAGTAAAATAAAAAGTAAAACTAACTATAATTTACTGTACTTAATTTTGCGGTCACAATGTAACCGTAATGTATTTTCGATATACGAACACGAACACGATAATTGAAAAAACACGTAATTGTCGTACGTCTGGACGTTGAAAGTGACCTAAGGTGTGCTTTGTCACAGTT
This sequence comes from Dolomedes plantarius, assembly GCA_907164885.2. Lineage (NCBI taxonomy): Eukaryota > Metazoa > Arthropoda > Arachnida > Araneae > Dolomedidae > Dolomedes > Dolomedes plantarius. The sequence goes on along the minus strand of OU015490.1, from coordinate 210,461,677 downwards.
ACAACCTAATATTCAAAAACCTGTCAAAGACAAACAGTGCCAGCTCTCTCATTAATGTTGTGAAAGTGACTGGTATTACATGCCAACCTTACCTAGATCCTTGGTTACCTCAAATATATTTGATCTGTATTTAATTCTTGGATTCCGTATGTTCTAATAATATGTTCCAAATTAAGATATGTGTAGTAATATTAAATTTTTTTATGGAATTATGTATTCTATATTTTCATTTAATAAACAGCTTCAGTTTCAAATTCCGAATGCATTTTTTGTATTGACCACATATGGTGGTAGTGTGGGGGGGAGGCGTGACCTCACATCAATGTTTAAAGGGGGGCACAGAGCCTGAAAGGTTGAGAATCCCTGCTCTATATTATATTCTCACTCTTCATATGAGCACCGAAGAGGGGACCTAGATTGAGGCTCCAAGGATAAAAACAACAAGAACAAGAACTGCCATCAACTATCGTTTACTCATTACGAACACTCCAGAAGAGATCGACTGATGAAGATAAAGTTTTAAGTTTGGTTTCTAAACCACAAAGGCATTTTTTTACAAAATGAACTCCTCAAGATATATCTATCTATCTATATATATATATATATGAAATAATAACCGTTCCTTATCAATAAAATGCCTATTCAAAATTCATTAATCTTATCGCAATGTAATAACATCCCTCAACCTGAAGTCTCGATCTATCGTTTTTCAAGAGGGCCGACTGAACTGAACAATAAATGCGGCAAAACGATAGGTCCGAGAACATAACAAAGCAATATGATCGTCGGGACTGGATGAAATAAACGTCACACACGGGAAAACAATGATTCGGTAAACGATCTATCGAGACTCGATTGTATATATATATATATATATATATATATATATATATATATATATATATATATATATATATATATATATATATATATATATATATATATATATATATATATATATACATATATATATATATATATACATATATATATATATATACATATATATATATATATATACATATATATATATATATATACATATATATATATATATATATATATACATATATATATATATATATATATATATATATATATATATATATATATATATATATATATATACATATATATATATATATATATATATATATATATATATATATATATATATATATATATATATATATATATATATACACACACATACATATATATATATATATATATATATATATATATGTGTGTGTGTGTGTGTGTGTGTGTGTGTAGTCAACTTGCCCAAAGAACATCAAATTTTAATTGTGATGCATACATTTAGAAGTAATTTATGGATTTTTTCGCTAGACAATAGGGCTTTCCAGTTTGAAATTTTATCCGTTAATTAGGAAATAAAACAAAGCATTAAACATTTTAAATTTAAAAATAATAACAAATGAGAACTTTACTTAATGGCAAGAAAATCTTTTAGAACTTCAAGAAATGAAAGTCTCATTAATACGTTCTGAAGTATTACTTAAAATGCTTTCAAATATTTACGAATTTATTGATTTAAACGTAAGATGCAGATTTTCCTTCAAAAAATAATCTTTAAATTTCCCTCCCCCTACATATTAACATTATTCAGGTTTCCTGCTAATTGCTTTCATTTTTACACTAATTACTTCAAAACAATCTCTTGAGATGCTCTTCTTTTGAATTTTAGATAAAGTAGTATAAATAGTAATTAGAGTTAAGACAGCTGATAATGGAGAAATGGTGTTTCAGAAAAACAAATGAGTGAATTTTAAGTACAATGGTTTGTGCTACAAAATTTAAAAAAAAGGAACAAAGATGTACATAAATGTGTGGTGGATGACTCAAATTATAATATTTGTTTGGTGCTAGAGAAAAAATGAAGACTGGAGGTATTTGATATTTTTCTTGATTAATAAATTAAATTTTTCACATCCTCGTGTAAAATGCATCTTCCTCCCTTATAAATAATTAATGAGACACTATTATTAATACTTTAAAAATATAATAAATGAATGACTTGTAAGTATTCTAAGCCTTTTATTTTAAACAGCTTTTAAATAAATGCTACTATGGACTAGATTTAATTTTCGTTGATTTTCACGTAATTTTTTCCATGGTAATTTTTTTAAAAGTATATTTAACAACCTGATACTTTTTTAAAAAATAAATTGGTGGAATTCCAACATGGTTTGAGGAGATATTCGTATGTTTAAGTATTAAAAGGGGAGTTTCCACTTTTACGTACCTCTAAAAGTATAATTTTTAAACCTATGTTCGATTGTATGTACTACTCATGATTTTTGCTTGATTTACATGAAATGTTTTGACTAACTGCCAATTAATGTTATTTATTATATATGCGATATTTCAAGGTAATTAAAAAATAAAATTATTTTTTATACATAAAAAGTGAATATTTTTTTTTTACATCGAACATTCTGCAGTCAACTACTGTGCGCATTCTGTCAAAATTAATTATTAAGGTAGAGTAATAATTATTTCCTATAAGTGATTACAAAACTTCAGTCAACAAAATACACCATTTTTTAACCTTAACATATTTTAATTTTTTTAAAGATTTTTTATAAGCTTTTACTCAGTCATTTTTGAAATTTCGTATTAAAAATAGCACGTACTAATTTTTTTAATATATTTTATAATAATGTTGATGGATATTGAGCCTGAAGTATTGTAATCACATATAGCAAACAATTACTACTGTACCTTAATACTTTATTGTGACAGAATGAGCACAGTAGTTGTCTGCAAAATGTTAGATATTTTAAAAATGTTCACTTTTTATGCATAAAAAATAATTTTATAATTTTTAATTACCTTGCAATATTGCATATATAATAAATAGTATTATTGGCAGTTGCTCAAACAATTTCATATAAATCAAGAAAAAATCGTGAGTAGTGCATACAATCGAATATAGGTCTAAAAATGATACTTTTAAAGGTACGTAAAAGTGACCACTCCCCTTAAACTAAATGCAATTTACTTTACCGTTGTTTTGTTATTTTAACAGTTTTAATTTTTAGGAAATTTGCTAATATAAATGCAGGAAATAAAACCATTTTAGAGCACCTCTAACATATTACATAGGCACCTCTAACATATTACATGGTTGCTTTATATCAGTGATTCCCGATCGGTGTGCCATAGCACTTAGTGTGCTATAAGATCGGCCAGGGTTTCTGATTTTGTTTTGGATATACAAAAAAATTAGAAGAGTCCGCTTGAAATAAATATTAGATTGGATTAATTACTCTCACTTCCGACAGATTGTGACACAAATCTATAAACTCGTAGAGTTCCAACATAGTTGCATTCGATTAGTGATTCCCAATCGGTGTGCCATGGTACTTTAGGGTGCTATGATATCGGCCAGGCATGCTGAATTTGTTTTGGATAAACAAATAATATATTAGAAAGTCCACTTGAAATAAATATTAAATTGAATGAATTACTCTCACTTCCGACAGATTGTGGCACAAATCGATATACTCGTAGAATTTCAATGATTGCATTAGATAAGTGATTCCCAATATGTGTGGCATGGTAATTTAAGGTGCTATGATATAGGCGAGGTGTGTCACGAATTTTTTTTGGGGATAAATAAAAAAAATAGAAGAGTACACTTGATATAAATATTTAGTTGAATTAATTACTCTCACTTCCGACAGCTTGTGAAACAAATCGATACCCTCGTTTTTGGGGGCGAATAAGCTACCTTCACACCCACAACTATTTTACTTAATATCATAGATTAGTGGTCTAAGCATCAATTTCAAATCTTTCCTTATTAAAACAAAACTATTTTCGTGTATCATATTGTAGTCTTCTAGGGTAATACTATACAGCATCCCATGACTATTTTTGAAACTGTATTAATAGTATTATATTCTCCTGTTACTTATATGTTTCAATAAATGAATAAAATTAGAAAGGGAGTCAGTATTGGATTGAACTAAAATTTAACATGCTCCTGATATATTCTACTTTATTTTAAAAAGTTAAAAAGCTAAAATTTTAGCAAGGATGCCTCAAATTTCTAATCTCATTCCGAAGGGCTGCACAAACATAAAAAGATTAGGAATCCCTGCACCATATATTAGTTTGTTTAAGTATTATAAATAAAGTTAAATTCAAACGTATTTTGTTCCTTAAGAGTGTTAAATTGTAGGAACTTTAGACATATAAATTCAGGAATTAAATTAGTTTAGATCATTGGTGACATATTATATAGGCAGAGATAACAATGGAAACTGTCCATTCGGAAGATAATGCTACATTAGACCCGCGGATATATTGTTAAAGGGCGTCTAGGTCATACAAGAGTCCTCGATTTTGAGGCCAGACAGCCCCAAGGGTTCACGGACAAATGGGTTCTTTTAACTTTGTCTCTTCTCCCATTTCGTCAAACTTATCATAGCATAGTATTGGACAGTAAAATTTGATAGTTAAAAATAAGTTTCTCTGGAATCTTTAGAAATTTATTTATGGTAACTACAAACTTTTACAAAAACAATTAATCATCATAAATATCTAGATGTGTCAACTTATCATATTTTCTTAAGACGGGAAAAAACTATTTTGAAATTTTAACTATACATTTTCTTTCAGAAATAAAAGTTAAGAAGTATTTTCAAACTAACATTTTGCACGTAATAACTGGTTTAAATACACTGCTGGCCACCCAAATTGCAACACCAAGAAAGACAAGAGATATCACAACAAAATTTATTTTGTAGATAACATGTTGACCAAGTATCAAATGATTAAATTTATAGACTTCTGTGAAGTGTGGTTCCTGCCAAAATCAGTAGCCAGAGTAGCCGCCATTGTTGGAGATCACCGCTGCCACATGCCTCGGCATTTATTCAAAGAGACTTTGGATGAGTTCTTGGGGTACAGCAGACCAAGCAGCTTCCACACGTTGTCAAAGTTGATCTGCTGTAGCAGCTGGGGATGGAATCTGGGTCAATCATAGAGAAACCAGTGACCACATGTTTTCTATCGGCGAAAGATCCGGAGAGCGAGGCAGCCAGGGAAGCAATTCAATCTGGCGATTGACGAAGAACCGTTGGACAATGCGTGCCACGTGTGGTCGCGCATTATCCTGTTGAAATATGGCTGTGGGCAAGCCCTGAAGGTAAGGAAGGACAACTGGCTCCAACACCTCGGAGATGTAGCGCTGGCTGTTTAAAATACCGGCAATACGTACTAGAGGTGTGCGAGAGTGATATCCAATACCGCCCCATACCATAATACCCGGTGCAGGACCAGTGTGGCGGTGCATAACGCAGCTGTTCAGCATCCGCTCTTCACGGTGTCCCCAGACTCGAATGCGACCATCGTGGTGTTGCAGACAGAAACGTGACTCGTTAGTAAAGGCAATTTCATTCCATTCTGCCGTCCACATCCTTCTGTCATCGCACCATTGGCGGCGGAGACGTCTGTGGTTCTGCTTCAAGGGTAGACAAAGCAATGGACGTCTTGCGGACAGACCACTCTGCTGTAAACGGCGTCAAATGGTACGCGCAGACACTGGATGATGCGTTACAGACTGCATGTGCTGTGCTATGGTTCGTGATGTGACTGAGCGATCCGTCACTGCCATGCGCACAATTTGCCTGTCATCACGTGGAGTGGTGCGCTGAGGTGGATGCGATCGAACACGCCGGTTCGTCGTATCCTCCTTCATCCAACGATCACATATCCCCATTACAGTTGTTTGGTTTCGTCCAACACGACTACCGATTTCCCTGAAAGATAATCCACAATCTCGGTAGGCCACTATCCTTCCTCTGTCGAACTCAGATACTTGATCAAAAGATGATCGCTGTTTTCGACGAGGCATAATTGATCGTTTTTTTTAAACCACAAGAAAAACACAATTGCCGAACTTTAAATCGTCAAAATCTCCAAGCCTTAAATAGCGCTTTGAAGTGGCGCCACAGGCGCGCGTGATGTGCGTCTGCGCTGAAATTCTAATCATTTGCATATCTTACCTCCGCTAATGCATGTTGTAAATTTCATATTATTTGCATGTTTCCGTCAGGGTGTTGCATTTACAGTGGCCAGCAGTGCATTTCGCATCAATATATCTCGGAGGAAGCAAGTAAATGTAAACAGTGTCATCTTATTACTGGGCTACTTCATCTATTTTTTTAAGTATTTTAGGTGCAAATTTATACAAAAGGAAAATCTCTCGATCGTGTGTTTCTTCATTTTAAAGTATGTTGTTGTTGTTTGCCGATGTGGGCCATATTTTTATTAAGACCTTCGCACTTAATCCGCGGGAATCGTTGGTTACATTCAAAGGGGAAACCATGAATCAACATCAACTGCTGGTGTCAGCTCACTTTCGACGAAACATCCCCAGGGGCTACATCTTGGGGTGCCGTACTTTCTCCTACCGTCTCTGACGTCATACAAGGACTCCATTTCTACGGATTTAACGTCTCCATATCCACGGCCTAGACACGTAGATATTGAAGGGTACCGTGGAAATTTATTTGAGCACAAATCGACCCCAATATCAAAATTTCTTTTGCGTATATTATTATTCTCCAGTTTGTCCTGAACCATTTGCGAAAAAAAGCTTGCAGCTCCGATGATGTTTCGCAATGTTACACACAAATTTTTTTGGGCCTTTAACTATCAGAAAAATGTAAAAAAAGTATGGCGATCTTTATAATTAAGTTTTTATCAAAAATTTATATTTAAAAATTTTTTAACCGCGCATATTAACTGTAAGTACAATCGCATTCGATCCTTTAAATAGTTAAGTGTAGTCATAGACTTTAAATCTGGATTTAAAGTCCCGGCGGGCTTTCATTGGGATTCAATCTGAGCCGACCCCGTTCGAAGCTTCACTCGCTAGCACTAGGATACTTAAGTCCTCATATTGAAAAATATCCAAAGTAAGAGTACAGAATTAAAGAAAATACATGATGTCGATCTATAAATATCGACGTGTCGATTTATAAATTGCCAGAAAGTGGTAAATTTGTCTGATTCAGACCGCAATCAAGGCTATTTGACGACCTTATTCGCAAAATCACAATGAAGTCTTTAAAAGCCGAACTTTAAAAGCCCCAGACACAGTCAATGATTTTTGTACTCCAAGAGATTCCATTACATTGTGGATTCTATGCTATTTTAGTAACAAGGGGCTTGTCAGTAATTCATATAACTAATCGGCCTCATTTAATTCAATAAAATTACATGTACGGAAAACTATGAAAATGCTATTTTATCAAGAAAAAATATACAGAAATTGTAATGAAGCATGATTCAATAATTTGTTGTTTGTTTCAGATTCCCAAAAGTACCACTTGCAAAGCTGTGATTGAAAATTTATTCAAAAAAATTACAATTGAGAAAATCTTTCAAACTGCCTTAATAAAATTAATATACAGAGAAATAGTAATAAACCATAGTTGGGTAATTTGTAAATTGTTTCAGATATCCTCAAAGATCCAGAAGTAAAACTGTTAAAAAAAATTACATGTATGGAAAACTATGAAACTGCCATATTATGAAATTAATATACACAGAAATTGTAATATACCATGGATCAGTAATTTGTAGTTCGTTCCAGATATCCACAGAAATTCCAGAAGTATAGCTATAATGCAGAAGAGAGGTAGTTCAATAAAATTACATATAATGAAAACTATGAAACTGCCATATTATGAAATTAATATACCCAGAATTTGTAATGTACCATGGTTGGTGTCGTGTCTGCCACGTCAACTCCTGTTTTTTTGTCCCTGTACTTTCCTCTCAAGAAAGCAGGGGAGAAGGGCAATGACCCCGGCTCGATAAGGGATTCGAGATTGTTGACGGTGCCCCGGACAGAAGTCAGGTGGGCCGTGGGAGAGAGTGTTTGTGCCCACGAGAGAGAAGGCGTGTGGTTTTTTTTTTTTAGTCTGCGGTGTTGGCTCTTGAGAGAGTCGGGCAGACGAATACGGTGCTTGGGTGTATTGAGACCCCGAAGACGCACTAGGTCTTTGTTAGGTAACAGTCATTGGGAGATGACTGAAATAGTTAATTGACTGTATAATACTGTATAAGTTTGTAGACAGCGGCATTTGTGCTTGCGAAAGAAATAAAACTTTGAATATTCACTGGTGTGTACTGAACTTTATGCTGTGAAAATGTATTTGTGTATCATTGAATACGTCTTGACAAACGAACCAAAGTGAACCCGTAGAAGTGAGGCGGTTCAACAGTTGGGTAATTTGCATTTTGTTCCAGATATCTCCAGAAGTTACGGAAGTATAGCTATGATACAAAAGAGAAGTTTTTCAATACAATTTCATTTAATGAAAACTATGAAACTGCCATATAAACAAATTAATATACACAGAACTTGCAATAAAACCCGTTTCTGTGATTTGTAGTTTCTTCACGTTATCCCCAGAAATTCCGAGATTAAAGTTATGATCCAGAAGTAAAGCTGTTCAATAAAGTCATATGTACAGAAACCTATGAAATTGCCATATTATAAAATTACAGGTAATATGCACAGACTACAAGGCAACTTCAAGGGAGTGGGTCTTGACACTCTCTATACTAAAGATCTGTGTGGGTGAAATTGGGAAACAATAGGACTCCTGATAAAATGCTATATTTTTTTAATCTTTTGGTATACTCTTTTATACCATTCATTGTTCCGAGTGATCCATAAGTCAGTAAGCATGTTAAAAATCCATATTTAACTAAAAAATTAACATATGGCAACCCAACAAGTAAAGAAACTCACGATAAAACGCCGAGTTATTTTTAAGACCTGAGAAAAAAATTGCATAATTAATTACAAATATGTCAACCAGATGGCGCTCCATATGAAACAAAAGACAATAAGGATAATAATGCTATGTCAACAGCTCTTTATCAGATAAGGTCAATATGAGAAGCTTCTTGCCGCAGATAACTCAAATTCCCTTTCAGTTCCTTTAATAGCTGCCACGTTTGTAGATACGACAATGCTGGTTAAGTGCTATCTCGTGGACATTTATGCAATTTATTATTATTATTTTTTATTTTTATTTATTTTTTTGGGGGGGTGGGGGGGTAGGGGATCTTAAAAATGCTGACACCATAATATGAGTGTTTGCACTGATTGCTTTGTTATTATTGTTTAGTGAAATATGGAATTTAAAAATGTTTGCTGAGTTTTGAATGTCCGGCATTTGGTCTGCCAATGGAAATTGAAAAAAAAATATTGTTAATTCCTATAACATGGGTACGCAATACTTGTTAGACAGGAGGCCTTTTAATTTTTTTTTCTATGATATTTGTATGATAACTTTTTTTTTACTTATTTCATTTTAAATCAAGATTTGCAAAAAGAAAAAAAAATATTTTAATAAAATAAATGAAATTTGGTTACCTGTATCCGTCTGCCATTTTTAAAAGCATCTCATATACGAAGTGTAGAACAAAATAATGAATATAATAAGGAAAAATGATCAGTAATATGACCTTAAGTAAAAAAGGCTTTTCTTTAAAATGCCAATTTTCTATCCTTACATACAAAATTAGAATGATATATATTATTTTTTACCACATTGAAAACACTTACAATTCACAAATAAGTATTTTAGTGTAGAATAAGTGATTTTTCCAAACTTTTTTTCAAAAATGTTAGCATTTTTCAAAATACTCCGTGAGTATTAATTTCCTTCTCATTTTTTTCTAAATTTCACAGAATTGGGAATTGCAGTATTTGTCACATACCTGTGCTTCATACTTTGAAACCACAAATATTTCCCAAATTTATAGACCATGGAATGAAGAAAAAAAGGCAAAAACGTTAAAGACAATTACAGGCAGATTGAAAAAATATATTCATGGAATCTGATTATTATTATTATTATTATTATTATTATTATTATTATTATTATTATTATTATTATTATTATTATTATTATTATTAAAAAATAATTCACTGTTATATTTATAATTATGTGGTAAAGTTACATTAAAAAAATAAAGTTTTTAAATTATAAGGAACATTTATAAAAATTCTTGGATTTCTAAATAAATTTTAAAAAATAGAGCTTATTCTGTCACAAAATACTCATTTGTTAATTATAAGTGTTTTCAGTGTATCAAATAAGAATATTAATAATTCTCTCTCTGTACATTGAGTGAAAAATTGAAAATTAAATAAAAGAAGTTTGAAGGTCCATTGTTCCTAAAATTACCCGAGAATGTGATAAAATATATGACCTAAAGTATTCAGAGCAATCTAGCTTATACTAATAATATCAAGAGATCCTATACTAATTAAGTGATATACCAGAAAAAAATTAAAAGAATAACAATATATACATATATTTTTTTAACCAATCGAAACTATCAAAGTAATTGAAACCAAAATAATACTATTTAATAAATAAATACCCGTAATCGGTGAAGGATAATCTACATTGAGAAAGTCACGACATTCCTCAAAAGAATGAGAACAAGTGCAAACAGTATAAATAGACTCATTGATGGACGCAATAGAATAAATTACTGTTAAAGAAAATTAACAGAATCTTATCCTGATACATGACCCAGCAACTTAATAGACATAATTAAACCTGTAACAGAATTCCAGAGACGAATTAAGCTTCTATCTGACCTGTATTTCCTAAACAATTACACTGAAACATTTTGAAGAGTTGTACCCAATAAGATGTTTCTCATTTATACCTTTTGTTCAGTGGATTTCAAGTGCCCTTGCATTGAAACTGCGACTTCAACTCTACGTTTCCGGGCTTAGGCTTTCTTTATTTCTTTGATACCCATTTTTACTAGATGGAATAGAAAGATTATTTTTTTTTACATATTTGGTGGAAGAAATAGTGTTTGCACTAGCACACGTTCCTGGTATTTTGGATGTTCATGTTCGAATCACTGTGATATTATGGAGGGCAACAATAGACGAAGTGTGTGAACAGACTATAAAAGCATATAACACACGGATTCCCAACATTTTATATTTGAGGCACCCTTAAGTTTAAATTTAATTATATATATAATACTTAAAGAAACGAATATTTGATACAGGGATTCCTAAACTTTTCCCTTTGTGGTGAGTTTTGGAATGAGATCAGAGACATGGAACATATTTCTTAGAATTTTAGTTTTTTTTCAAATTTTTAAATATTATATTAAATTGGAATATCTTTGAGGAACTTTTTAAATTTAAGCTGAAATAAATGCCTATTCAATTACTGATTTTATTCACTTATTAAAAGATACAAATAGCAATCACTAGAATAGGATATATTAATACGGCTTCAAAACCAGCCGTGGGATTCAGCATAGTATTACAGTATTACACTAGAGGAATACAATACAAATCACTTAAATAATTTTGTTTTATTAATGTGATACCTGTGATCAATGCTTAGAGGACAAATGGCTTAACACTTTCTGAAGAGATTTTTATTTAATCCCATCGAACCCAGAAAACGGAACAATATTGTTGTTGCTGTTGTTGCTGATGCTCGCTGGCCGGAAGTGTTCCAGACCAGGTCCATACAGGTTTTACGGGATAAGAAGTGCGGCTCCAGTTTACAATAGCACCACAATGGTCGGAGACTGTCTTAGCTAGGTACCACCTAATTTTTCACCGAGCAACAGCAGGGGTGACATCTGGAGTGATCGTACTTTGTCCAACCCTCTTTGACCTAATAGAGGGAATTTCAGGCCAACGGATTTAACGTGGAAATATCCCGATTAGACACGAATGTATTTAATGTCTCTTGTCGAGATTCAAACCGAGATAATATTATGCGAGCTAATATTATTACGCTAATATTTATGTATTCAAAACTAAAATCAAATTCCCCTATTCTAGTCCTCCCAAATTGTACTAAAGAAATAATTTTTCTACGTTATGATATACTATTAAGTTCGTCAAAATGTTTGTTCGGTTTTAAAGCAAAAATAACCGACTTTTTTTTTTCACCTATAATTTAATCGATTAATCTTTCAGGGAAATTCATAATTCCCTTTTCTCAAAACATACGCTGCACATTTTTTAACACCTACCTTGACATACAGATTGCAGAAGATTAGACTCCTACATTTCAAAGGGTAGTAAAAAAGCGAACGAAACTATTTATAGGCAAAAGCTTTATATTCTGAAATGTACTGACAATCTAGCTTTTTTTCCCACTAGGTTGTTAAAATAACATCACTCAGGTGGTGCCCGTTATTTGTGATTCACTGTAGACCCCCTTCAGTGAAGTTTCCCATCACTCTTTCGGTCATCTCTGGGGAAATGGCGGCAACTTCCTCACAAATAGTGGACTTAGGAACCCGTTGCATATTTTTAGGTGTTTCAATGTTCCGAGGACGAAGAAATTTCCTTCTTAAGCCTTTCAGGTGCAACAAGTCCCCCCGTTTGCACAATACAGATTTTTTTCCGATTTTTTTAACCTAAAGAATCTTGAAATTTTCCCAATGAAAGGTTGCAAATTTTTTTTTTACTTCTTTAAACTGATAAAAGATGGGAGTGCTAACCGTTTTTCTACTCATTTAACTGGAATACATTGCAAAAAAATACTAGGTTTAGGCGTTTGCACTGTGCAAACAGCGCCCCTCAAAGGGTTAATCCAGGTCCAATTGCTCTCACGTTTAAACCTGTCGCACGATTATTTTTCGATCAGGAATGACATCAGTTGCACGCGACCTAAAAACCCTTTGTGTCGCAGTTACATAACTATTGCTTTCAAACCACGGCTAAATAACGAAACCTTGATGTTCCCCTGACTAACTGATGGTGTCTATTTAGAACTAGAAAATCCCTCGAACTGTTGCCTTCTCTTCAATTGCCCTAAAATCCACCTGCCCTTACTAGTGACCTTCAGAAATGTGGAAATATATTCTGCCGCACCCATTAATAATGCGTAACATGCTGAAAATATTACTAATTTCGCTAGTCAGTAACACTAAAATGACGACCCAAAAATCAGTAATTTTGGCAATTATTTGTTTTAACACTAGAAGGACGGGAATTTTTTCTAACTAAAAAGAATGAATGCCGTCATTTTGACGGTTAAAAATAAAATCAAGAATATTTAATTTTTTTAAATATTTAAATACTTTAAATTTTGAAATATTTCATACCATTATATAATAAATCACTGTATATTTAGACATATTTTTATGCAGGTAAGCCGAGCTGACAACCTGGTATGGTTTATCCGTAAAAATTTATGCATGGTTTATGCAGGTCTTATTTTTCAACACCAATATATCCCAAGAGCCAGTATTTCTGTTATTTGCAAAAGCGGGAAGAGACGAAATAACATTTATGTTTATACAACATTTATGTTTGACGAAACAACATTTATGTTTATTTATTTTTAACCAACAAACATGTTAGAGTAACTAACATTTTTGCGGTATTATTTTAAAGATTTCAGCCTGTTTTCTATATTGCCATCAAATTGACGGCTTTCAGTCTTTGTAAGTGTAGAAGCAGAATGTTATGATTCACCGCGGTGTGTGGTCGAAAGATGGCCAAGAACAAAACTATTATAAAAACTTCAGAGGCAAAAATAAATAAAGGCTTGTACACTAAGGGGACGTAAAAGAATAGCTGTCCGTGTGGCCATTGATAGCGATCAAAAGATTATAAATATTCCAAGATAGATGGACGTTATTTTATGGCCCACAAAAAAACTTTCAGCAGATAATGGTCAAAGTTGTATTGTAAATGAAAATTATGGTGGGAAGGTACTTCGTAGACTATGAACAGGAGCAGTATAATAAAGGACCAATTGGGGCAGGAACTACTGAGAGAAAAACAGCCCACTGCCCAATGAGAGAAAAAGGGGGGGTCAAAATGGCTCCTGCAAACGGACAGTGTTGCCAACTTGGGGGTTTTGCCCCTAAATTTGGGGGTAAGTTAGTCGCAAAGGGGTGTTTTTAGGAGCCCCATTTTTTAGGGGCCGTTTATGGGGGAAAATCTTTTAACATTTTGAACAATCGAGACGCGTTTCTTGATTAGATTATAAGTTCCATACATATGTCAAATGTAAATAAACCTCCATTTTATTGTGTGTGTATTTTCTATTTATTTCAATTTATCTCTCAAACAGGATGCCTATTTGGAACCAGAATTTCTTTTAGGAAGGTCTAGGGTGATCTTAAATTGGTGTTAGAGGGAAACAGGGGGATTTCGAAATGGCGCTAGGGGGAGGCGCTTCGTAGAGGTTGGCAACACTGCAAACGGACAACAGCCCTTCCAAGTAAAAAAAAAAAGAATAACGAGAGATGGTCCAGAGATTGCGCTGGCTGTTTTCCTAGAGCTCGGACGATACAGAGTCTCGATTGAACTGCCTCGGAGTCTAGCGGTTGTGCCGGGAACCCGCCATGATAATCAATAATATGACTTGATTTGGACCCCTGTAATCGAAGCCATCTCATCGCTGTACTCTTCAACAGTAGTAAGTGCCTCCCGATAGTTTATTAAAATAATTACTTTGATCAAATAGTTTGCCTCTGCTTCTGATTCCTCATGTGTTAAATGTTAATATGAAGGGGAATATTATTCTGTTAGTAATTACACTTTAAATGAATTTTGTGCTTTGTCAAATAAATGTATGATAAAGGCCAATTCTCTGTCTTTCTTTCTTGCCCCAACACATGCATGTATCCATTGTTTTAAGGTTATTTAATAACCAATAGTAGGTATCCAACACGTTTTCTCCCTCTCTTTACTATCGAATATAATTTTCTAAATGTGTGTGCATATTTCTCGTAAAATTAGAAAAAGTCGTAAAATTTCAAAAGCCCAAGGACATAAATGCAGACACAGTGCTCAATATTATGTCCGAAACCGTCAAAATGACGGCAAACAATCTACAAGAAATTGTTTCGAATTCGTTAAAGACAACTAACGTTCTGTTATTCTATGATGGCTTTACTAGAGCTATCCTACTCATAAGAGAACGAAGATTTTTCTTTTACCCAATATAATCACTGATTTTTTCAGCTTAATTTACATAAATAGTTCTCTACAAAATGGTTTGAAAGGTATGTGATGAATTTATTTCGTTTTCATCTCTTAATGGATTATTATTGTTGTAAATGGTTTACGCCAATACGGACACTTGTGAATGAAGACATTTATGCTTTATCCTAGAGAATCGTAGGATGCTCTCAAATTGGTCCCCCTACACGAAAACCAAAACCCCCAGGGGGTTCCCATGTCAAGTTTTGCGAAACGCCTACAGGGGGCCGGGATTAAATATCGATAATTCATAGATTATTTTTTATTTATTTTCAGGGTGTCCGGGACATATTAAAAAAATATTTATTGACTTAAAACTTTTATTTTTTTGTAATGTTTAACCTTATAATTTGTAAACAAAATCACATTATAAAACTTCTCATAAAGTTAAAAAAAAATTGTTATTTAATTCTTTTTTTAGAAGTAGGGCATTTAAAATCGTTATACCTCGAAAAACTATTTGTCGAATTTCAAATTTTTTCATTTAAATAAACAAAAGTATATAAGTTTTAATTATATTCAGCGTTTTTAAAAATGTTAATTAAAAACTAAAAATATTTAGATAAAAAAAAAAAAAAATAAGTAACTTATTTTTTAAAAATCATATTTTCAAAAATAAATATTTTTTTTAAATTTGCTAAATCAAAATTAAAGTAAAATGGTTGAGAATGACATGTTCCAATTTTAAAACATTTTTCTTAAACGGTTCTTGATTTATAACAGTTTAAAGACGATAAATGGAGAAAAAAACCATCATGCTAAAAACGCATTTACAGTTTTAAACAAAGATTGGCTGCTATTAGAACGTTGCAAAAAAAAATAATAATATTTCCTGTTCTAATTAAGATATAAACATGATTTAAACGTCAGTTTCAGCGGAAAAGAACACAACATTTTTTTATGCAATACATGTTTTCGAAAAATTCAAGAATTATATGTACTAGACCCTCTTAATTTCGTAATGTATATGAAATTTACACAGTAATGGCAGGAATCAACTCAAGTACCAATTTACGAAGGAAGTTTGAATAATTCTTACTTTCAAAAGTAAATAATTGTTCAAATCCTCTTAGAATCAAAACTCATTTAAAATACCGTATATTTCAAAAATTAATTCACTTTTCCTGAAGTGCATTTCTTAAAGTTTATTCAGAACCATCATAGGATATGACAATTTAAAATGAGCTCTTCAGAACGATTAACTATTATTTAAATGATGAGTTGAAGAGTTACTTCATTACTATCTCACAAGGAACGCACTTTCCCTCTTCTAAGCTGCTTTTCAAGTGATAAAAAGACCCTGCTATTAAAGTGCAAAGTGATTGAAATGAGATTCAAGTAAGATACAATATTTTCCTTTTAGTCACCTTAAAATAAGAGGAATGGATATTAAGAAAAAGTATTTGAGTATTAAAAATTCGAAGAAATATATCTTAGACTGTAATACATTTTTTTCAGTTTATGGCGAGTAAATATATTTTTTAATCAATGTATAATGAAGGCAATTTCATTTTATATATCTGAAAAGAAAGGTTTTAGTCTCAATGACAATAAAATAAAGAAATATCAAAAAAAGCATTTATATTCGTATAAATGCAGAGGCTATTCTTTATATAACAATATTGATATTTATTTTATTGTTATTTTAACTTAATCTAATTTCCTTTTAACCGATTCTTTTGCAACAGAGTCTACCCAAGTATTAAATTTTATATAACTTATTCTGTTATAAAGATATATTTTACGATGATTTTCTTGATTGTAAGTTGTATAGAATGTGATCTCAAAATACATGACTCATACGCTACAATGACTTAAAATTTGCAGCAAGTAGAAATACTGAACGTAGTAGACTGAGCAGCAAGTAGAAATATATACAAGACGAAATACTGAAATATCATACTCTGTACAAAATATTTCAATTTCTCACAATGTGAAATTGAAGCTTAGTAAAGAGGACATGAATCAGAATTTATATATATATATATATATATATATATATATATATATATATATATATATATATATATATATATATATATATATATATATATATATATACACACTATGGAGGGAAAGCGATAAAAATATAATAAAATAAATGTTTATAATTATGATGAAAATCTGGATAAATCAGTTTCCATGAGTGGTTATACATACACATTACTTAACCAGTTTTGTTTGAAGGCAGTTCAAAATGTAAATCTTTGTGAAATCGTAAAATATCACATTGAATGAGCAAAATATTCAATATATATTTAATTGGATTCGTGTTTCCTCAAATACACTCACTGTAAAAAGATTGTTATTTATTTTCATGAAAAACGGGTTTGAATAATGGGCTGTTTACAAAGCATTATTATTAAATAAATGTAATAAAATATAGTTCCCTACGGCAAAGTAGAACGCTTTTGCTTTAAATTGGTTCAGTCACCTCTTTATGAAACTATTTCTGTTGAAAGTAGGGAACATATTTGGGTAAAGTAATAAAATTGTATTTAGTGAAATACATATTGAAATTCAGAGTTTTTTCAGAGTTCCATTTGTTCAAATTAGCTTCAAACATGAAACCATTAAACGAAACCATTACGAAACACTTTACGAAAACGTAATCCAAAATAAGGGGATAATTTTATTTCCAAAATTTGCATTATTTGAAAGTCATTTAAGCAGTGACGTAGCGAGCATAACTGGCGCCCGGGGCACGATATCTTTTTAGAGCCCCCACCCGAAAAACATACTGTTATATAATATGTAGAATTGGTGAAAAGGACCATTTGGTGCCCCTCTGCGAGCGGCGCCCAGGGCATTATAAATCCCCTTGCCCCTCCCCCTCTCGCAACGCTACTGCATTTAAATGTACATTCCTTACTTGTATTTATCTACACTGGTGTAAGAAATTAAGAGAATTTGCAGACTTGGTCGATTATCTCTAGAACTACTGTACCGATTTTAATGAAGTTTGATGTGTACATACATTAATACAATACAAAACAAATAATCAGTCAATAATTGTAATACACACGCATGATCGTGCGAACACTCGTTGGAGTTGGAAGGTATGAAACAGCGGCTGCAGAATAAACAAAAAATGGGTTAATAGATAGGTTAATTTTCCAGCAATTCGTTAATTTCAAATTGTAACAGTAAAAATGAGTAACCAACAACGTTTAGATGATGGAATGAGGTGGCAAATTGTGGGGAGGCTAGAAGAAGGCCAATCTCAAGTTCAAATTTGTAGAGAGTTCAATTTAACGCCCAGCGTCGTGTGTAACTTAAGTAAACAATTTCAGGATACCGGATCCATCGAGAGAAAGCGTGGGCAAGGTCATACAAGAGCCATGACGGCCAGAGAAGATCGCCATTTGTCAATTATAGCGAGGCGTAACCGGAGTGCTACAGCTTCTCAACTCTATCTTGATTAGTATGTAGCCACAGGAACCCGTGTATCCAGGGTGACTGATTCCAAAAGACACCATGAGAGAGGGTTGTTTGCAAGAAGACCTGCTGTTTGCGTCCCGCTCACTTCTACGAACAGGAGAATCCGTTTATCATGGTGCAGAGAGCATAGATATTGGAGTATGGATCAATGGGCAACCGTTCCCTTCACTGATGAGTCCAGGTTCAGCCTAAACACGGATTCTCACTGTACGTTCATATGGAAAGAACAAGGGACCCGATTTCTACCCTCCAATGTCCGTGAAATCGACCATTATGGCGGAGGAGGTTTAATGGTCTGGGCAGGCATCATGTTGGATGGCCGCACACCTCTCCATGTCTTTGAAAGAGGCACTGTGATTGGTGTGAGGTACAGGGATGAGGTCTTGGAGCCCTATATTCGCTTTTTCTGGGGTGCAGTTGGCCCTGAGTTCATTTTAATGGACGGTAACTCGAGGTCACAGAGAGCTCTTCTGGTCGACGAATTTCTAAAGAGTGAGGATATTCGCCCGAATGGATTGGCCAGCCAGATCTCCAGACCTTAAGCCTATATAGCATGTCTTTGACGCTCTGGGGAGGGCAATTGCAACTCGCAACCCCTCTCCGAGAACCATCCAGGGAATGAAAACAGTGTTGCTGAACGAGAGGGACCAATTGCCACAGGAAATGATAAACTACCTTATTTCAAGTATGAAATCACGCTGCAAGACCTGGATATCTGTAAGAGGGGACCATACCCCCAATTAGCCTATCTATTAACCCATTTTTTGTTTATTCTGCAACCGCTGTTTCATACCTTCCGACTCCAACGAGTGTTACGCACGATCATGCGTGTGTATTACAATTATTGATTGGTTATTTGTTTTGCATTGTATCAATGTATGTACATATCAAATTTTATTAAAATCGATACAGTAGTTCTAGAGGTAATCGACCAAGTCTGGAAATTCTCTTTATTTCTTACACCAGTGTAAATATTAGGGTGGCACAAATGAAAGTGATACTTTTGGATTTTTTCTGTAATGGTTTATTGGCTGTAATACCTGTACACACAGGAACTACATATTCATTACACGGAGTCGCC
Organism: Dolomedes plantarius; assembly: GCA_907164885.2. Taxonomy (NCBI): domain Eukaryota; kingdom Metazoa; phylum Arthropoda; class Arachnida; order Araneae; family Dolomedidae; genus Dolomedes; species Dolomedes plantarius. The sequence goes on along the minus strand of OU015490.1, from coordinate 210,442,097 downwards.
TTGTCGTTTCAAGCAAGTGTCCCACTTCTAACCAGATTATGGATACCCTTATTGAAGATTGCCAGTGATTTTTCTGCGATACCAGTCTTTTTAGGTGTCCGGGACCTCTGCATCATTAGCGAATCGTAAGCCATTGAAAGCCTTTTTAATAGGCTGAAAATGTTGTAGCTGCAGGACTACAGGGCGGGGCTATTGGGGGAGGGATGGTCGAGAACCTCCAAAGTGATGCTCTACATGTCTCTACATGTTCGATGTTGAAATGTCATTTATCAAATTCCCTAAAACATCTGAACTATGTATACTGGGATAGACACTCTTTCCTGCTTACATCCTTCATACTACGATACATTTCATCGTCACCAACACGTTCTGATGTTAAAAATTTTATAACCGATCGCTGGCAATCTCTTTCGACGAATCCATGTCAAAACTGTATCTAGTCACCCTGCTTAAAGACTTTCAAACAAAACACTGACATTTTTCTATGATAACATTTTCTATGATGACATTTTTCTATGATTTTGCTATCATAACAACCATTGAAAGCATTTTTCAATAGGCCGAAAATGTTGTAATCGCAGGACTATAGGGCGGGGCTATGGGGGAGGGATGGTCGAGACATCCCAAGGGATGTACCGCAGCAAATCTTATCCACGGCAACAATTGGACGTTGACCGAGTGCGCTTGATAAAGTATCTGCATGTTCCGTGCTCAAATGTCATTTATAATTTCCTTAAAATCTCAAATGTCAAATGTCAAGATCTCAAATGTCATTTTATCAAATTCCATAACACATCTCAACTATGTATACTGGGACAAACATTCTTGCCTGCTCATATCCTTCATAGGACAATACATTTGAACGTCACTAACACTTCCCGAAGTTAAAAATTGTATCACTGATCCAATTGGATCTCTTTGAACGAATCCATGTCAAAACCGTATTTAGTCTCCCTGCTTAAAGGCGTTCAAACACAAATCTGACGTTTTCTGACGATAACAGCTTTGCTTCGACATCATCAACACACAATATCATCTCCTAGCGCAAACATAAAACTCTAAATATTTACCCATTGAAGGCAATTCAAAATTTTTACTTTCATTATGGCCTCTCTAATATTTCAGTTCCTATTCGTACAATATTAATTTATAATTTTCCGTATTATTTTTATTATTCATGTAAGTTCACGTGGTGGTAGGGTAAATTAGGGTTTTTAGGAAATATTAGATACACTACGTAATTTGAAAAGATATATATTTCTCTCTCTCTCTCTCTCTCTCTCTCTCTCTATATATATATATATATATATATATATATATATATATATATATATATATATATATCAGTTCATACTCGTACAATATTAATTTATAATTTTCCTTATTATTTTTATTATTCATGGAAGTTAACGTCGTGGTAGGGTAAATTAGGAGTTTTTTTATCAATAAAAAAATTAAAAGCTTGGATTTCTTCTGTCAATAGGAGGAAATTAATAGGAATAATAATAAATTAGGAAACTAATAAATGAGGAGGTAATTTTTATCAATATAAAAAATTAAAATCTTGGATTTCTTCTGTCAATAAAATACATATCATTAAGCTTTATCATATATTTTTAAGTACTAAACTGAAGAACTTATCGGCCGAATTATCATTTTCAGCATTTGGTATATGATTTACTATTAACACGAGCTAATCATTTAAAAATAAACTTATTTTAGATATATGACATTGCAAATAATACTTATTGTGTTATAAATTTTACTAACCCTAAATTAAATAATATAAATTTCAATTGTATTTTTGATAAACTACATGATATGTTCCCAGTAAAAGAAATAAAAATTAAACGTTCATTTAAATATACACTGCCTTTGGGTAGACGTATATTTAACTATAATCAGGTTTAAAAAAAATTATTCTGAATCTATCAATTTAAATTGTTTATTTCATCTTCCCAAATACAATAGTTATGTTGACACAGCACATGGTAATGTAATAACAGGCAATTTAGATATAGTTGACAATTTAGCACTGCATGAGTTGATGAATTTAGGAACTAAATGTCGATTAGCTACAGTGACGTAGTGGGCATAACTGACGCCCGGGGCACGACAGGTTTTTGGCGCCCTCCCGAAAAACATATAGTAATATAATATATAGAATTAGTTATTTGGAATCATTTGGTGCCCCTCTGCGAGTGGCGCCGGGGGCATGATAGATACCCTTGCCCCCCCCCTCTCGCTACGCCACTGATTACCTAGTACTTTTAAAAATAAAAAGGTAGTAAATATCTTAAATGCTGATTTAGATAAATTTATTTATAAAATAGCTATTAATTATTCTATCCAAACAGAAGCCTTCAATCTTTGGAAAATGAATTTACTGAAGCTTGTACATTCTAAACTACCTAATAAAAGTAATTTCTTTAATCACTCTAATAAAAACTTAAATGATGCTATAAAACACTTACAAGAGTATTTTATAATAACATATGTAGATAAAGCTGCTAACAATTATACAATTATTTGTAAAAAATATTTTGATATATGTTTAAAAATAACTGTTAGACAATAGTGATCTTTTTCAGCCTTTGAGAGAATCTAGCTGTGTAATTATTAAGAAAATTATTGTAAAATATAAACTACTAGATATAACAGCAGATAACTTTCACTTTCCTTATCTTACTTTAGTTCCTAAGTTTCATAAAACACATATTGCTTTTAGAGCTGTCATCTGAGGTCACAACACTTGCTACTAAGGCAAGTGTTATACTATTAAATTACCTTAACTTAATCTATAAAATAATAACTTCTGGCGTTTGTGGTATAATTGATAATAGCTTAAGTCTGGTTAGAAAACTACAAACATTAAATAATTGTAAATCTATTGTCACTTTTGATTTTAAAGATTTATTCAACAATATCAATATAATTGATTTAAATAGAGAAATTATAACGTTAGTAAAAAATAATATTCAATACTTAAACAAAGGAATTAATCTTACCCATTTCAATAGGCTCTTAGATTTTTTAACTAAACATAATTATATAGTACACAATAATGGTATATACTTACAGGTTAAAGGTGTACCACAAGGTGGAAATGATTCCAGTATGCTAGCCAATTTATACTTACATTTTTTTGAAGTTGATAATATTTATAATATTGATAATAGCAAATACCAAATATTTAGATATATTGATGACATAATTATAATAAATAAAAGTAATAATAATATAGCCTTAAATTTCTACCCTCTTAAACTTGAACTAATACAAAGTAGCCACAATAAACTTAATGTGAACTTTTTAGATATAAACATAAAAGTTAATTCTCATAGCAATTTTACTTTTGATCTATATGATAAAAGATCAGAATATTACTTTAATATTGTTAAATTTCAAAATTACTTAACATGCTTACAAAAATCAGTATTTAATAATATTATTGTTAATCAACTAGTAAGAATAAATAGGCTATGTTCTAAGGACAATAGGCATAAGCATATAAAAGATTTGTTAGTAGTGCTAAAACGTAATTATTACCCTGCTAGTCTTTCCAAGCACATAATTGGTTGTTTTAGATTTAATGAATAGCATGTTATATTGCTAATAATTAGTAATAGAAAACTAAATGATTAACGATAGTAAATAACTACTAAAAAAGTAAAATAAAAAATAATAAAAACTAGTGTAATTATAATAATAAATAATAATAACTCTTATTCATAATAAATGTCTAAGTTAACTTAGGTTATTTTGTCCTATAACACAGTATCCTTAGTAAGTCTGTTTCTGTGTTTCCATTTGCTCCATGGTGGCAATGTTTGTGACGTCAGTCTTCTTGCGGTCTCCTTAACTTAACTTCCACTTTGTCTGGCGCCGGGCTTGGTGTTCTATGATAAAGCAACTGATTATTCCTTCTTCTGTTTCGTATGGATTGTACGGTGTCTAAGTATGTTTATTGCTCAGATCATACTCATTAGAAACAATCCATTGGTTTTTTGACAGTATCGGCACCGCTGATGAAAAGATGCTATCAAAAACCTATTTTTCACTTATCTCTTCATGTTTTTAGTTCCTGGCTCTTGTGGTTTTGAGCATATCCCACACAACACACCGATCTGTATTAGACGTCTATAATACCTCACCTCATAAAAACGCGTACCTCTATAAGACGTCGAAAAATATCTACATCACGTGGAATGGAGCTCTATAGGAGCTCCGAGGTGTGCTCTCTTTGAGATCCATAAGACGTCTACGATATCTAAGCGGCGCTCTATAGGACGTTTATAAGAGCGAAAATTTCGAAGTGGAGCGTACGCGATTTAGATATTTTAGACCTCTAAAGGACGTACTATTCCCCTCCAAAATATTGTATTTTGGATCTTAATTTATTAATAATAAATTAAGCTTAATTTATTTCGAACAATTTGCATTCTAATACATTTTTATGCAAAAATAATTGCTACAGAGATTCTAAAACTAAAAGTAAATTTATGGAAGTATAACAAAGAGTATAAAAATAATAGTGTCTATTATTTTTATACTCTTTGTTATACTTCCATAAATTTACTTTTAGTTTTAGAAACTCTGAAGCAATTGTTTTTGCATAAGAATGTCCTATTAGAATGCAAATTTTTCATTGAGCTTAATGTGTTATTACTTATTAAGTAATTATTACTTAATAATTAATAATACATTTACCACTATTATTTTTATACTCTTTTGTTATACTTCTATAAATTTACTTTTAGTTTTAGAATCTCTGTAGCAATTATTTTTGCATGAAAATGTCCTATTAGAATGCAAATTGTTCGAAATATATTAAGCTCAATTAATTTTTCTAAATTTATTCAGAAATTTAGGTCCAAAATACAATGTAAATATTAATATGTACCACTACTTTTGATGTTATTACGATGACAATTATCATACATTATAACTGCCAAAAATAGCAATATACATTATTACTTAAATAATAATATTACTAATGTTTAATGTAAAAATATTTAAAAATAATTATAATATTAAATATCATAATAATAAAACTAATATTTTTACATTAAAACTTGGTATTAATGCATTCTGAAATTTAAGAAAAAAAGAAAATTAACCAAAATGCTAATTTTTCAATTGAAATACAGAACTATTATAAGTGCATATATAATTTTTTTAATGTAATTGTTCTAATTAATAAATATACATTTCACAATTAAAACATAATTTGAATATTGAATTCCCTTTTAAATTTGAAGACAAGTTTCTTCCTTTTTAATAGCTATTGTGATTAAGACTTATTTATTCGTCATAGGTTTTTGACAGTTTAAACCAGTTTTTGATGTTTGTAATGTCAAAAACCCAACCCTGCAACAGTATACTGGTTGAATATATAGATATCTCATATCTCTTTCTTTTTTCAGCTATCTTTACTTATAAAAGTAACTTAGTAGGACATAATAAATTAAGTTTCAAAAAGTATATCTATGAAAATCATAATTTATTTTTATAAAAACTTTTCTGCTTCAGTTGGATTTTCATTAAAAATATCTTCTTCAATAATTAATCCAGAATTGTTTGTGTTCACATTCTTTAACATAAATATATTTTTAATACTGCAACAAAGAAACAAAGAAAAAATGTTTTAATAAGAGGCTTTATTAAATACAAAATCATAAAATTTCTCCACACAATTTTCTTTTTGTTTTGAACTCCTAGCATTTGCATGCCTTAACCAGTCTTTGACGACGGTTTCAATTTTTGAGTCAGTCACCTGCTTGTACAATGGATTTCTCCTAGCTGCACCTAGAAGTACAATAAATAAATTTTTAATTCGTTAGAAAATATCACTAGGTTTACCTTAATATCATTCACATTTTGTGAGATGGGTTTTAACTTAACGCATACTCGTAATATGCACACATTTAATATAACTAAAATCTTACATACATATATATATATAATATTAATCTAAAAATTAAACATAATTTTTGGTATAAATAAAAATAGTAAACTCAAAGGATGAAAACGTATTAAAAATTCTAAATAGACACATTAATGACATATTAAAGAAAAAATTTGAATAATTGCTTACTAAATATAAGATGAGAAATTTTTAAGTTGCAGAAAACTTTTACTTTTGTGCCACTAGTCTGAGACTTATGCCACTAGTCTGAGTAATTACTTCATACTAAAACAATTAATTTAAACTTAGAATTTAAATATGAATTCACAAAACATGCACAATATATTTACTATAATATATTTCATAACATTCAAAAACTTGTCTATTAAAATTAACAATTAATGTTAATTCTATACCATAAACTTTTTCTATGAACTCGAATAGGCAAATATTGCTGATCTACAATTTCACTGTTATTTCAGTAAATTTCTCTTCAGGCAATCTTTTAATTTTGTGAGTGTCCATTTTATATTAAGTCTGCTCTAAAATTTATATCTTACTAAAGAGTAATAATATACTATCCAACAGTTCTTTGGTGTCATTATTGTGTAGCTCCTGCTCAAGCTTTGAAAGATACTCCATTGTTTGATCCAGTTCAGATTTTTGGGCAATTAATGCGGTTTTCATCTCTTTCAATTTACATTTTCTTAAATTGCTGTTAGGAGGATATTCAGTATCATATTTTTTATGAACTGTTGTGAAATGTCGTTTGGTTGATTATTTGTATTTGATTCGGTTCAGATCCTGTGGGTTCGAGTCCCACTGTTGGCATGGATGTTTGTAGCCGTTCGGAATCGGCTTTAAACTGTAGGTCCCGGTCTAATTAGCCCTTGTGTAGCAAAAAGTTGACCGAAGCGCTCCAAACCAAATCAAACCTCCATTGTTTGAAGAGGCAGTTTTATCGCCTCTTTAGCCATTTCAGTTTCATTAATGTCTATCTGGGGAAATGCCTTTTAACCATCATCCTTCTCTTTAAAATAATACCCAATATCAAGGCTTTCACCTTCAAAATGTGTAAGTGGAACCACTCTAGAACTTAACAGTAATTCTAATTTAATACAAGACTGTAACCTTAGTTTTTTTTTCACACTCTAATAGTTGTCTGATTTTTTTTTAAATTCAACCAGTTATTTCTTATATTTATAAAATTATGCATATAATTTATTAAAAAGAATAGTGGCCTATCTTTATCTGTTGGGTAAAGACTCGGGCATGAAAGGTCTAAAAATTATTTCTTTTATCTATGAAATACAATACCACTGTTAATGGCCGCAATTGTTCAGACATTTCTTTAGTTTAATAGTTATATGTATATACAGAAAATACATTAACTGTAGGTATTAATTTAGTTGATTATTTGTATAGATTTCTGTTTTATTTAATTGTTACGCCACTGACCAGGAATATTTTCTCTTCATAACGGCATCACCTGAAGCGATCTTCGTAATGTGTCGATGCCGGCTTGTTAATGCGTGACGTTGTCATAAGCTACAGAGAGGGCAGTGAGATAGATTCGTTGGGTTTGGAATACGTTTATATACAGAACTTTTATTTATCAGAAGTTGTTCATGTACGAACAAGCGGTTTCATCCAGGTATAAAAATATTGTTCTAGTTATGTTAGTCATTATTATTGTGACGATATGAACACTTCTCCCAGGTAGCTGGGCATAGAATAATTCAAGAAACGGAGTTTAGGATTAAAAATTATGCATTTAATTATATACAATATTTACACTTCTGTTACATCAAATTTTACAGTCATCACCGCCCTAAGTCACCGGGGAAATTTAAATTCTTCCCCATATAGTCAGAGTCCACTGACTATGTGAAACGGCACTAAGCCCGGGATTCAAGTTCCCAAAAATATAATCTGGCCCAAGGCCGCAGGTATCAATCACCTTCTGAGAGTAGATCTCAAGTCTATCTGATTATTTTTCGGTCCGAGGTTCTCCACGAAAACTCTAAGCACCTCCCTGGAACATATTCCGTCCTATCATGCGTTGGTTTTTGTGCTTAGACGTTGGTTTGTTAAAATTAGTCACATCAGCTATTTCCAACCTTCGAGAATTTCCCACGCAGATGGTTTTAGCGTAACGAACAGAGCCTTTTGTGCATGAAGAATGTCGGACTCTCGGTATGTGGCCTTTGTCGCCAGCTGACACACTCTTGGCAGAAGAGAAGGAGAGGTATACCGCCCTCAGCCCGACGATGACCATCAGTCAGTTAGCTTGACACCAGAGTTCAACCAAGTTCACGCCCCCCTTCTGTTGCCAATGACAGGTGTGACAAAAACACGTCAAATTCTCACACGACTGACTGCTTGAAGAATTTCCTATTCTTCACATTATATATTAGCAATTACTTTGTAGTTACCCTAGTCATGTCAGCACAGAAATCAAAGAAAAAACGTGTATACAACTATAATTTTCATGAAGAATGGGAAAAGAAATTTTTTTAATACATTTTAAGAACAAATGTATTTGTCTGATTTGTGGTTCAACAGTTAATGTTGGGAAAAATGCAACATAGAACGACATTTCACAAGTTCATAAAAAATATGATACTGAAAACCCTCCTAACAGCAATTTAAGAAAATGTAAATTGAAAGAAATGAAAACCGCATTAATTGCCCAATAATCTTTGTTTACCAGACCCGTGAATAAATCAAAAGCTGCTACTATTGCATCGTTTAAGATTGCACATATACTTGCAATGCACAAAAAACCTTTTAAGGATGGTAACATAATTAAAGAATTAATGCTTGCTGCATCAGAGATATTATTTCAAGAATTTAAAAATAAGAATGAAATTATGTTAGCTATCTAGGAAGTTCAATTATTCAGAAATTCAGTAACTCGTAGAATAGAAGCAATATCTGTGAATATCAGAGAACAATTAAAAGATGATTTACAAAAATGTGTTTTTCTAAGTTTACAGGTGATGAATCAACAGATATCTGTAATGTAGCACAAATAAATATTTTTATAAGGATGATTTTCAAAGATTGCTCAGAAAAGGAAGATATACTGTCAGTTTTGCCATTAAAAGGGAATACACGTGGGTACGATATATACCAAGGTATTAAAAATCATTTTACAAAAATTAATCTTCCGCTTCAATTAATACTTTAATGTTACATTGTGAAATAAGGTGGCTTAGTAAGGGAAAAGTCTTGGAACGATTTTTAGAGTTTCTTCCAGAGATAAAACAGTTTGTAAAGTCTAAATTAAAACAAACAAATCATGAATAATGCATTAATATAATTGAAAATATAATGATAATAAGTAAACTAAAATATAAATTATACAACAAGGACCTGCCACTAACAACACAATATATTTATTACAATATATTTTGTAACATTCAAACACTTGTCTATTAAAATGAACAATTAATGTTACTTCTATACCATTAAATTGTTCTATGAACTCTAATAGGAGGAAAATATTACTGATATACAATTTCACAGATCAAATACTCTATTTCTCAATTCAAATACTCTATTTACTAGCTGTGGTAAAGATTTATCAGCTTTTCTTAACAATTTCTTAATTTAACATTATATTTTGTTACATAGTGTTTCGGGTATGGTAAAATAAGAGGAATTTATATTTTGAGAAAACTGCAAAAATAACTTTTACCTTACTTTTTTGCATTATAAACAACAAATTACATATTAAATACTCCCGTTTTGTAAAATTCCCCTTCTTTACTTTCCAAAACAGTAGTTTTTTGTCTTTCTAGCTGGTCTCAGGAATTTCCTGCGTGTCTTTGATTTCATTTGACTCTGAAGTATTGAGTTATGAATTCTAAGACTATCCAAATTTTTATAGCCTTTCAAATTATATTATTCGTGCTTGAAGCACAGTGAAAAAGTGCAGCTAAGACATTTTGTTGCATTCCCTTTAAATTTCCTACAGTACTTTGTACCATAGTAATTCTGTAGGCGATCAATGAATATATCGCTCACTTTTCCTTTTCCTGAAAATCCTTTAGTTTTCGTTTTTAATTTTCTTAGACATGAGCCAACTCTTTTTTGGGCATGTCCAATACATTCCATTTTAGTTATGCTATTGTCTCCATACATATCTTTCACATTAAAAAACCCTTTGAGTCACCGTCTCTATAATATCCCGTGTATTGCAATTTGCATTTTTCCTTTGAGCGACCAAATATTCGTGATGCACCCACAATTTCCATCTTTGAAGCAGAGCCTTGAAAATTATATTGACATATATGGTCAGCTTTTAATGTTTCAAACTCTAAATTTTTAGGTAGTCTTTCCAATTTTTTATATGTCGGACAGTAGGAAGATAAAATTTCTATGTCCAGAACTTTACTGGTATCAATGGAAGTAGCAGCAACACACCCATTCAGAGACGTGTAGCCTCTGCGTTCCCCTGTGCCATCCACAGAAACCCCACATTCCAGCATTCCAGATTCATGATTTTGTTTCTGCTCAAGATCATTTGCAGCCTTTTTTCATCATATGTTCTGCAACATCTGCAACAACTTTTGAAAGTTTCCCTTCCAAAGCTTTGAAAGCTGTTTTAGTCAGTGCATGTAAATTCAACAATGAACATAATTTATATGCTGCAGCAAAACCTTTACCAATCTGGTGCATGCCATAGTCTGGTATTTATTTCAGAAGAATTTACATTTTTTTTTGAAGATGCAAAACATTTATGAAAGTCACAGTTTTTACAATGAATATAAAAATGTGAGCACAGCCCATATCTTGATTCCTCACATAATTTTTGTTTATCTGCAAAACAGGGGATACTCTAGATTTGTGTGCACGGCCACCATCTTGGATTTTTCCGCCAGGGTTTGGCGCATTTCGCATGGCGATAATTATTGCGTTCTGGTAAAAATAACCCAATGTCAAATTCTCTAATTTTAAGATCAAACAGTCATTTCTGATGTGATCTTTTGATTACAGTATAATAATTTTAGGTCAGATCTCGGCCTTGACCTGGAAATCTGAGTCAAATTGACTATACTCAAAAGAGTAAATTATTTTTAAAACTAAGAGTCTTTCTGTTGAAAATTTTTGAATCCATCATCAGTTTTTCGTTAACTTATTAAATTTAAGTTGCTTTTAATTTTGTTTATCCATTGTCAATTCGTATACTATAATGATACACCATTACATTTATTTGAAGTAAAAATTATCTGCCATCATTTTTTCGTAAAATGTAAATTACAGTATACATTTTAAATACAATATATTTTAAAATATTTTATATTTCCAAGTTGTAGTGGATTACAAATAAATTTAAATAACTGAAGTTCAACTTCTCTCTCCCCAGGAACCTAAGTTAAGAAGTTAGTTAAGGTTAAGTTATTGGTTTAGGAAAAGGGTTTTTTTTTCCAACACAGGAGAATAAATGGTCAAGTAATCCTTGTCCCGATTTTATTGTATGCACCAAATATTTGGTTAAGGTCAAATCTGAAGTAAAATTTCATTACCACAATGCCCTAACAAAAAAAAAGATGCTCTGGTTACTCACCATAAATTTATGGGTTCATAATTATTTTGTATTATTCAAAGCTGAATTTTAGATAATTTTTATATTGCAAGTTATTTAGGTGGTACGAAAATGCTGTATTTATTTTTCTAATTAACAATATATTGGCATAATATTTTGGTGATTCATTGCTATTAGTAAAGAAATAGGGCAAACTGAATACATGGCATTGAAATTTTATCTGTAAGTAAAATTCATTTGACCAAATTTTTCATATGGATCATAATTTGAAAAGGTAGTTTTTAATTAAAAATGCAAAAAAAAAAAATCTCAGTCCACTATTGAATGATTTTTCAAAAATATTTTTAAGTTTTATAATTTAAAAAGGTGATTTTTATTAAAAAAGCTAAAAGAAAAACCCAAAATTCCCAATATTTGAGACTGATTTTTTCAAAAAATTTCCAAGTTTCATAATTTAAATAGGTGGTTTTTATTAAAAAAGCTAAAAAAATTAGCGGTGTTTTAAAGCAAAGTCCAGCGTTTTGAAAACACCGCTTAAAACACATTGGCGAGAATTTTTCCACTCCTCAAAACACGGTAAAATTGCCAAGTTGGCTCAAAAAAAAATCCAAGATGGCAGCCGTGCACACAAATCTAGAGAAGTCCCGCAAAACAGCTTGGACAGCAGAGTTCAGATATTATATTTAAAAGAATTCCAATATCTAAAATTCTAAAACCACTCATTGAACCACAGTTTTCATTTGTTGATATAGAACTAGCCGTCTGTAGCTTTGAAAAACTGGCAGAAAAACTTTTATCACCAACAGATGCAGCATTAAGCATTTCACTTTCAACAGAACTATTATTTATTTGTAAATTTATTACCATAAAACTTACGTTTGCGTTTTCTAGAAGTACCTTTTGGCATTTTCGTTGAAAAAAAACTAAAAATATCGAGAAAAATAAATGGATTTAGTGACTTTCAAATGATTAGATCAAAGAGCAAACTCGTGCGTAAACGGTAATTTGGAATGCACAGTTTAATGCCAATTTCTAAAACAAAATTCGGTAAATAACGTTGCCAGATGTAATTCTTAATATTATTAAGATGCTTAAAAAACTATTTTTGTGTTTTTATGTGCGTATATAATAAGTTTTCCTAAAAAAATCATGAAAAACAGCAATGTAAACAAACATTTTTGCTTACTTCCGGTTTGCAGAAACGTACTTTCAGTTGTAAAATTTCACAGCCAAGCAATATTAAAATATCTAAAACTTGGGTTCTAGACTAGCTAGAAACAAAATTCAAACAGATATTGAAAGTAAAAGATCATTCAGAAAATAGCGAAAATAAAAAATCGATATTTTGGCAGAAATTGACTTTTCAAAGGTGTCCTTATACCTTAAGCATAAATTATTTAAGAATTAACACTTACCTTAAAACACATTAAGGAAGTCGATATAAACTTGTTGAGCAACGATATCCGCAATATTCCGATGTGATTGTAGATCCAAATGAAGCATTCAGGTGCACTCGGAAGCAAATAACACAGCAGCAGTGTAGTTTGTCCATCATGGCGCTTTTCGACGGAGCTGGTCTAAAAGAGCTCCATAAGATGTCTATATCAGTGTATATTTTATAGACGTCGACCATGGAGACTTCATCTATTAGAGATCGAAACTTAGAGGACTTATAGATGTATATAATACGTCTTAGATCTCTAATAGACGTCGAAATGAAGTACGACTATTAGACATCTATTTTTTCATCTTATAGAGTTCTATAGTACGTCCTGGATGCCATGGATGAATTTCGAGCTCTAATAGATGACCATTAGCTCTATGTGGATGTGTGGGATACTGGTTTTTCACTTTCAACTTTGTCATATATATATATATATGTGTGTGTAATATACCGGCCCGGCGGGAATGATGACCGGAGCCGGCATATCACACCGGGAATAAACGTAGTCGTATGCAAGAATACAATTCTCTTTTCACGTCTGCATATAAATTTTATTCTCCATTCTTTATCATCGATGACAGCGGTTTAAAAGGTAACAGTGCCACGCCAAAATCCGCTCTTCGAGGTATGCTGGAACTTATATAAACTTTATGAGCGTCTTGCCATGTGATCACAAGTCTGTAGCCATTGGCTAAAACTATGACTCTGATATCAGAGGTGGCGTATTATTATTACGTAAAGATGCGCCAGAAATTATATTTTTTGAGGGGACGCTGCCCATGCTTTGGTCTTGGAATCAGAAGCGAAAATAGCTCAATCGCGACAACGCCCAAGGCAATTTAGAATTTGAATTTTATATATTGGAGTTTATGTTATATATATATATATATATATATATATATATATATATATATATATATATATATATATATATATATATATATATATATATATATATATATATATATATATATATATATGTGTAATATAAAAATAATTTTTATATTAATTATCTGACTTGTCTATATTCCTATAAAATATAATTTATTCCATTTCTAATGATGATATAATAGCTCTTAAAGTTTGCAGTATTTAATCCCTTCGTTCCCCTATAGACAGAGAAATATCCTGATAGACTTAGAACAGCCTCTGTCTAGGGAGAATGAACCGATAAGAATCATCGGACACGCCCTAGTCCATGACGTAGCATAGCGTCATAGGGATTATTGCTTACACCAAGTCTTCTGTATGTTCCCGATATAAAATGTGAACACGGCGGCTCTTTTTGATAATGATTGTACATATAATATGTCACACGGTCTAGCTCCCTCCCTATGGGGAACTCCATATGAACAACAATAAAACTATTTTAAATCATTCGACTGTTTACTGCGTCCCAAGAATTCTTTTATAGCTGTTCCAACGATGCCTATTGCTATGATATTTCAAGCCGTCAGGACTGTAAAGGGGCTAGACCGACCCCAAAAAGATTAAATTTTGTGGGACGCAGCCCTGGCGAGGGCTGAAAGTTATTGAAGACTCCTCCGCGGTTCTTGGAGGAATGTATATTTTCTACCAGCCAACTTCCCTCCTATACTTAGACGGATATTGGACTAGATGAAAGACAATATAAACAGCGCTTTAGGAACTGTTAGTTCCGATACTGTATTTCTACGGCCACTGCGACATCAAGTAATGCGGTTTACAAGAACGATCGAACTGGATCCCAAAGCCTGGAGACTTTCCTATTTGAGTGCTACCTGTGGATTAATCAAAGAACAGTGCGAGTCCAATGCTTCCAGGATTAAAATACACGAAAGTGGACAATCTAAGCCGATTTTTTTTCGCTTCGTGAAATATGAAATATTCCAGTGAATCCTGAAACATAAACTATACATAAGGAATAATTTTTTTTTATTATTTTTTTTTCGTTCAAGGAAGTGGTGAATCATTACGTGAGTAATTTTTCTTTCTTTATTAAGTCATAAATAAATGTGGATAGGAATTTTTTTTTTAATTGAATAATGAATAATTTTAACAAATGGTTTATATCTCAATATGCTGTAGTTTTATAATGGTTTATAACTGAATCTGCTTTCTGTGTAAATATTTTGGAATTTGTATATTAATATTATAACCATGTTACTTAAGGATATTGACGTAATTTGTAAAGCTTTGAAGAAGCAAAAAGCTTCAACGGTCAAGTTATTAGATAAACTCATTTTTCAAAATGGAAACACGAGATTAGATCGTAATAGAGTTTTAAATTTTTGTGGCTTTAAATATGAAGTTGGAGATAAAGAGTTTTTAGCTAAAGTGAATGAAATTTCAGAACAGTTTATGTTAGCGGAATTCATTAAGATTTGCGATATTTTAAATATTTCGGGAGAATGTGAAAAAGAGGAAATTACTAAACATATTATTTCGTGCTTATCTAATTTCAAATTTCTTAAAAATTCGATAATTGCAGAGGACATTTCGGAAGACGAAATTAGTCTCGAAACAGAACAGGCTGAATTTCAGTCCGGATCCACAAATAAAATCAATAATGAAAATAGTACTCAAACCGAAACAGGTGGGGTACAACTTACAGATATTACCGCAAATACTACTCAAACCGAAAACCTTATAAGTAATAACGAAAATGATACTCAAACCGAAACGTTTGGAGTCAAAATGAAAAATAATACAAGTAGAGAACATGAAATCAAAAGCAGTAATGACGAGGAAAACAGTTATTCTAAAATCGAAAATGTCGATAAAAATTCAAAATTGTCAAACATGGGAGAAACAAAAATTATGGTAAACTTCTCTGACATTGAGGCAGTGATTCCTCTCTTTAAGGGAGAAAAACATGAAAATATAGTACAATGGCTTGAAACTTTTGAAAAGCATGCTGCATTATTCTCCTTATCTGAGTTTCATAAATTTTTATTCGCAAAACGTTGTCTTAGAGGAAACGCACTTCTGTTCATTCGTAGTGAAACTTCAGTCAATTCTTTTGACAAACTAAAGAAATTATTAATTGAAGAGTTTAAAGTAACATATAATTCGGCGGAAATACATGACATCCTACAAAAGCGTAAAATAAAATATAATGAGTCAATGCAAGAATATTTTTTAACCATGAAACAAATTGCTAATCAAAGTAATATAGACGAAGGTGCTTTAATCACTTACGTCATTAACGGGATTAATGACACTACACAGAACAAAGCCATTTTATATGGATGTGAGAATTTAGTTGAGTTTAAAAATAAATTGAAAATTTACGAACAAATTCGCAAAGACATGGACAAAGTAAAAGTACCGTTCCATCGGGTACCCTATACGAATGGAAAGACAGAAAAACTTAAACCGGAAATCCGTTGTTTTATTTGTCAACAGCTAGGACACAAATCTTTCCAATTTAGTAAGAACAAGAAAATTACTCCACGAATGTATAATAATTCAAAACCAGCAAAGGCTCAAACGACGCATGCGGTGCAAGAGTTGCCCCCCAACCTATGTAAGTTTTGCGCAAGCATAGGGATCATGAATTCTTATCATTGGGGATTCTCTTGCATCAATAGACCATCTACGTCTGAATTTGCAGCGCCTAAGCCACAACCTGAAAAGTGACAATTAATAGTATCCGGATACACAAAAAGCAAAACGTACGTACATAATAAAAGAAAAACAAATAATGAAAACAACTCGAGTTCAAATAATAAGATATGGTTAAATATTGATACTGGATGTACGTTGAATATAATTCCAAGTAAAATTGTTGAAAAATTAAATGTTCCCATTAGAGAAAATAAAGTGATAAACGTGAAACAAACAAAAGGGCTAATACAGCTTAACAAAACATGCAATCTCTACCTTAAAATTGGTAATATTGTTAAATCGGCAGAGTTTTTCATACTTGACACCGATTTACCATATGCCCTCTTGGGTTTAAAGAGTTGTGTTGATTTTCGTTTGGTAATTAATTGTGCGAACCAAATTGTTGAGCAGGATGGGAGAAAACTGATCACTTTCTCTAGTTCTGAATGCAGCGATTTGTCCTTGCATATCATGCCCGAAAATCATGTTGAGCTAAATGTTAATAACGTTAAAGAGAAAAAGTAAGTAAAGACAAAGTCTAAAAATAAAAACGTTTTAACATTTTCGAATGTTTCCGAGATGGATTCTGGTAATGGGTGCACACATTATCAGAGTACAGTCGAGGAAAAAACGAAAATGAGTGAAAATGTAGGAAGTTCCGGAATAAAAGAACTTTTAGAGGAATATGAAGACATATTTGCGAAAAATAAATATGACGTGGGATCAGTAAGAATAGAACCCCAAAGAGTGATATTGACTCCCGATTTGCCAGTTTCGATACGCGCATATAAAACTTCGCCAAAACAACAAGAAGAAATTGATACTCAAATTAAAGA
Source organism: Dolomedes plantarius (assembly GCA_907164885.2). Classification (NCBI taxonomy): domain Eukaryota; kingdom Metazoa; phylum Arthropoda; class Arachnida; order Araneae; family Dolomedidae; genus Dolomedes; species Dolomedes plantarius. The sequence goes on along the minus strand of OU015490.1, from coordinate 210,424,767 downwards.
GTTATTAAAAGCCAATATCATAAAAGAAAGTTCGTCTCCATTTTCGGCACCAGTAACACTTGTTTATAAAAAAGATGAAAACAAAAAGAATAGGTTATGTATTGATTTCAGGAAATTAAATCAGGTGACGAAGTCGGATGCCGAACCATTACCTCTGGTCAAGACATTGATTGATAAACTAGCTCAAAGTACATATTTTTCAAAATTGGACATGGCCTCAGGTTACTGGCATATCCCTATTCACCCAGATGACACAGAAAAACTCGCTTTTGCAACCCATAATGGATTATATGAATGGCTACGTTTACCTTTTGGTTGGCGCAATGCACCCAGCATTTTTCAGAGAACAATTCGTAGAATTTTAACTAAATATAAAATTACATTTGCTGCAAATTATTTTGATGATATTTTAATTTTTTCAGATAGCTATTCTAATCATATTGAACACATTCAACAAATTTTTGATATCTGCAGACAGGAAAACTTAAAACTAAAATTTTCTAAATGTTCCTTTTTACAAAAACAAATTCAATTTTTAGGATATGAAATTATCAATGGGATTGTCACTCCGGATAACACCAACATTGAGGTTATTAAAAACCTAAAACCACCCAATAATGTAAAATCTTTAAAAAGATTTCTCGGTTCAATTAATGTGTATCATAAATTTATTGACAAATATGCCACTATTAGACAGCCACTAAATAACTTGTTAAAAAAAAATACACCTTGGCAATGGACTGAGAAATGCCAAGAAGCGTTTGAAATGTTAAAAAGAACTTTAATTTGTAAACCTGTGTTGAAAATTTTTAATCCAAAAGCTGAATGTCATATTTATGTTGATGCCAGTCATACTGGTGTAGGAGCGGTTTTAAAACAAACAGATGCTTCTGGTGTCCTATACCCTGTCGCGTTTCACTCCCGCTCATTAAAAGATTATGAAAAAAATTATTGTATTACTGAGCTGTAATGTCTCGCTATAGTGGATTCTTTAAATAAGTTTCATCATTATCTTTTCAGACAAAAATTTACCATACATACGGACCATGCGGCTTTAGTTTGGCTCAAAAATGTTAAAAACTTAAAAGGAAGATTGTTCCGCTGGTCTTTGCAGTTAAGTATGTATGAATATGATATTAAATATACAAAGGGCACCACAAACATCGAAGCAGATATGCTCTCTCGTGCTGTACCAGATAACAATGTACAAAATGATGTTATTGTAAGCAATGTTGAAACTCAGGTATCACATCTCTTGCAGTTGAGTGAAATTACCGAGGCTCAAAAAATGACAATGTAACTGGAAAGTTTGTCGAAATTAACAATGTTTTATGCCTTCGTAAAAAAGGGTTTACAAAGATTGTAGTACCTTTTTCTTTAAGACTGAAATTACTCAAAATTGCTCATGAAAAATTTGGCCATCCTGGTATTCAAAAAGCAATTAATTTGCTCACCCCTGTTTATTATTGGCAAAATATAACTTCTGATATTAGTAATTTTATTAAACACTGTCATACATGTCAAGTAAATAAAAAACCTCGACAAAAAAGATTTGGACTTTTGCAATCAATGCCTCCGGTTGACAAGTCATTTGACTTGATTGCAATTGATAGTGTGGGTGGCCTTAACCATTACAATCCAAGTAAAAAATACCTGACGTTAATTATTGACCATCACACTCGATTTATATGGGCTTTTGCTTCAAAATCAATTACAACAGAAACTTACACTAACTTCCTAAACCAAATTTTTCAAATTCAATTGCCAAAGGGTATCTTAAGTGATAGAAATCCAGCTTTCACATCTTCTCATTTTAAAAAATTTCTTAAGCATTATAACGTTAAACAACTATTGACTACAGCACACAGACCAGAAACTAATTGTAAAGTGGAGAGTTTAGGCCAAACAATAATCACCGGTTTAAAATGTAAAATTAATGAATCATCTACAAAAGTTCCATGGCCTAAATTACTAAAGGAAGTAACTCACGAATACAACTTGACCCCCCATTCCGTTACTAAATTTCCACCATCCTATTTAATGTATGGCACAATTCCATATACAAATCCGTTAAAGGAAAGTATTTATCCTCCTGTTGAAGAGGCGAGAAAAATAGCAGTTCAGACAACAAAACATTACCATGAACGGAATAAAATACAATACGATGCTAGATTTGTGGATATACTTTTTACACCTAATTAGTCAGTCATTTATGAAGAATTTAAATACCCTAATACTAGGAAACTGTCTCCAGTTTTCAGTGGTCCTTATAAAATCCTTAACAAAATTTCTGACGTTAATTATGAAATTAATAAGAAAAATACCCACTCTCAAGAACCTTCAGAAGTTGTGCATGTTTCGAAGGTACGAAAATACCATGCACCAGAAAAATTAAAACTGAGTCATGAATAATGTAAATAAAGTATGTATGTTTCTATATTATTATAGGGTTGTACTTTCTACGTATTGTTGTATTGCAATTTTTTTTTCAGTATTATGATAGTGCATTTGTATTCATTTTTATTTGGCTCAGCAGTGAAAGGACAATAATTTCTCTGCAAAAGACTGTATAAGCGAAAAAACAAAACAACCATGGTTGTCACCACATGTTTTTCTTCAAGACGTCTTATATGTTTATGTTGTAGTGTGTTTGAGCATTCAGAGTTCTGAATGTTAGTTTTGTACAGAGAAGAGTTGGTGGATAGGTTCAGTTTTTAAATTGTCAGAATAGGTAAATTACTTTTTTTTCTTTTTGTTTGGCATGGGGAATTTCTTTTTCTTTGAGGGGGGGATGTAATATAAAAATAATTTTTATATTAATTATCTGACTTGTCTATATTCCTATAAAACATAATTTATTCCATTTCTAATGATGATATAATAGCTCTTAAAGTTTGCAGTAGTTAATCCCTTCGTTCCCCTATAGACAGAGAAATATCCTGTTAGACTTAGAACAGCCTCTGTCTAGGGAGACTGAACCGATAAGAATCATCGGACACGCCCTAGTCCATGACGTAGCATAGCGTCATAGGGATTATTGCTTACACCAAGTCTTCTGTATGTTCCCGATATAAAATGTGAACACGGCATGAAGCCGGGCCCTTCTTGATAATGATTGTACATATAATATGTCACACGGTCTAGCTCCCTCCCTATGGGAAACTCCATATGTACAACAATAAAACTATTTTAAATCATTCGACTGTTTACTGCGTCCCAAGAATTCTTTTATAGCTGTTCGAACGATGCCTATTGCTATGATATTTCATATATATATATATATATATATATATATATATATATATATATATATATATATATATATATATATATATATATATATATATATATATATAGTGGACGCTCGTTAATTCGAACTCAAAGGTGCTCAGAAAAAAGTTCGAATTATCCGATGTTAAGAGAAAATATATAACTTTAAAAGTGTATCACTGAAGAAGAAAAATCTCCTAGTATGTATAACCCCAGAAAATATATTATACTATGTTATCTAAAAATAACATATTAAAAAGCAATACAGACTTGCCTTAATCATAAAATGAAGCAAGAGATATGCAGTAGAAAGTAAACTTTAGTTAAAAATACGAATTTCACTTTGGGGAAAAACTGTAAAGTGGATTTTTGGTTTGGTTTATGATGTCTACATAGTTCAGCTAACTTCTCGATTTGAAGTAAACATTTCAATTCATTTTCAGAGGAAGGTTCCATCTGAATAAATGCTTACAGAGATTTAATAGAGTCCATTATGACTTTGTCCATTATGGCCGCATTAAAAATATCTTTCGGCAGGTAAGTAGAGAATAGCCCTGGCACTTTCGTATCGAAATTAGTGCATCCGTCTTCATTTACATCAGAGCTTTGGTCACATATAGTTTGATAGGAAATACTGTGCCTTGACTTAAATCGAGAAAGCCATACATCACTGCATTTAAAATCTCCAATACCCATTCGACTTGTCAATTCATCAGCCTTCGTCAGCACTAGGGGTCCATTTATCGGAAAATTTCGAGATCTAACATCCTGGAACCATAGCAGTAGAGCTTTTTCTAGATCTTCTTGGGATGCATTTCTCATGCGTTTCCTTCCTCTAGCAAATTTTGATTTTTCCCATGAATCTAAAATTGACTCCTTGTTTTTCAAATAAGTTGACAAGATATTTTTTTAAATTCCATAGTCAGCTGCTAAGTTTGTTTTAAAATCGCCATCTCTACTCTCTTTAACATTTCTACCTTTGTCTCCAAAATTAGGGTTTTGTACTTTCCACGCGTAGACATCCTGAATTTTTACACTTTCACATCACACTGAGGAAGAAAAACTAGATCACATTAACTTGTCTCCACTGCAGGCATAACTGACACAGCTCCCTAGAATCTGTAGTAAAGACTGGCTTTTCTGAAATTCTAAGAAAATTGATACAAATAATGGAAATCGCTTTCTTCGTTAAGCACTGATAAAGACAATAGCGACTAATGTTTAGCGGAAATGCAATAGTCTAGGAATGCAGGCACGTTCCTCTTTACACAGAAAAAAAATACAGGTGATTTTAAGGCACAAAATAATAAATACAGCGTGTATTTTCTCCGTTAAACGAGGAAAAAAAATTTTGTCAAATTTTTAGTTCGAATTTACCGAAGTGATAAAAATTTAGTTCGAATTAATGAGATATTTTTAACATTAATTCCAATACAAGTTTTTGGGGCCTTTGGATTAGTTCGAATTAACGATCGTCTACTGTATATATATTAATATTACATATTTACTTATATACATACATACATGCATACATATATACATACATTTAAATTACAAGGGAAAGCCATAAAAATATATTTATTAGAGTATTAAGCTAAAGAAATATTTATTGAGGAAAATAGTAAAAGAGAAATATGTTTCCTTCATGACAACTCTAAAGAGGTTTAAGAAAGGAAAACACGGTCTATTTTCGTCCTTTTCTATTTGAGTCTTTTATTTCCACACTGGTGGAGAATTTTCAAGATCTAAGAAGAATTGAGCAATGCGAGAAAAAGTCTTTTTATGAAAGAATGTGACCCAGGCCACGTCCGAACTGAAACCTATCGGATAAAGGAAGTTCTATTAACGGGACGCTAATAGAATTGGGGGAAACTCGCTCAAATTTCGTACGTGTCCAAATATTCAATAAAAGAGGCATCTGAACATCCGTACTGGAACTGGTGAAATCAAATTGTTTATCATTTGAATCTTTATGTAATAAGAAGAATGAAAAAAAAATGAATTATTCTCGTTTTATTTTACAACATATCTCCTGTTTCTTTCATTTTTACGGAAATAATTGTTATTTTGTGTTGCAAGTTTTATTTTTGGATTTAAACTGTTAAGTTTAACTGAAAGAACGTTCCTTATTTCAAATATATTTTATAAAGCATGATTTTGTTTTTTTTATAAAATATATTTGAAATAAGGATTATTTTATATATTCAGATATTATTTTGTATATCTGTTTACATAAATTCGCTGAAACTAGTGGTTAAATACTATCGTTAAATTTTTTAAAGTTTATTTTGAATACCAGTGAATTGCTGAATGTTAGGAAATAAATATATTTCCATCTTAGCTATTTTTATCCATACAAAAATTTTGAATGGAAATGAATGATTAACAACGTGTAACTTGTCTCTAAATTTGGTGATCTACTGTCTTAAAAGTCACACAAGGTGCGACAATTAATAATGGAGATTGGAGCAATTTAAGATCTATAAGACACATTTCTGGCAATACTGTTTAATAATTTTCAAGGTAGTAACCTTTTGAGGCCACACACTTACAGCAGCATTTATACAAGTTTTGGAAACATGCTTTTAAATCCTCTTTCTTAACCCTTCCAAGTTTGGTTGTAACGTTCCTTTCCCGTCCTTTATCTTCTCAAATCTTTGTATTTTTCAGACTTGATTCACCTCTGGGAAAAGGAAATAGTCTGATGGAGACAAATCTGAGGAATAGGGAGGGTGATAAAGCTCTAAAATTCCTTTACTGTCTAAGCATTATTTGACAAGATATGCTGTGTGCAGCCAGGCATTATCATGCAGTAAGAACCAACTCCCTTATTTATGAAATTGTAGCCGTATTCGATGGATTCCCTTAGTCAGAAGCTGCAAAACCTAGTCGAAATGGTTCTTGTTAATGTACAATACTTCCTCCATCCTTTTCAGGCTCATTCGTCGATCACTTAACAAAAGTTATCTCACCTTTTCGGTCGTTTCTGGTGTTCGAACAGTTCTTGGACGTCCCGTGTGCTCATCGTCTTTCTACTCCTCCCGGCAATCACGAAATGTAGTGAAGAAATTTAACTACTATGTTCTACTAGAAACTAAACTAAGGAGTGAGAAAAACTGCAAAACGAAAGTGATGCAAAGTTTAAATCATTTTTGCATGTTTTTTGATGAATTTAATATTTACATATTTACAAGAAGATGATAATAGGCTGAAAAACCTCTAAAATTGACTAAATTCAAAAGAATAGACAGATTATGGGATCTTAATCCCCTTCAAAGAAAACTACATTTTAAAACTGATTCAACACTCTAGCAACAACAAGAAAAAAGCGAATTCTAAATTCCTAACATTTCTGAGAATAAAATCAAAAACGATGGGCTTGTAGCACCATGTCTTAACATAATATTTCTCTACAGTAGCGAACCATTTGATAACACATGCATGAGATAACGCATCATCATGTACTTGCTTTATCTACAGGATGGTCATCAAAAATTTGCCGATATGTGGACCTCTAGCGGCGGTTCAGTTCAACCGATCGAGATAAGATTTCAGATATAGTTATTCAGAGGTATGAGCTCTTTACTTTGAGAACGGCAAAAAAAGGCGTTCACGGTTACGGTTATAGGTACAGAAATTTTAAATTTTCGAAAGTCAATGTTCTGTTTTTCCCGTCGCAAAATGTTCAGTGGATGCGAAAACCCCCCAAGAGCTTTGGAACGGTACATGTATCACAAAAAAACGGACGCGTTATGCAAGCATAAAAAACAACTTTGCGAACTGCCAGCAAAAACACGATGATGGCACTAATGTGGAAAATGTGCGAGGCAAATAAAAGTTTTCTTTTGTCCTATCTGTGTTGTCATTAATGATTGGTGTCTTGCATCTCTCATATGTAAATTTCATCCTTGCGCCCCGATCGTGTTTTTGTTGGCCGTTCGCAGAGCTGTTATTTGTGCGTGCATAACGCGTCCGTTTTTTGTGATGCACATACCGTTACAACGCTCTTTAGGTTTTTCGTATGCACTGAGCATTTTGTGACGGGAAAAATTGGGTGTTGCCATTCGAACATTTCGAGTTTCTGTATCTATAACCATAACCGTGAGAGCCACTTTGTTGCCGTTCAAAGGATCCCGCGGTGTGTTACTCTTCATACTCTTTACTAATTCAATAACTTCTTCTCATACCTCTGAATAGCTACATCTGAAATCTCATCTTGATCGGTTGAACGGGACAGCCGCTAGAGGTTCACAGATGGGCAAAGTTTTTTTATGACCACCCTGCAGTTGCAAGTTTTAGTAGTAGGTTTCTAATTTTAAAACCGAATTTAATGTTTGCCCTTTACTCCATGTTACACATTTGAACGTTACTTAATGACTGAATTCGTGTAAAGCACGCGGCACGTGAGGCATGTGCAATTTAACTTTTTTAAATGGTTCAAACTAGTTATGACTTGTTCTTACTTGTACTAATACGCATCGTCATGGTCGGTCCTGCTTGAACGCGTTCAAAGTAGCGTCAGCTCGATTATTAATTTTCGCACCTTGTATTTTAACGATATTTGTTCCCATAACTTATCAACCTTAAAATATCTTACGCCTTGTTCATTCAAACTTATTTCAGTGTTGGAAATTGAGATGGACTTTGTGGATTTCGTATTGTACATACTTTATTACAATCTCAGTAATAATGCACCACACATTATAAGATGTTTTTAGAGTTTTCTTTGTGCAGAATGATCAGTAGAAGTCTTGGTATATATCTGACACTAAGGAATGCAGATAATTACGGGTACAAGGAATCTTACTATTAACAGCTGAAGGTAAACGAATGTTAGTCAGCAGACAAGGGGACGGGCTAATCTCGCGAACCGAGCATAGCAGGATATCGCGACTGGTACCGATATACGCGGACGGCCGAGACGCGTGCACTGATACTATCCTCAACTTTCAAAACTTTAAACTTTTTTAATTATTAAATTAAAACCACCGAGTTTTGAGGATAAGCAGCGATAAACAAAGGATCAATTCAACACATCAAGATGTTATTTATAAAAAGGATAACAAAAACATTCGAGACAGTTGAAGTCGATTCTGAAAACGTTATAATGCTTTAAATTTATAGCCTTACAAATATATGTACCTACTGGTTAATAAATTTATTCCAATTGATCATTAAGAAGGACGTAGAAGTCAGTGCTTAGTCTCTCTTAGGAGTCATTATTGCACATGTCACTTATTAGGGTACATCTTTCAACGTGAACCCAAGCAGAAAGCGACTAAGTGACACAGTATTTTCCCTCAGTGACGTCACACATCTTCACAATTTCATTCTTTTATATATTACCAATACTGATTCTATAAGATGAATAAAGGTAAAGAAACTTTTATTCATATTATAGAAGCGGTGCTATATCGCTCTCTGTCATTAACTTTTTCTGTTATTAGAATTTAGAAAATGATATATTATCGTGCATGAATAAAGAATAATTCTTAACTAAACACTCTCTTTCAAGTGGCCGATTAAATAATAATACCTCTGTAATATTCATTTTGTAGCCTATAACTTTCAACGTGTTAATGTATTAATTTGGCTAAAGAAAATGATCTATTTTTGATTGATATTTGAAGAAATCGTAATTCCCATTTACTAACAATGAAAATTGAACTAAGATTTCCGCCTCATAGTGAAAATTGAATTTTTCTTTATATTATTTGGAAAATGAAAGCATCAAAATCTTAGTTTTGTTTATGAATAAATTTTTCATTCCTAGTCATAGTCTGAGTCTGCAGGGTATTTATAGACTAAGAAAATTTCTTACATTAGTCTGTTGACAAATACTTTGGCCTCCTTTCTTGGCAAAAAGAATCTTCGTTTCAACTTTTCCTGCATGTCTTCTGTCTCAATAGAAGATTGACTTAGCCGCTCCTTTTGAAATTCCCTTTTCACTCCTAGATATTGCATTTAGCAAAAAAACGTGACCAAGATTTTCTCCACCATTGTGGTACTGAATACACATACACGCACAAAGGAAGGTAGTTTCTTGGCGTGTCTCTAACACAAATAAAAATAGGATGTCTTCTAGAAGAATAATATTTCCAGCATTTCTGATTATGGACGAACATTGCATTAGTTTCAATGCTTTGTATGACGAATATATACAGTAAATTAATGTTTATCACCGTATTTATATGTAGTAATAAATTGTCCATCGTTTTAATACATACACACACACAAACACACACACACACATATATATATATAAAATTGTTCATGCATTCCATCAAAAAAATACTGGACTGTACCCCCCGCTCTTCATGTTCATCTGGGCAGACAGAATGCTCTTAGCGCGTTTCTACTGAAATGATATACACAGTATTCTTTTGATGGAAAGCATGAAAAATTTTAGATCTGTATATCTACTCGGGCAATCATTCTTTAAAAATAATTTCCTTAATTTTCTTATGCCTTAATATAAATAATGGACTAATTGTTCGGAATGAAAGTTATGTGTCGTTATGTTTCTCTGTTTAAAGAGTTTTTCCTCCTACTGCTCAAAAAAACCCAAAACTCTAAAAGATTTATCTTATATGATTTCACGGAGTAAGTAATTCAAATACATATCGTATGTTAACTCTGTTTCGAAAACTTAGGGGAAAAAACTCTGTAGAACTCTTAAACTTCTTCGCATTTTATGATCCTCAAACAATTAATATATTTCTATCAACAGAAGGCTTCCAAAAACTGGCCATGGGACAAACTTAATTTTTCTTTTTTTATCTTCCTTTTTTTCCAAATTTTATTAAGTTATATTAGTTTGAACGCCATTGTCTAAAATTGTCTAAAGCAGCGGTTCTCAACCTTTATAGAATCACGATTCCACTAAACATAAGAAAAATAAACACCTCGTCCTCCCCCCCGTTACCCCCAGACCAACTCTCAAACCACCCCAGATCACCCCTCAGAAAAAACCGCTTTTCCCCCGCGTATCGAATTTCAAGGATTGTGGTTAAGGGGCTGTATCCACATTTAAGAGGTGCGCTTAGGGGCACAAAAATCATTAAAAAATTAATTTAAAAACTATTGAGCCCTAAATTTCGTTTTTCCTGATTTAAGTTTCTAGGGTCCAAAACATTAACTGTGCCGAATTTGGTCCCGGTGGGTGAAACAGTCTATGATTCTATAGCGGACAAACATACAGACAACCTCTTTTATATATATATATATATATATATATATATATATATATATATATATATATATATATATATATATATATATATATATATAATATATAGATATATATATATATATATATATATATATATATATATATATATATATATATATATATATATATATATATATATATATATATATATATATATATATATATATATATATATATATATATATATATATAGTAGCGTACTGGAAAGATGAGGTTATTTTTTCCCAAAACCTCACAGAAGTGCGAGAAACACAGCTACGTGTTATCGGGGCAGTTTTGCCGGTTCCCACTGATTTTTAACACGTGGAGGATTAAAAAACGATTACTTGTTCCCCCGACTAAAAATCCACACATTCCAAGAAGACGGACCCGAATTGCCAGCCGAGAGGAGGGGCTTGGTGTTGTATTTCGAGAGAGCAGCGTATAACATCGACCCGAGCGGTTGTGATTTTGTGAGGCTCCTGTTTTCTTGGGCTGGAATGGGTCTCGGAGCGCACACTGTAAATCTGCACGTAAATTAACCTTTAGCTTACGGGGTCCATTTTTCCGATTCCCTCTTTAGAACGGGAAAATTCATACTCCCTTTGTAACAACGGGCATTAAGGGGTTTATATATATATATCATATATCAATATATATATATATATATATATATATATATATATATATATATATATATATATATATATATATATATATATATATATATATATATATATATATATATATATATATATATATATATATATATATATATATATATATATATATATATATATATATATATATTCATATCTATCTATCTATATATATACATATCTATCCATCTATCTATCTATATGCATATCTATCTATCTATCTATCTATATATATATATATCACTCTTGGGATCGTATCCTTGGGATACATGCTATCCCACCCCGTAAGGAAAAGGTTAAGTGAATATGTCGAAAGTGTCTAATGTTTAATTTTTTTTTAAATAAATTGTTGAGTTTTTGTTTTAAAAAAAATTGGCCTTCGCTTTTAATTAGAACTCTGTCTTTCTTTGTTATGGATCCCATAGTAGTAATTTTTAGCAACGCCTCAGAGAGAATCGCCTTACCTACTTACAGTGACGCCACAGTTTACCCTAAGTCGGTGGCAGCGGTGGGATTCGTTATCCGTTTTGAAAGCAGAGTTCAGTATGCCAAATTGCGGATTATTTTCTCGGACCCATAAAATGTGCAGATTTTAATTACGCCACCATAGCGGGGGAGTGACTGCGTTTCTCCGTGGAAGTTTCAGCCTGAGGTCATCGATCCATCTTCTCATTAGGGGAATCATGATAGTACCCCGATGCTCCTTCGTTGTAAATGGTGCGTTCAAGAATGAATTCCTTCTCGAAAAGGGGTGTTTTCAGGGGTTTTTTTACCCCCGTGTTTTCGACTGTGCACGGAAATTGAGAGTGTTTCGCCGTCAGATGCAGTTTCGTTTTTATGTGGATTCGTGTTGCGGTCAAGATTTTCTGGAAGTGAAAGTGTCAACAGTGTGAGCTGTGTTGTGAGATGACCCTTGCGCTGCTGCCTGCAAAAAGCTGTAAGTACTGCTTTTAGATACTCAAAGTTGCATTTTTTTTTGGATAGGTATTTTTCGGAAATATTTTTAAGTTTTAAGTTGTGATGAATTGCTGGACAAATACATATCAGTGCAATTGTTTTGTGGGGAAAAGTAGTGTATTTTGCAACCGTAGTTTTATATGTAACGTGTGAATGGCTAATCTAGCTATGATGCAAGAAGTGGTTGTAATTCTTGTGGAGGGGAAAAACTACCCTGGCTGTACTGCTTAAAAAAAAAAAAAAAAAATAGATACAATGGTATTTTTTTCTCGATAATTTTTTAACTGTAATTCTCAAATAATAACAGTTATTATTTGGGTTTTTAGATATTTTTGGGTAGGCTACCTGTCGCAAACTGTTTGTTTTAAAAAAATAAATACAGTGGTATTTTTTTTTGTTTCTCTCGATAATTTTGTTAAAGCATCTATTGAGAGTTTTGTACGTTAACTAACGTTGCTAATTAGAAGGTTCTAATTGTTTTCAAAGGTTAACTAAACTAGTTCCTTTGTGTGTTGGATATACAAACTGTATATTCCGGTTAATGTTTGTAGCGGTATAAGTGTTTATTAACGTTTGCTACTTGGTTATTAATTGAGTTTTTTTTAAAAAAAAAGGTTCACTAAACTAGTGCCTTTGTGGAAAATATACAAGCTATATATCTCAATTAGAGTAGCGGCATAAACGATAAATTAACGACTTGCTATGTAGAAGTATTTTTGTGTGTGTTGTTGAATGTTAAAAAGGTTAAAGTAATGTTTCGATTTTGAAAAAGTTATTATTGGAATTTGGAAAAGTTAAGCTAAAGTGTTACATAGGAAATTTTCGGTGTTTTGTTTGTTTATGTGTATGATCCCATTGTAAAATACATGGTTTCACGAATAAATTTAATTGAAGGTGTTTTAGTTATTTTGAGTTTTTTTTATTTTCCTGATTTGTTTTTATAAATTTGTGATTGATTCAGTGTGTAAAAATAGCTTACCTAAGCAGGGGGAGAAAAGCAGATTTGAAAATTTTGGCGATGAGGTTGGGTCAACAGCCCGCCCCAGATGCTTTAATAATCCAGCTAAAGAAATTAATCGAGAGTAGTCCAAATTAAGAGGAGAAATTTGTTAGGGGTCTTCTTGAGACCATTATGCAAGATAGGTTACGGGAAGAAGAGGAAAAACGGGAGAAAGAGGAAAGAGATATGATTTTGGCTATGCAGAAACAGGAAAAAGATAGAGCTCTCGAATTACAACAATTGCAGATTATGTATCAGGCCCGTTTGGTGACCCTAGAATATCCCCAGAATACTGTAATGTAAACAGTGAATTATGATTCTGAGCATATTGAAGAAGAGAAGAAAGAGGTAGATTTTTGCTGTGAAAACAGTCGGAGAGCGGACGTTGCTCGTCGAATTTGTGTGGAGGCGAAAGGGGAAAGTCTAGTTGAGTCAGGAAAAATTACGACAGAGGAAAATCAGGGAGTAACCTTGCTGTGTTCTGAAAATTTTCGGGGGGTATCTGAGAAAGGCCAGCAGAGTTGCGGGGAAAGGAAGGAAAATTTACTGTTAAGGCAGGAGGCCGATGAACCAGATAAAACCGACTCACGATTGAAAGAGAAAAACGAATACTTCGGAGAATTGTTAGTGATCCCGGGAGAATTAGAAAATTTCGGAATTGAAAAAGGGGAAATGGATATGAGAGAAGGTGAAGAACATGAGAGTAAAAGGATATTAAGTTTGGAAAGGAATGTGGGAGATGAGATAGAGATAGATGAAGAGATAGCGAATTCTATGGTCGGTTCAGAAGCTGGAATTCGGTTAAGATATCAGGGTTATCTGAAAGGGCCAAATGGCCCATTCCTGAGAGTTCCGGTTTTTCTTTCGGGTTAGGTAGTAAACATCTTGTGTCAGGACAGATGATGAGAAAGTGCAAAGAGTGGATTTCGGAGGTAGATCGGTCGGGAGAGAATTTGATTGACTTGTATTTAGTTTCGGATTGTAAGCCTGGAATGAGTTGCACTATGCATCCACCTATGGTCCATATGGGCATCATGTTTTTGCATTTTTAAACTATGAACAAATGGATAGCCCATGTTGAAAATCCAGATTAAATACACATGAGGTTGATTTACCTTATATTGCTTGTATGTGTTATTAAATTGATTTTTTTTCATGCAATAGAAAGGTATATAATTGTTGTATTTTGATATGTGTATTTAAGTGTTTGTTAGTATTATTTTTGTTTCTTATCAGTGAATGAATATTGAATTGTTTAATTTAAGTATTTTTTTTAGAATGACATCCCGTACAAAATAAATGCACTGAAAGCGAATGAAATAGGTTATTAATTTTCAAAATTTTGGTTGTGTGCTTTGTTTAATTTTGTTTGCAACTTGGGTGTTAAGAGTGGTGCTGTTTATGCGATCTTGCATCATCTCTTCTGTATGCGGTGCACAAACTGTGCCACTTGTGTTCACGTGTGTTCGACGGACCAACTTTTTCCTCTGCGAGGAAAAAGTTTCCTGGAGCGTGGAGGAGCTGTAGCGTACTGGAAAGATGAGGTTATTTTTCACAAAACCTCACAGAAGTGCGAGAAACACAGCTGCGTGTTATCGGGGCAGTTTTGCCGGTTCCCAGCGATTTTGAACACGTGGATGATTAAAAAACGATTACTTGTTCCCTCGACTAAAAATCCACACATTCCAAGAAGTCGGATCCCGAATTGCCAGCCGATAGGAGAGGCTTGGTGTTGATTTTCGAGAGAGCGGCGTATAACATCGACCCGAGCGGTTGTGATTTTGTGAGGCTCCTGTTTTCTTGGGCCCGGAGTGGGTCCTCGAGTTCGCACTGTAAATCTGAACGCAAATTAAATGAATATGTTGAAAGTGTCTAAGGTTTAATTTTTTTGCTAATAAATTATTGAGCATTTGTTTTTAAAAAATTGGCCTTCGCTTTTAATTAGAACTCTGTCTTTCTATGTTATGGATCTCATAGCAGTAATTTTTAGCAACGCCTCAGAGAGAATCGCCTTACCTACTTACAGTGACGCCACAAGATATATATATATATATATATATATATATATATATATATATATATATATATATATATATATATATATATATATATATATATATATATATATATATATATATATATATATATATATATATATATATATACAGTATGCCCACTAAAGTCCCTTCCCACCCTCTTAAATTCGGAACGGCTGCTGCTATATCACATAAAAGTGGTGTCTAGGTATAGTAAAGTAGCCATGCGGTAATGAATGAAAACACCTATCGCGCCACCTGGCAGAGAACTGCGGAGTTAGCATTCCTATCTCGAAAACGGAACGAGATAGGGTAAAAAAGTTATTTACAAAGTTGTAGAGCATCATCGATTTAGTAAGAAAAAATACCTTGTGGACATTAATGCGAATAATAGAACGGTTAAAACGCGCATTTGTTTTTTCCTGATTTCCTACACTGTGACGTCAAGAAACTTGAACGGAAGGATAATTGATTATCTTTCTGGCAAAACACGACACTGCAATGTGCACAGTGGTATATCACTTGTGATCCCCAATCAAAAGGACCGTGGTTCAAACCCCGAGGGTTACATCCTTGTACTTATTGTCTTTATAAATAGAGTAGACAATATGTAGATCGTGTAAAATAGTGTCGCATCAACTCAACGCAACTTGTGCTTGGTGTTCGAAATTTTTGCAGTATGCAAATACGTAAGAAATGTCAGGCCTGTTCACTTGAGGCAGCTATAAAAGAGACATCTTCTTGTGGTTGTAGTTTGTTGATGCTCTTGATCATGGCTGAGTATTCCAAAGCTGAGTATTGTGAGATGGTTTTACTGTACGGTGAATGTGGACACAAGGCACGATCAGCAGCATGGTTGTACCGAAAAAGTTTCAATGCAGGCCCGCAACCTTCTCATCAAACCATCCTAACTGTTGTAAAATGTTTAAGGGAGACAGGCTGCGTTACTAGTCGACCTCGATCTGGCAGACCAGCTAGGTAAGACGGCAAGTTCAATCGGATGAGGTATTAGCATACGCCCTCGCATATCCTAAATGCAGCACAAGAGAGATCATTCAACACTGTGGCTTTTCCAAAAGTCAGGTTTAGAAAATCCTAAGCGAATTAGACGCTCATCCATACCGACCAAAGCCTCAACAGGTTTTAGTGGACGGCGATGCCGAGCGATGTTTTACCGACGTTCGACATTAAATGCGGTATGCTATTAACGTTTGGTGTGCAATTTACAATAACAGGCTGACTTAGGAACCAAATAATTGGGTATGGCGTTTTAGAAGAGTAGCCTCCACGTTCGCCTTATCTGACTCCACTGGACTTTTACCTGTGGGGATACCTGAATCAGCAGGTGTATGCCACACCTCCACAAACATTGAAGACCTTAAACGACGCATTACGGTGCGTCGTTTAAGGTGCGGTATTGTGCCAACGTGTCACGCTCCATGCTCCAACGTGTGCAAAGTGACATTCAAACGAGGATCCAAATGGGCATTGCAGCTGATGGTGAGAAGTTTGAATATCTCAATTAAAGGTATATTGTTATAACTAGATGTTTTTTCTTTCTCAGATCGTTTTGTCACGTCACAGTGTCGGAAATCCCGAAAAAACAAATGCGCCTTTAAACCATTCTATTCTTCTTATTATTGTCCACAAGGTGTCTTTTCTTACTACATTGATGATGCTCTATAACTTTGTAAATCACTTTCTTTCCCTATCTCGTTCCGTTTTCGAGATAGGAATGATAACTCCGCAGTTTTCCACCAGGTGGCATGATAGGGGGTTTCGTTCAGTAGCGCATGGCTACTGTACTATACCTAGACACTAGTTTTATGAATAAGCAGCAGCCGTTCCGAATTTAAGAGGGTGGGAAGGGACTTTAGTGGGCATACTGTACACACACACACACACAC
The DNA here is from genome assembly GCA_907164885.2 of Dolomedes plantarius. NCBI lineage: Eukaryota > Metazoa > Arthropoda > Arachnida > Araneae > Dolomedidae > Dolomedes > Dolomedes plantarius. Next base: position 210,407,728 of record OU015490.1, on the reverse strand, counting down.
ACACACACATATATATATATATATATATATATATATATATATATATATATATATATATATATATATATATATATATATATATATATATATATATATACATATATATATATATATATATATATATATATAAATATATATATATATATATATATATATATATATATATATATATATATATATATATATATATATATATATATATATATATATATATATATATATATATATAAATATATATATATATATATATATATATATATATATATATATATATATATATATATATATATATATATATATATATATATATATATATATATATATACTAATTCATTTATTATACTAATTTTATCAATCGCAACTCCTTATGGTTATAAAGTAGAAGTTTAAATATTGCAATCTGGCTACTTCTAAGTGTAATGTTTACCACGGAGCGCGACTGAATGTTGATATAAAAATTACGGATAATGTAATAGGCATTAGTAATATTAGAAATGGACAGGTAATATTATATCTGAGAAAAATAAGTTTTTTAATCACACATAGACTGTTTAAAAAGCCTCATATAGAAATAGATGAATCAAAATATATTATTTTGTCAGGGTACCATGTTGATAATTTTTATTATCTGATTCCCAATATACACTGTCAAAAAAAATATGCACCAGAAGGAAACGAGCTACTATAACGAAACTTAACATGTATGTAGTGTATGAGGAGACAGGCAAATGATTAAAAATTCAGAAGAACGTACCGTTTTACTAAGAAGATATGACATAAAAAATGTTACAAATCAGTAAGTAGTAAATCCACTTCTGGCAGCTATACAAGCCGAAACACGGCGTGGCACCGAATCAATCAGGTCACCTATGACCTCCTGTTGAAGATCATGCAATAATCTTTGCATCTGGGCAGTTTATTCACCAGTATCCCTGGACGGCTGCAATAGCCTTCCGAGCACGTTCCAGACGTGCTCTATTGGTGAGAGGTTTTGTGACCTGGCAGGCCATAAGAGTACGTCATATCCTTGAAGACATTGTTGGGAGAGTCGCGCAGTATGTGGACGAGCGTTGTCTTGCTGATAAATGGCACCTGGGCAACTTGATAGCATACGCAGGACAACTGGCATTAAAAGCTCGTCCACGTAACTCCTTGACGTCAAAGTGCGTTGAAGGACGACTAGAGGTGACTGTGTGTCCCAAAAAATCGCTCCCCACATTGCCACACTTTGTGTAATCGCTGTATGCCTCTCGACAACAAATGTCGGATCGGATCGGTGGCCTGGCCGCCTCCACACGCGTATGTACTGGTCATCAGCATTGCGACTGAATCGTGATTAATCGCTGAAGATCACACGCCTGCAGTCGCTCACACTCCAGCTTGCCCGAGATCGGCGAAAATCCAATCGACACTGCCTATGATGTGGGGTCAGTGGTAGGAGTCTTAATGGACGTCGGCTCCTTATACCTGCGTCTGCCAGTCGTCTCCGAAAGGTTTCCCTTGATACCACCGAATGTCTGGAAGGTGGCAAATGACGTCGAACCGATTCTAGCGACATTGTTGGTGCGGACGTGGCCTCTCTTATGATTGCGCTATCCTGTCGAGCATTTGCGTTTCTGGGTCGCCCTGATCCTCCGCGACGTTAGACTATCCCTTCCGTGATCCATTGTTACTAACACCGAGCAACTACATATAGCTTCGACCGAGATGGCGGTCGATACGTCTGTTCGACCAACCTGCTTCTATGAGGCCTGCTATATGCCCCCTCTCAAAGTCCGACAATTGTTCATACTGTCGGCGGTTACGTCTCACAGGCATATCTAGTCATAATACCGTCCATCTAAGTCGAGAGATTTGTTTAAATAACCCTATGGCACGGGCAATCATGCTTTTAAACTCTCCCGGCTGTGCAACTCTTATGCGCATAGCGCGCTTACCCTTGTCTCATTGTCGTCGAAAATTTAATCATTTGCATATGTCTTACCAGACTACATTCCTGCCAATTTTCGTGGTAGTAGATCGATTCCTTCTGGGTGCATATTTCTTGTGAAAGAGCGTATTTGAACTCGAAACATGTAAAACTGAATTAATCAATCATGTCATACCACTTAATTCTAGTAACCGTTAAAACTGCTGTATTCCGAAGAAGAAATTTTTGACATATCCATTTCACATTTCAAATGGTAAAAAAATAAAATAATGTAATGGATTTATTGAAAATATGAAGCAGAAACTTTTGAATAGATAGGTTTCTAAATAGATGTTTCGGAAAATGGCATAGAACCCAAAAACTTCTCTTTCAGGTATTCGATCGCGGTATGTTTTAGTCATTAACCTTCACTCCGCATTTATTGAAGCCCTCAAATGGCTATGTTTATTCATTTTACGGAGCAAGTCAATTCAATATTTCCCATTCACCGTTTTTTAGACTGAAAGAAATGTTTTCTTCCTAATTTTTTCCTCTGATTTCTTTCATTTCGTAACTGCCTACGTCTGCAGATGTACAGCTGAATTTCTTTTTTTAAAAGAGATCAAATGGATGATTATTAATGGGACTTATATAAATATAAATAAATATCTAAATAAATTATTAAATTAAGTTAGAACATATAATAATTAGAATATTTTGTATAGTGGCTTTTTATTTTTTTTTTGCTAAATTATTAATTTGAGAAATACACTCTGACACATGTCTGAGAATAACTGAAGGACACGTACTCAAATTTAATATCTAATGTTACCATTTTATTTCTCTTAATATTACTTAACATTAATTTAAACACTGACTACAAACTTTTACAGAAATAATCATATTAAGTGTTATCATACATTAAAAAATTATTAGAACACATAAAATTTAAATTACATATAATAAATCAACACAGTGCTCTCGCCTGATAAATATAACACAAAATAATTATGACTTACCACCACCTTCGTATGGAATTGAAGCATCTCGTTTCTCATAAGTCGACCAGCGGAATCGGCAAAGCAAGAAAAAAATGGCGGATAGGATAGATAGGGCCACCACGAGATTCTCTTCCTGTCGCTGCTTATTCTTCAACTCACTAAGAAACGTTTTTTTTTTCTTCTTTTAGAACTGGGGAGAGCAGAGGTCAGCTATGTCCTCGAACAAACACCTTTCAGCTCTCATTGGTTAAAAGATGTTGCTAGGCCGTTGCTATGGGGACGCTAAGACCCCTTTACAGCCGAGAAGGGATGGCAAGTCACGCTTTTATTCTTATACAAAACCTTTCTTTACGATAAGCAAAATTTGCCTCCAGGAGATACATACCTTTCATCCAGAAACCGGTACAAAATAAGCCACAGGCGCGATCCCAAACACACATATATCTTGGGACATACATAATAAAACAGTTACACTAAAATGTGCATGGGACCGAATCAATGCTGTATCAAGACTATGAGATAAGAAAATATATTTACAAAGTCGAATTCCATGTCACATAAATATATACAGAAGATCATTCGCACTTTATGGTAACGATTTTGTAATTTATTTTTTGCATTTGGATTTTGTGATAAAAAGTTGGAACTAACTTCAGAATAATCTTCTGCTATTGTATTCTTTGGATTGGAATGTAAGATAAAAGATGTATTCTGAAAATGGATCCTAAAATTTATAGATGGCTCGAAGGTTACTTAACTACGTCTTCCGAGCTGAAATATTAGTATCAACAAATTATAAAGCGGTGTAAAAATCACAGATATTGCGTTTCAAAAAAAGGTATTTATAATAGATTAAATTTAAAAAGAAAATAACGTCTAACTCAAAGTAAAAATGAAAACATGACCACGAAACCTCATCCTAAGACTGTTCGAACGCAGGTAAATATCAAGAAAATGAAGTCTCTAATCCTAAAAGAAAATCCGCCGACTCAAAGATCTATTGCATCGAAACTAGGAATGCCGTTTGGCACTGTAAGTAAAATCATTCATAAAGATTTGAAGTAATAAAAGTCGTTTAAACCTAAAGTTCATCTGCTTTGGCCAAAGCATATTGCTGAAAGGAAAACAAATTGTAGAAAATTATATGAAAATCACCTAGCTACTGAAGAAAGGAAACTTGTGGTAACACTCGATGTGGGATGGGTGTATTTAAGTGACTGTAGTATAAAAAAAACTATATTTTGTTTCAATTGCACAACTGACGGAAATGACCGTACGAAATGGCTTCATCAGTCTACAGAAAAGTTTCCAAAGGTATTTATGATAGTTTCAGGATTTTGTTATAACGGCAAGTAAAAAATCAAAAATGTCTCAATTAAAGCCAAACTTAATTCACTCTAGTATCAATAGAAAATTTTAGAACCAATTTTTTAAGAATAAGTTCCAGCCTTATATGGTTAGGGCATTGGTAAAGTTGAGGTTCATATGGACAAAATCTCTAGTCACACGTCTAAATAACTGCTACTTATTTAGCAAAGAAAGAATCACAAACAGGGATAATCGCATTGATGAATCGCAGGGATATCGCATTTAATGAAATACCTGTAAAATCCCCTGACGCGTCTTCAATGGACTTTGCTCTTTCGGTTTATTTAAACGTGCCTTAAGAAAACAGCATTCAAGAACTGAGAACCGACTTTGGAAAACGGTCCAAGAGGAATGGAGTAAAATTGACATGACAGTACAAAGGAAAAATTTACTTTCATGGAAAAATCAAGCTAGAGCTATTGTCAAGAACTATGCCTATCAGATAGAAACAAATCGCCACATAAAATCCGGCATTTATTCATAAAACTTAACTATCAAAATCGTTTCCATAAAGTGCGAACGACCTTCTGTATATATATATATATATATATATATATATATATATATATATATATATATATATATATATATATATATATATATATATATATCACATGTCAAAATTTTCAAATTCTATAACCGTATGCATGCTGCAGCTTAGCAACTAACAATTAACAAAGGCAAATCAACAATAGAAAAAACTATAGGTGAGTTAACACCCCAAAAAAACTAAAAACACAGGTTAATTAACACACAAAAGGTAAAAACACAGGAGAATCGACACCCTAAAAGACAAAATGTTAAGCAATTAAACTGAAAATAAAAAAAAAATCTCCCGTCTTCTCTTGGCTTTTCAGCCGTGGGTAAAGCAAAGAAAAACTAATCTAATACAAGTTGCCATGGTGTCATATAAAAAAACCGCTCATAATTAAAATTAACATAAATACATTTTCTAACAAAAAAACTGAAAGCTTCTTATGACACCGTGGTCATAAGAAGCTGTAGGTAGGTGCTAAAAAATAACAGCTAAAAAAGTAACATATATAAAACGTTATTAAATAAATATGACCACCACCCCAAGTGGTTCCGTGGAGTCCGCTGTTGTTTGCCTTCCCTGTATGACGGGCGCGACGCAACATCCGGTAAACGAAAAAATTACTATGTGTCACAAAGTTACCCCTGCAGTTACAAAGTTACCCCTTACGGTATAGTTAAAAATTCGGTCGCGTTATGTTTGTCTTTGTCCTCATATCAGAAGAGGGTACAACGAATTATTTATATATAAAAGGGTGATAACTTGATAACTTTTTTATCGATAACTTGAGGAGAATCCCTATGAAGCAAGGATTTTCCCTAATAATAGTAAAAATAGTAATAAAAATATAACAGCACAGAAAGAAATATTTTTTTAAATCATCCTATTTCAATGATCTTTTCAATATTATCAGAGAGTTCCTTTTAAGCAATTTCTATTTCACTGGTATGAACTGGAAGATAAGTATACAGTCGTTTATGACACCGCGGATCAATGAACATACGTAATGATCATACGTATTACTTTTTTGATCATTATTTTTTTATTATTTCCATTGCGTAGGGATCATACAGATATGATATAAACATTGAGCGAAATTAACAAACAACAGAAGGAAATGATTGAAGTCAGCGCCCCAACAGTTTCCATGTCTCAGAATGTCTTGACACCTTATAGTGTCAATGGAGAGCTATGACATATAACAGATGGTCCATGTCCGCTAGTTCTCGAAAAACTACACAGCATGCAATAAGGCTCATAAAGACGACTGTTCGCCCTGTTATGATGTCAGCGTATGGGGGTGGTACGATCCCTCAAGATATCGCCCCTGGGAGTCCTCGGTCAAAATTTTGATGGCACCTAACCAAGATGGACGCCGACCCTTATGGTGCTCGGAACCGCTATGCTCAGCCAGAAACCAATATGGTCCTCGACTGGAAATTCCGGCCAGGAGCATTAGGAACAAAAAGACACGGTACAATTTATGGTCGAATTATATAGGCACGTGAAGGGAACGTAACGGGAACGAGCCGAGCCCGAGCGCCGGATGCATGTGTTTATACAGAGACGGGAGTAGAAAGTGGCGGGAACGTGTTTCATTACTTGTGAACGAATTGTAATGTCATGGCGCGGTTTCATTTTACAGTTAATGATTTAGTCATTATCACACTTTCCTTAGAGGAGGAGGAAGGGAGAGCCAGGGCCGTGCTTAGGGGTGGGCGAACTGGGAAACCGCCCAGGTCCGCCATTTTTATTTCTCATAACAACACTTTTCTAAATGTTACGTTTTTTTTAAAGAAATCCCTCATTTTTCGCGGTTTCTATAATTCAACTTATAAAAATATTTTTTTTTTCAATGCGGACGCACTTTGTCGCGAAGACATTCACCGATAATTCACAGCAGTTCTGCTGGCCATTTTATTATGGGGGCGCCATATAGGCAGACCAACATTGCTCCCTATGATAGAACGACACAAACGGAGGCATTTTAGTGGCGCTTCGCCAGAATTCGATCTGAGCACCCTCAGTACCGAAAACCAGCGCGCTGTACCACAAGGCCGCCACGGCCTACTTATAAAAATATATATGTTTAAATTTTTTCTAAAGAATCGAAGAAAGAATCTTAATTGACAAACTACCCTTTTGGTTCGAAAAATTTCTCGGTTAGAAAAATATGATTTATCTTCAATTCAGTTTTGTAAACCCTTGATTATCAATCCTTTTTTTCAATATCAGTTTCTACTACTTGTCAGTCACTACATACAGTCTTTTGAAGAATTATAAACCGTTTTGTCGGACTTTGTTCGTTTTCACGGAATAGTTGCATACTGAGAAAAACGTGAACATATGCTTGTGAACGAATACTAATGCCATTTGGTCAAATGTTTGGTCTATACAAAGCAAACAATAGACAAGATATTTCTCCAGGGAGTGTAAGACAAGTAAGTAAATGCGCTCCAAACCTGTTGAGAAGAAAGGGGTCTGAAGGCTGAAAGAGTGAGGTAAACATAAAAGGGCTTTTACTTGTTCTCTTTATCATAATAATGGATTTTATTTCCCACTTTTCCATCAAAAATTGAAAATATTACAAAGCAGGTACAATCAAAATGCTTTGAAAACGGATTGAAACATAAACAACAGTATGTAAATTATATCTTGAATAGCCACTTTTTACCTTCTGCCGTGAACGAGAGACGGCCGAGCAGTGAACGACTTCCGGGTCCGAATCGTTGGCGCCGATTCTAGGACCGGAATCGGCCGAGAATCGGACGTGTCACGGCGCAGTATAAACAGTTCCATTGAAAAACAGGGAGGAAATTATTACGATGACTCGTCGCGCTCTCGGATCGTTCCCGTTACGTTCCCTTCACGTGCCTATATAAATCGACCTTTACACGGACACCGATGCAGTTATATCTTGAATCGCCCATGCTGTTAGATTGTAGATCAATGACAAGGATATTGCTCAGAGTGTAACACAAAGAGTAGGATATTCGTTGCTGATCATTAACAAAGGCAACGTGCCATAATATATATATATATATATATATATATATATATATATATATATATATATATATATATATATATATATATATATATATATATATATATACGTATATCACAAAACATCAATTGGGATTCTTTTATTTCCCAAAGGGAGAAGGGAAAAAGAAATTCAATATTGGACAGTAAATCATACGTTTCATCCATTGTTATGAATATGAATAAGAATTCTTAGGTTGTTAATTAAACATAAATCGCTTCCCTCAATGAAATTAACAAATTACACAAGCCTGCGATGAAAAAAATACAAGGGGATTGACAGCTGAAGTTTATGTATTTTTTGGTGCTGATTTAAAAAAAATAATGAAAAATTTCTATCACGTCACGTTTTCTTGAAAAATTCAGTTTTACTTGGATTTTTATGAACATTTACCATAATACTTTTTCGACGTTAAATTTCATCCATCCTTGCCTTACTATTATTCTACCGTGGTGAAACCTACAGAATACCCCTCTGTGACACCTCCTCTAGCATTACAGACTATGTAAAACAACTTTATCTTGCGTATTTTGACATGAAACTCAGAGATTATGACAACTATTGGTTTCCTCATAAAGTTTGTGTGCAGTGTCTCAATGATCTACGCTTATGGCTTTAAGGAAAGAAGACTGCTGTACGATTAGGAATTTCTATGACATGGGAGCTGAAAAACCAATCTAATGATTGTTACTTTTGTTCCTTCCATGTCCGAGGGTATAACCAAAAATCAAAAGCTAATGTCTTATCCTGATAACATTCCATCGGCCATACTCCCTGTTCCTCGTGGACCTGATCTGCAAGTGCCTTTGCCTACAACTGAATTGCTAATCATTTCTTCAATTTTTCGTTGTTGATCATTAACCCTACACGTTCCGAGGGTTTGGATGTTCCGAGTCTTCAGACTCGGAACATCCTAAAGTTCAAAGCTCCGCTACCGAATATAAGCCCTCTGGAGGCGAGGGCCTCCAGAGTGGAACTTACCAGGTCTTTTACCTTTCTCTCATGTTGAACTTAATGATCTGACTAGAAATCTGGGTCTTTCGAAAGAGGCAGTTGTATTGTTGAGATCAAGATTGGAAGAAAAAAAAACTTATTGGCCAAAGGAACCTCTTTTTATTGGTACAGGAATCGAGAAAAGGAATTTGTTTAGTACTTTCAAGAAGAGAACCTGGTCTATTGTTCTGATATTCCCGGATTTATGAGCAAATTTTATATCACTAAGATGAATGGAGGCTGTTTATAGATTCATCGAAAAGGAGCCTTAAAGCTGTCCTTCATCACGGAAGCCAGTATGCATCTGTACCAGTTGGAAACTAGGTGCATTTTAAAGAACGCTATGGAAACCTGGCTCTCGTCCTCAACAAAATAAAATATGCTGACCACGGTTGGACCATATGCGGTGATTCGAAAGTGATCTCCATGATTCTTGGTCAACAAGACGGATATACAAAGTTCCCATGTTTCATTTGTGAGTGGGACAGCCGTGATAAAACTCAACATTGGGTCAAAAAAACGGCCGAAAAGACAAAATCTTGAATCTAGCACCAAGAATGTGATTCTGAACAGCTTAGTTCATCAAAAAAAGTATTGTCAGCCCCTCTGTACATAAAATTAGGTGTAATGAAGCAGTTTGTCCAAAATATGGTGATTGTTTCAAATACCTGTGCAAAAAGTTTCCAGGTTTATCCGAAGCCAAGTTTAAAGAGGAAATCTTTGTTGGTCCAGATAACCACAAGCTCATGAAGGATAAATAATTTGAGACTAGCATAACAACAAAGGAAAAAGAAGCTTGGGTTGCCTTCAAAGATGTCGTCAGTAAATTTCTGGGTAATTACAAGGATCCTGACTATAAAGAAATCGTTATTGAATATGCTGGACAAATTTCAAGCGTTGGGTTTCTCCATGAGTGTCAAAATATATTTCCTTCACTCACATGGAGACTTTCCCCCCGAAAATTTTGGATCAGTCAGCGAAGAACAGGGTAAAAGGTTCCACCAAGAAATCAAAGGTATGGAGCGCAACTATCAAAGAAGATAGGACAACATCATGCTCGCCGACTACTGTTGGATGTCAACACGAGATCGGCCTGAGATTGAACATAAAGGAAGAACGCCAAAAAGAAATTTCAAAGGAAAAAGTGTACGTACTTAAATAGAATTTTTTTTCTCAGATTAAAATTTGTTTCAAACTTTCATGTACACATACATAATATTTGTTCCCCTTGGTCAATCGTCTGTTTTATGTAATTTACCTTAATAAAAACAAATTAAAGTAGTATGTTGGGAATTGTCCAGAAACTGCACCATAATTTGATGTAAAAATTTAAAACTCAAGGGAACTTTTTGTTTTTCTCTCGATTAGAGGCGGATCGTGCGATCTGGAAACAGTGGTTTTCATCCATTTAAACCTATAAAAATAATCGATTGCTGAAAAATCAATTTGCCTCACCAAGAATCGGTTATTTTACATAGATATAAATGAATAAAAGCCACTGTTGCCAGAGAGTACATGCAACATTGTTGAGAGAATTCCTTTTCAAATATTATTTTAGCAAAAATATCGACATCAATTTTCAAAAAATCCTGACGTGATGGAAAAAAATGAAGGTAATTTTCGAAAACAGCACATCAAATAACATAAAGCTCAGTGAAAACTTCTCTTGTATGTTTCAAAAACTTCAATTTCGCAGGCCTGTGTTATCATGCTAAAAGTTATAGGCTGCAAAATTAATATTAATGAGAAAATGGTTAAGCTGGCACCTAATTGGGAGATTTTAATTAAATAGTATGTTTCTTACATGCATAAGGAGACTATATTATTACCTAATACATAATAATTGAAATATAAAAGGATATCAGTGACTTAGAGGTATACAGCGAGATCGATATAGTGCAGTAAAAAGTTTTATTCAATTTATTGCATCAGCACCGAAATATGATACTGAAAAAAAAAAGAATTTTGAAAACGTTTGTCATTATAGGAGGATATTGTGCAAGTCTGCATGAATGGTTTCAGGTTGCAGAATGGAGCTTAAATCTCTTGGGTACTACACATATAGAAAAAACTTGTCATATAAAAATAATAGTTTAGGATTAAATTAATATGCAAATTTCTTAAGCTAAAAACAACTTGTGGTTTTAATGTTTTATTATAATATTTAATACTACACCAAAATTAAATGAATTAAAATAAAAAATAAATATTGTTTGCTAAATTAAAAAAAAATATATATATATATATAATATTATTTAGCCTGTTAAAATTTTTAATATTTACATATTCAATAGAATAAATTTGCTTTTATTTAATTGCCATACAATCTATTGAATTACGTTTATATGCAGATCATTTTACATCATTTTTAAACTTAATAACAGCACAAATTATAATCACTAGCATACATAATTTTAGATGCAATACGTAGAATAATTGCTTTATTTACGGTAATTGCGGAGGGTAGAGGAGTGTTTAATGAAGCCTCTTTAAAATGTTCTTGAGCTATTAAAATTAAGATTGATGGGGTTTCCTCCCCTCTCGTTAGACGCATTCTAATGTAATATCATGCTAGGAATTACTGTATTCTTGTTAAATTCTAATATTTAAAATAATGACAAGAATAAAATGAATATGTTTCGCACGAAACAGTTCCATTTTGGGTCACGTTTGAACAAAATATTTATAAATATTCTTCATTACAACAATTATTTCTCTTTTGTCTATCCGATAAATGATGATTGCATTTTATGTTGTATAGTGGAATCTTTGTTTTAACTTTTAACTACAGTACTAAGAATAATGGAACACACATTTATGTATTAATGATCCCAGACTAATTCTTTACAAATTTCATTATTTTTATCAATCCAATCAAACTTTGATGACATAAAATTTATTGTATTATTTACCATAAAGTGCTTATAATACAAAAAATTACATTTAAGAATTTTTAGCCCGTTGATTGGACAACACAATTATCGCTAATGTTTCCAGAATTATTAGTCTCATTTCATTCAACCATTGATTTAAGAAACATTATAGGCATGGTGATTCAAAAGGGTGTAAACTATTAAACAAAACATATTACAGGGAATGCAATAATTACAGACACGGATGTAACGTCAGGTTTTATATAAGGCCAAATAAATAATAATAATATCGTTAATTACATTCATGTCTTGCAGATATCGCTACACCATCACTGACGTAACTACAAAGTTAGGATGCTGGGAAAGAGCTCAAAGACGCTAAGAATTAGTAACAGCAATTATCTTTCCATGTTGACCTTACAAGTCATTGTTGTGGAAACTTTATTATGAAACTTTGCATGATTTATTTATGAAGATAGAAACCTTATAAATATTGTTATATAAAAATCGTTTCTTAAAATATTTATAGTTAAAAAAATATCTTACGGATTTTAAAATATAAAAGTGATAAGTTAGAGCAACAATTAAGAGAACAAAAAACTAAGGCATTAAAACTTTTGCAACTTTTTCATAGCACAGAACTGTAAAAATTAAATACAACGCTAACCGTCGTTGTTTTCACAACATTTAAAAACCTCTTAAGTGTCAAGGTAAATAAGTATAATTATTTAAATGTTATTTTTCCACAAATTTAAGTTACATTTTTAAAAACCACAGATTAGTTCGTTTTAATTAAACCCTTGAAATAGTGTAAAACAATTTCTTGGAATGCCTCGGCTGTAATTAAAAAAAATTAAAAGTATGCATTTAAAATAAACTAATCTTTAGCTTTGCAGAAAATGGAACTGTTTTTTCATACCAAAATGTTTTGTGTAGCTTAATAAGGGTGATAAGTTAAATTTAGTTTCAATTTTTACGTTTTCCTTAATTTAAACTAAAACTTTCGCTGAGCGTTTTACAATGCTGAAAAAAAGCTAAAATTAGAAAATAAAATTTTTAAAACGAAATGTTAAACTAAGAAAATATTTGCAATTCACTGTGTGTCCGCTTTCACAGATAAGGTGAAAGAGAGTTTATTTACTTGATCCTGACTAAATCATCCATCTAGATATATTCCCAATCAATTGTTATTAGAAACATATTTGCTTTTGTTTATCACTTTTCGTTATTTTATTACTTTTTGCATTGTGCTTATCTGTAAGTAGCAACGTCAGCAAAAGTTTGTTACAATCCGGTAACACAGAAATGATTACTAGTCGTCTCTGGAACTTAGACAACTTTATTTAACAATTTGTAGGTGAATAAAATGTCTACCGTGAATATAAGTTTTCTTTGTTAAATTGTTATGATAGATGCACGCCCCCAAGTGCGTGTATCTATCCTATCACTTTCACAAAGTGTTAGGATGTAACACTTATGCGAAATAGTTCCGTAAATTGGGTATATGAGAAAAAAAGGTTAAATGGGTGTTATGAGAAAGTTGCGTATGGAGGCAATATCTGCCATTGATATAACTAGTAATTTTTATTATTTTTATTATTTTTTTTTTCAGTGCGGCAGGCACTTGAATCTGGCGGTAGTTACTTCAATACATTTGACCATGAATATCCAAGAATTTTTTGCTGACTGCATTATTATGGAAGCACCATTTAGGTGAACCAGCATTGTTCCCTATGAGGGGGACGCAGCGGAAATGACCAAGGTTATACCGGATCCCAAGACCACTGCGTGGCGACACACAACGCTAACCATTAAACTACAGAAGGTCCTTCGCACTTTATGGAAACGATTTTGTAATTTATTTTTGCCAATTGCATTTTAAGATAAAAATTTGGCAACTTCAGAATAATCGTATGCTAATGTTTCGTTTTGATTGGAATGCAAATTAAAAGATTTATTTTGAAAATGGCTCCTAAAATGGACAGATAACATAAAGGTTACGCAACTGCGCTTTCCGAGGAGAAATATCCGTCTCAACAAATTATGAAGAAGTGTAAAAATCACAGTTATGGCATGTCAAAAAAAGGAATTTATAATATATTAAATTTAAATGGAATAAAATCTAACTCAAAGTAAAAAAGAAAACATGACTACGAAACCTCATCCTAAGATCGTTCAAACGCAGGAAAATATCAAGAAAGTAAAGTCTCTGATCCTAAAAGAAAATCCGCCGACTCAAAGATCATTTGCATCGAAACTAGGAATGTCTTCCGTCATTGTAAGTAAAATCATTCATAAAGATTTCAAGTTAAAAAAGATGTTTAAATTTAAAGTTTATCTGCTTTTTGCCAAAGCATATTGCTGAAAGAAAAACAAATCGTAGGAAATTATATGAAAAACACCTAGCTGCTGAAAAATGAAAAGTTGTGGTAACAATCGATAAGGCATGGATGTATTTAAGTGACTGTAATATAAAAAGATCAATTTTCTATTGCTCAACTGACGGGGATGACCGTACAAACCGGTCTCGTAAGTGTACACAAAATTTCCCAAAGGGATTCATGATAGTTGCAGAATTTTGTTACAACGGCAATTTAAAAATCAAAAAAAGTCTCAAGTAAAGCCAAAATTAATTCACTCTTTTATCAGTAGAATATTTTAGAACCAATTTCTGAAGAAAAAATTTCAGTATTATAGGGAAAGGACATTGATAAAGTTCAGCTTCATATGCGCTAAGTCTCTAGTCACATCCTTTAAATCAACTGCCGCTTATTTAGCAAAGAAAGAATCAGAAACAAGAATAACGTGTATCCCATTTAATTAAATACCTGTACAATAACCTGACGCCTCTCCAAGGGACTTTTGCGCGTTCAGTTTATTAAAGCGAGCCTTCCAAAAACAGCATCCAATAACACTGAACGGACTTAGTAAAACGGTCCAAGAGGAATGGTGTAAAATTGGCATGACAGTGCTAACAGGAAGTTTCCTTTCATGGGAAAATTCGAGCTAGAACTATTGTCAAGAACCATGGCTATCAGATAGAAGCAAATCGCCGTAAAAATATGGCATTTATACATAAAACGTAACTATCAAAATCGTTTCCATAAAGTGCGGACGACCTGCTGTATGCGGGCTGCTAGCTAGTAATGATTATCGCTATTTTTCTAAGATATTGGTTCTTAACTTTTTATGTCTTGGACCCCTTTGATAATCTGATGAATACTATGAACACCAACCTCTGATAATAAACGCTCATATAAGAATTGTGACAAACAATATATTTGGAAATGTAACAAAGCAAGAAATACGAGGGATGGAACTTTAACAGCGGCAACACTGTTGCAGAGTCCCCACGCAGCAGAACACATGAAAGTAGTCACATACCTGCTTTACCTCAGCATATGTGACGCTCAGCGCATGCGTATATGACGCATGCGCTCTCCCGACAAACATCACTCACCTGCACAGTGACAGGATGAACACAGCCATGTTTTAGTTACCGGTCTATCATACGAAATAGACAGGTGATGACCTAATGGCTAGGGTGTGGGCATTCGGTTCAGATGCTGTGGGTTCGATTCCCACTGCTGGCATGTATGTTCGTAGCTGTTAGGAATCGACTTTAAACTGTAGGTCCAGGTCTAATTAGCCTTTCTGTAGCAAAATGTTGACCATAGAGCTCCAAACCAAACCAAACCAATTGTACGATATAATTTGTTGCATCGTACCGATGGAAGGAAAACGCTTGTGAGTACGCTGTAGCTGATGTGTTTACTCTCTGGGGCTGAGAAGTGCTCTACCATCCCCCATATTCACCAGAAGTAAGTCTCTGCGATTTTGATCTCATCCCCAAGATGAAGGAACCGCTTCGTGGATTCCACCAGAGATTCTGCAGGCTGTAGACAGCTCCATTCGAAAGACCAACAGATCAGTTGCTGTCAACGGCGTTCCTAGAGCTTCCAGGACGTTTGCTATGGAGGCTAAACAATGCTGGTTACTACACTGAAAGGCTAATAGTTTCACTCCTGCATCTCATCTGTATACATATGTAGTTGCCCCTATTAAAATTCCATGCTATTTAGTTTTAAAAATTCTAATTATATTCGATTATACTCGTATTCTAGAATGGGAAAGATATGCATAAATAAAATACAAAAGATCACAATAAAAATCAGTCTATTGCAAAACCAAATTTGTGATTACATGATACAATTATACTTTAAGGACGTATTGTTTACCAAATAAATTCTGCGCAATTGAACATCTGAATGAATTCAAATTCAAAGAATACTACGTGATTTTATTAATTTCATACGCAGCCCCTTTATTTAGTATAGTTTCAGATAAAAAAAATATAAAAAAAACTTGAAATTTGTAATTTGGCTCATGAGCGACTTTCTGGACTAGAAATATCCTCCAAGTCGGCGGACCCTCTGAAATTTATTCACGGAACCTACAGGGTCCATGGACGACACGTTAAAAAAACATGGTGCAAAATGATTCGGGAAGTCTGGCTAATGCTATTGTAGTTTCTCTATAGAAGAATTAATTTTTGGTATAACAAACTTTTCGCGGATTTGAGATAAGAATCAATTGGTTCAAGTACAGTGGACGCTCGTTAATTCGAACTCAGTTAAATCGAACTTTCGGTTAATTCGAACTAATCCAAAGGCCTACAAAAGTTAGTATTGGAATTAATGTTAAAAATATCTCATTAATTCGAGTAAAATTTTTATCACTTCGGTTAATTCGAACTAAAATTTGACAAAAAAAATTCCTTTTCCTCATTTAACAGAGAAAATACACGCTGTATTTATTATTTTGGTGTGTCAAAATCATCTGTATTTCTTTTCTGTGTAAAGAGGCACATGTGTGCATTCCTATACTATTGCATTTCCGCTAAACGTTAGTGGCTATTATCCTTCTTATCAGTGTTTAACGGGCAAAGCGTTTTTCCATAATTTGTATCGATTTTCTTAGAATTTCAGAAAAAACCAGTCTTTTCTACAGATTCTGGGGAGTTGCGGCAATTATGCCTGCCGTCCAGACAAGTTAATGTGATTTAGTTTTTCTTCCTCAGTGTGTGGTGTGAACGTGTAAAAATTCAGGATGTCTACATGTGGAAAGTACACAATTCTAACTTCGGAGACAAAGGTAGAAATTTTAAAGAAAGTAGAGAATGGCGAATGTAAAAAAAAAATCTGACTATTTAATTAAAAAATATACCTTGTCAACTTATTTGAAAAACAAGGAGTAAATTTTAGATTCATGGGAAAAACCAAAATTTGCTAGAGAAGCTGGCTGAACAATGTAGGCATCATAAACAAAACCAAACATCCATTTTATAGTTTTTCCCAAAAGTATAATTCATATTTTTTATTAAAGTTTACTTTCTACTGCATATCTTCTGCTTCATTTTATGATTAAGGTAAGTCTGTATTGGCTTTTAAATGTAAAATTTTAGATAACATAGTATAATATATTTTCTGGGGTTATACATACTAGGGGATTTTTCTTCATCAGTGATATACTTTTAAAGTTATATATTTTCTCTTAACGTGGGATAATTGGAACTTCGGATAATTCGAACTTTTTTCTGAGCACCTTTCAGTTCGAATTATCGGGCGTTCACTGTATTTGCATCTTTCAAGATAAAATACGAGAGATTTGTTTCGATCTTTTCTCGTGTTTAACAGACTTATCTGAACATCCAATGCCTTGAATGCTACCATGTGCCCTATTCTATTCCTAGGTGTATTATTTTTCGCTATTTTCAATTCGTAGAATGGCATCCACATAATGAACATTGATGTTTTTATTTATCTAATAGGCCAAATTTAAGCGCTGACAGCAAATTATGGTCAATCTACATCTATGAAAACCTTGTAATATATCCAAATTGCAAAAAATATGCGAACTATTAGCTGCTAACTAAACTCACAACTCAGAATAATTACTAAAAAGGAGATAAATCTGAGTGCACCCCAACTGAGTGTTTTAGATGATTTACTGAAAATTTCGTTTTTCAGATCATGTCCACCGATGCGTTACGATATACCCTGTGCCCATGAGCAGAATGTTCTTTCAAGACATTTATTTAGATTTTTTATCGCGTTTCTAACTTTTTCAGAAAATGCATGAATATAGTGAGGATTAGCTGAATTATATAACTGCTTAAATCATGTAACATTTCTTTTTGATTACCATTGAGCGAATATATATTGAAAACGTAAAAAAGTATATTTTTGATTTCAAATTATCCTCTGTAAAATATGGATTTTGATATTTTGACACATGTACATATACTTCTGTCTCGCGAAACCGCATATTTTTTATTTTCTATAGAAAAGCATATTGTGTATCTAGAGTCCAATGTATTCATCTTACAGGTACCTCATATACTAAAAAGCTCTAAACAATTCATTAACCGTTTAACATGTCAATAGTAGACAAATATAACTTGTTGAGTTTTGCCAAAATGGAGAAGGGGTAAATCATTCAAACTAAAATATTAATATCAACGGGAACATCAATTTTAGTTCCTGGTTCCTGTAACAGCAATGATAAATAGTGCTTTCTATTTTTAAGAAAATATTCAGGCTCATTTCTACCTTGTTTTTCCTGACTCACGTTATTTTAAAAATAATTAGCTAATTTTTAGTATTCGTAAAATATATTTTTCTTATTTATATTTCGATATAATTTTTAAATAATTATAAGAATGGAATTTAACACTAATTCTAAAATAGTGTATATCATCATATCTGCTTTTGATAGAATTCAATCAAAAATCTATTATTCCTGTCAATTTTATACATTTTCTATATTATTGTTGCTATTAAATTTACAAGATTTTGAAATGCTTTAAATATTCGAAAGGTTTGTTTCTTAATCCTCAGTCATTAATATTGTAATAGTTTTAAAAATAATTGGCTTCATCATAATCACCCTATTTAACGTTTTAAGTTAAATAGGCTGTTTATAATAAACTGTTAAGGGTTAAATCATTGAAATTAAAATGTTAACATCAATGGCAGCATCAATTAGTTTCTGTCTTGTAAGAGAATAATGACTAATAGTATCCATATAATTATTAAAATGTTGAAGTTCGCACATTTAAAGTTTTCCTAACCCATGTTATTTGTTAATTAGAAAGTTTGTAGTATTCTCAAAAAAAATCTTTTACTTATTATAATATATTAAAAAAATATTTAAAGAAATGGAAATTAACAATAGTTCTGAGATATTACATATCATCATATCGCTATATCTGCTATTAACAGAATTCCATATTTCAAATATAAATCTTTTATTCATGTCAATTTTATGTATTTTCTATAATATCGTAGTTTACCTTTTACATTTAGTACTATATAAAAACAAAATTAAAAATGGAATTTAATAATAGTTCTAAAATATTACATATAATCATATTACCATAACTGCTTTTGATAGAATTTCATATTTCAAATAAAAATCATTTATTCATGTCAGTTTTATGTATTTTCTGAAATATCGTAGTTTATCTTTTACATTTAGTACTATATATAAAAAAAATATTAAAAATGGGAAATAAATAACTGTTTTAAAATATTACATATCATCATATCGTCATAAATGCTTTTGATAGAATTCCATATTTCAATCATAAATATTTTATTAAGCAAGTTTCATCTATTTTGTATAATATCATATTTTTTCGTTTACTTTTAGTACATTAAAAAATAATTAAAAAAATGGTAATGAATAAAAATTCTAAAATATTACACATCATCATACCATCATATCTTTTAACATAATTCCATATTTCAATTATAAATCTTTTATTCATGTGAATTTTATGCATTTTCTATAATATCGTTGCATTTATAATTACTCAATTTTCAATTTTTTTACTGTCCGAAAGCTTTATTCAGACAAAATGCATTGTGTTTAATATAATAATAGCTGTTTTAAAATAAGTAGATTCATCATAAACACCCCACTTAACACTTTAAGTTAAACAAACCACATCTCTTTTTTTATCAATAAACTGATTGTTTAACTCATTAGTCTTCCCCGTGAAGCTATAAATCAAACTTCAAGAATTTAAAGTTTTGACGTTAGTTAATGGACAGAGGGCAAAATAATGAGCGTTGTAAAATTTCTGAAAACACGTATTTGAAAGTAGAGTAATTAACATACATTATTATTTCTGGTTAAAAGAAAAATACTTACTATATTTAGAAAATGTACACAAATATATGCAAGAAAGGTTAAAGAACTGTCATTTATTTTGCTACGGTTTACAGGTTAAAGACTTTGAATTTTCCTTTAATTTCCGACTTGTCTGTTTTAAATTGTCTTTTAGACTTTGAAAAAAAGAATGGAAGTGTCAGAATTACTTAATTTTTTAGCATACTTTAGTGATTATTTTATATATTTAGACCTGAGTTTTAAATTGTATGCAAATTATATGTAAATTGATAATTGATATGTATGCTAATAATATGTAAATACATTAGGTGGTCAGAGATACCCCGAGTGCGAGAAAATAAATATTAGATCGTAGATATGAGAAAAATATCCTTCAGGAACTAAACAGGATTATTTAATTCCTATTTTGTTTTACTTTTAAACTGCTAGTGAATATTTTCAGTTAAAAAAAAATGTTAAGGCTTAACTTAATTATGGTAGGCCCATTTTACTGAAACAATGATGGTACAGAAAAAGTCGCCAACGAAGCCGTCAAAGAATCGCCAAAATTATTAATGCTAGAAGGTCCCAAAACAAGTGCCTGGGTTTGGATCCGGGACATAACGTGAATGTATTTGTCTTAAGCCATGTTGTAGATCAACGATTCTCAACCTTTTTACGTCTAAGCCCACCTATGGGCACGGCCCGATTTAGAAAATTCTTGACTATAGGCACAACTCGGGATGGGGGACTCCTAACACTGATGTGGGCGTAACATTTCCAAAACTGACACAAAAAATAATCATGAATTATTGTGAAAATACCATTTTACCAAGAAATGGCTATTTGACGTGTAGAAGCCTAGAACATTATCAAATAACAAAAAGCAATACATCATATTAACTTCATCTTTTAAACAACAATACAATGCAACCAGAAAAAACTTATTAATCCCTTATATACACTATAACATACTTATAATGAACCAATCAATCAAATTTGAAAGGATATACAAAAAAATTGCTATAAAATAGGTAAAAAGAATGAAAATTTGAATAGGGAATTTTTTCTTTTAAAATAAAAAAATTGGGGAGCCCCCAACCTTCGGGCCAGCTGTGGGTTATCTTCAGACTCTACGACTCCTCCCCCTTTTACTCCCCGATGCCTAAACAGCGCAAGTAAAGCAAGAAAAATTCGTTCTGCAAATATTTTTTTCTATCGCCCTCCTCCCTCTGAATGTCACTTCTCCCCAAGGAAGAACCGTCCCCCAGCTTGAAAACCAGTGTTTTAAAGCAATATAAGTCCACCAACTGTTCCCACAATAAAGAATCTATGACAGGTAGTGAACAAAGAATGTTCTCAAGGAATTTGTTAACTGCATTAAATAAAAATGTGCATGGAATGCGAGGTAATATATCATGTCCTATCTAAATTTCCATGAATATAGTATTCACAACATCGAAATACTTCTATTGAAAACATTCGTGTTTCCCATGATTAATTACTTATGTCGATTTACACAGAAAAGTTTCAGCGTAAGAGAAATTGTTTGAGTTCTAAAGATGTTGAAGTATGCTATATAAATTTAATAAATTTCATATAAACTCTATCAGGAACTTCTTAATATCGTGCGACACAGCCTTAATTAAATTCCATAGAAACCTTAAAGCTAAGTTCTATAATTAATAACAACATGAATCGCCCTCTGGGCAATAAATCAAGCTAATGCAAAGCAGGAGGGGAACTTCTGATAATTAACCTGTAGGCACATTGTAGAAACGCACATCGCAGATTTACTGAAGACGATAAAAAAATGGAGCGAGAGAAATTCATTGATTTTTTCACTACCATATAGAATTTTTTTACTTTCGATATTGAATCAAAATGTGTTTGATTTATAATAAATGAACTATTTCATATTTGGAACATTTATAGTACTTACAAATTTCTGTATGTGGAAGAAAATGTTACCGTCAATGTCCCAGCAACGATAACGAATTTTTCCATTACTGCTTCTCTATGGTAAAAATTCATTTCAAATGGTCAAAACGGTAATATTTTGGAGTGGCAAGATTCAAGAATATTTCGAAAATTATCCAATATTTTAGCCTTGACTTTTGGAGGTCTGAGATAGGTCGGGAGTACTAATAGAGTGGGAGTTTTCGTGCAAGTACAACACACTTTTCGGAATCAAGTATTGACTTTTAACCCGAATTACAGACTGTAGCTTGTCCAGAACATATCAATGAAACGAGAAATGCTCACTCAATAGTCCACACTAATCATTAGTTTTTTTTAGTGAACCACCTTATGTAACCGTTCAATTGTATTGTAGGTAGTCACATCATTTTCCCCTGGGTAGCACTTGTGCTTGTTTCCCACCCTCAAAATATTCCAGGTTCTTTTGTATCAGGTACCCAATTTTAGGTACCGTTAGCCTGTTAAACACAGAGGATAGATAATTACATTTTTTCCCAAGAAAACAGAAAACAGTGTGTTGTTTGTAAAGGTACGGCAACAATAAAGGACAGTGAGTTTATATACACAGTGGGATCTCGATCTATCGTTTTTCAAGGGACCGATTGAAATGAACGATAAATGCAGGAAAACGATAGATGCGGTAACATAACAAATCAATATGATCGTTGGGACTGGAGGTATAAGGTTGATGCGTAGACTGGAACATTTTTACCAAGAATAAGAAAAAAGGCGAAAAAATTGAAAAACAAAATAAGATCTAAATTAGCAACAGCATTTATTTAAGATAAAGTAAGATGATTCAGTTCAGCTCCGTGTATTAATGAAAGCATTATAGCAATGTCTATTACAAATAGTATTGAAAGAAAAGACTTACTAATTTATAAATATTAAATCTTAAGGAATTATAAACTTTATACACTGCTGGCCACCCAAATTGCAATACCAAGAAAGACAAGAGATATCACAACAAAATGTATTTTCTAGATAACATGTTGACCAAGTATCAAATGATTAAATTTATAGACTTCTGTGAAGTGTGGTTCCTTCCAAAATCAGTAGCCAGAGTAGCCGCCATTGTTGGAGATCACCGCTGCCACACGCCTCGGCATTGACTCAAAGAGACGTTGGATGGGTTCTTGGGGTACAGCAGACCAAGCAGTTTCCACACGTTGCCAAAGTTGATGTGATGTGGCAGCTGGGGATGGAATCTGGGTCAATCGTAGAGTAACCATGGACCACATGTTTTCTATCGGCGAAAGATCCGGAGAGCGAGGCGGCCAGGGAAGCAATTCAATCTAGAGATTGACGAAGAACCGTTGGACGATGCGTGCCACGTGTGATCGCGCATTATCCTGTTGAAATAGGGCTAAGGCAAGCCCTGAAAGTAAGGAAGGACAACTGGCTCCAACACCTCGGAGATGTAGCGCTGGCTGTTTATAGTACCGGCAATGCGTACTAGAGGTGTGCGAGACTGATATCCAATACCGCCCCATACCATAATACCCGGTGCAGGACCAGCGTGGCTGTGCATAACGCAGCTGTTCAGCATCCTCTCTTCACGGTGTCTCCAGACTCGAATGCGACCATCGTGGTGTTGCAGACAGAAACGTGACTCGTTAGTAAAGGGAATTTCATTCCATTCTGCCGTCCACATCCTTCTGTCATCGCACCATTGGCGGCGGAGACGTCTGTGGTTCTGCGTCAAGGGTAGACAAAGCAATGGACGTCTTGCGGACAGACCACTCTGCTGTAAACGGCGTCGAATGGTACGCGCAGACACTGAATGATGCGTTACAGACTGCATGTGCTGTGCTATGGTTCGTGATTTGACTGAGCGATCCGTCACTGCCATGCGCACAATTTGCCTGTCATCACGTGGAGTGGTGTGCTGAGGTGGATTCGATCGAACACGCTTGTCCGTCGTACCCTCCTTCATCCAACGATCACATATCCGCATTACAGTTGTTTGGTTTCGTCCAACATGACTACCGATTTCCCTGAAAGATAATCCACAATTTCGGTAGGCCACTATCCTTCCTTTGTCGAACTCGGATACTTGATCAAAAGATGATCGCTGTTTTCGACGAGGCATAATTGATCGTTTTTTTGAAAAAAACACAAGAAAAACACAATTGCCGAACTTGAAATCGTCTAAATCTCCAAGCCTTAAATAGCGCTTTGAAGTGACGCCACAGACGCTTGTGATGTGCGTCTGTGCTGAAATTCTAATCATTTGCATATCTCACCTCCGCTAATGCATGTTGTAAATTTCATGTTATTTGCATGTTTCCTTCAGGGTGTTGCATTTGCAGTGGCCAGCAGTGTATTATTTAAAATAAATCTTTTTTAGGCACGTTTTTAAGCATTTGGAATTAGTTTTAAATTGTTGGCACTGATCACTTTCGCTTCTTGTAGCTAAAGTTGTCACTATATATACACTATCTGGCTAAAAGTATACGGGCCCCCAGTGGTACGGACTCGGAGGGTCCTGAAACATATATTAATATGATATTGGTCCTCTTTTTACATCGATGACAACCTACACACGCCTTGGGAGACTTTCCTCCAGTTTTTGATACGTGTCCATAGGAATTGACTTCCAGGCGTCCATCACAGCTGAAGTGTGTGCTGGTAGTGAGGACGGTCGATTTGGCTGGCTACGTAATCTGCGTTCTAATTCATCCCAAAGGTGTTTAATGGGATTTAGATCGGAGCTCTCAGAAGACCAGTCTAGTTTTTGAACACCCATTCCATGAAACCATGCCTGCACAAGTTTCGATTTGTGAATGGAGCAGTTATCATGCTGGAAAAGAAATGGGCCTTCACCAAAATATTGTCATAGAGTTGGAAGAGCAGCATTGCCCATAATTTCCACATACATCTCAGAGTTCATGTTTCCAACCACGGGAACTAAGGAACCCATGCCAAACGATGAAAAACACCCCCACACTATGATGCTGCCACCACCAAACTTAACAATTGGAATAATGCAGTCACGTAAGAAGCCACGTTTGCCAGCCATCCGCTAAATCCAGACACGTCCATCGGACTGCCAGATTGTAAAGCGAGATTCACCACTCCAAAGAACATTTTTCCGCATGTCTAAGAGTCCAATGACGGTGAGCTTTGCACCACTGCAATCTACGCGTCTCATTCTGGGGATTGATGTTTGGCTTGTGAGCGGCTGAACAATCATGGAATCCCAAGTTTTTTAACTCTCGACGAACAGTCCTGCTGCTAGCAATAACGCCTGATGAACTTTGGAACTCCTGAGTGATTTCAATCAACGAGGATTTGCGATTTTGCTTCACTACCCTTTTCAGAGTCTACGGCGGAGTTCACTAATTATTTTCGGCCTGACCCTTCGTTTTTCTGCAGTTTCACTGCCTCGACGTTTCCACTTCACATTTCCATCACTCACAGTTCATTTTATCTTCTGTGGAATGTCCGAAATTTCTGATTTTCCACAAAGGTGGCATCCCACTATAATGCCACGATCAAGTCACTAGTCTCCTTTGTCTTACCCATTGTTTCACGAACGCATACATATGACGTGACTAACCACTACCAACACTTTTATAGCTTTCGGTTATGTATCAAATTACTTCACCTGCCAGATGCATTTCTTTAGAGTGATGTCCGGATACTCTTGGCCAGATAGTGTAGCAGTCACTATATATCACCATAATTCCGAACAGGTGTGCAAGAACATGCGTGATCAAAATCTGCGAAGTGTGTCTCGACAATTCTTTGATAATAATAAAATATTAGTAGTGCCAACTTAAAATGAATATTAAGTTGATATCAAACAATTAGGTATTGATCCCAAGTCTAATATTAATAAAGCAAAGCTAATTTAGCTACTTCTGTTGTGGTCCTTTAGAGAAATACTGTGCTGAATCGCATGGCTGCTTTTGAAACTCTATTACAATATTCTATTTTTGTGTTTGTTATTTATACCTTTGAAACATAAATCACCTATGGGATAAGTAATTAATTGAACTTAAATTTAACAGGGACCTGATATATATTCCGCTTTCAACTAATTTTGGAAAAAAATTGAAAAAAAAACCATAGTTTTAACGAAGGTGACCCAAGTTTCTTCCATCATTCCTACGGGTGCAGTAAATTTAAAAAGATTAGGAATCCCTTCTATATACGCTAGAAATAGCAGACAAGCAATCGAATTATGAGACATAAGTAGCTAAAAAAACCAAAATAAATATTTATTAAACGCACATTAGTTCATCATGCTTGGTTAAGGCATCAGCATTAATATAAACAATGTAATCTTAACTAATTTGATATGCATACCTATCTGCCAAATAATCTTATATTCATGGCAAATTGACTAATTCAAGGTTTCTGTAAATACATGTCACTTTCATGTCACCAGTGAAAGGGATAGTTTAAAACATGTGCACAACTCACAGTAGTTTCCTTTATTTTTCTGCTAGACACTTTGCCATTTCGTCAATATCGTTTAGGGGTTATATTCATTCATATGAATAATTTAGCAAACCAATTTACTTTACTGCTTTGTTCTGGTGAAGCCAGGATTTAGAGGAAATTTTGTTAATATTGCAATGTTCTTTACAAAATAAATGTTGATGACTGACTGAGTCTGTTTTGTATCTACCGAATTAAATAGAACATTCACATTTTATCCCTATAAATAATATTAATAAGTAAAAAGAAAAATTAAAAAATTTTATAATTTTTACATTGAATATGCATATAAAACATGCTTCAATTCATAAGATAAAGTGTTACAATATCTATAAACAGTAAAAATAATTTGTTTTAAAATTTTGTTCTATTCTACACAAAATAAATGTTGATGACCCTTTTTTTGACATTCATGATAATAAATAGAGCATCGACATTTTATCCATATAAAGAAAATTAATTAATATAATTTTAGTAAAGTTTTGAGTTGGGATACGCATAAAAAGCATGCCTTAATGTTTAAGATAAAGTATTAAAATGCCTATCAACAGGCTGGGATATGTATATATATATTTTTTTTAAATTACTCTCTGTTTTGAAAAATAAATGTTGATGACTAATATATATATTTATATTTTTTTATGGTAATAAATAGAACATCCATATTTTATCCACATAAACAATATTAATGAATATAAACATAATGTTTTGAGTTTAAATACGCATAGTAAGAAGGCTTAAGATACGTATTAAAATGCTGAAAAATAATTGAAAATTCAACATTTTAAAAACTGTTGTAGTTGTTAATTCTAACACTATTTGCCCATCCACATCTATACGATCCATTTGATGTACTGAAAGGATTTTTTGTTGTTTCTTTTACTTTGTATTAAAGTATCCTTAACAACGACGGTGTGGAATTTCCGAAACCCCCAAGGCTCGGAAGGTTGCATTGAACCTTCTGAGAGAACCTTCTGTGCGAGATAACAAGAACGGCAGATGTGGTATTTCCCGCTCGAGAGCAAGAGGGCAGTCACAATGATCGTCAGCTGTTCCAGTACCGGGTGCCACCACGGAGCACAATACTCGGGCGACGCGATGGCGGGGAGTCCAAACAGACGTTAACAATAAGAGGACCGCCTCTTGGCGAGTTCGATATAGGACCTTTTTCGGTGTTGTATCGATAAATTCGATGAACTTCACCCGAGAAAAGCCAGTGGGGGAGAGGCTTTTGAGAAGCACGAGAGTTTAATTTTCACCGCTAGGATGAGAGTTGATAAAAAAGGGATGCCGAGGTCTCATGAGGGGACTCCGAGATGTTTTTTTTTTAATTAAGAGGTTTTTTTAGGACTTAGAGTCCTAAGAGTGGACGAGAGAAGTGGTGAGCCGCCTATCTCCTCAGTGGTCAATGCGGGTTGAACTTGGATAATCCGGCAGAAAGTGTGAGACTCTCTAGTAGTCTTTTGATAGGAATTCTAAATAGTAGAAATTGCTCTTGGACTCGAAAGCTAATCGCTCTAGGTTACGGATATTGTGGGGTAACCCCATCTTATGAGACATATCAGCGAAGTGATCTGAAGTTTTTCCTTAACGGTTTCGGCTCCTGTTACAGGCTTGAATTATCTAGGACCTGGCCATCAGCGACCAGAGAGAGTGACTTCAGATTAGTGTTGTGACTAACTCCCTGCTATCGTGAGCGACGCCGATCCGTCCCGAGTGACTTAGACGGAACAGAGTGTGTGGAACCAATCCATCTCTATCAAGCTGTAATTTAACTCTGTAGCTGCGACTAATCGATCATATCTTAATCGAGAGCACCTAATAAAGTGCACCTATTTTATTTTCGTAATTCTGTTGTCTGACTGGTTTGCATAGAGTCAACTTGATTCTATGTCACAGGCCACATACGTTATAACGGTGAACATAACTATAGTAAACCAATGACTTTATTATTTCCAATAATTACTGATTATAACCATAAAATTAACTTTCCTGACTCTCATAAAATTATAAGTATTAGTTCTGATTCTAATACACTCATATTTTCCCTTAAAGTTTTTTTTTATTACTAAGATGCGAAAAATTTTTCGCACTGTCAGAAATTTTCATGGTTTAATTTTGTTTATGTCTTTCTTAATGATTTATATAATACAGGTATACAACATACATTCACAGAAATTATGCATATTTTGTCTTTAATTTATAAAAATCTGTACATGAAAACTGTTCATAATAGTGTAACAATCAGCTAACATGGTGATGGAAACAAAGCTTTCATGCTACAATTTTTTTTGCTATTTAATGATACATATTTACCTTAAATATATAACACATATCTACAAAAATGATGCATTTCATTGTTTTAATTTATAAAAGTTCGTACATGATTCCTTGCCATAATGGTGTAGTAATCAGCTCACATATGTTGGAGGCAAAACATTCATGATTCAGTTTTTATTATGTTATTTAATGATTTATATAACATAAATATACAACAGATATTTAGACAGATGATGATTTTCATTGTTTATAATTTTTAAAAAGTAGTACATTATATCATACCTTAATTGCGTAATAATCCACTCACGTTTTGAAAACAAATCTTTAATGATCCAGTTTTGTTTATGTCACTTAAGGATTTATATAACACAAATATACAAAATATATTCAGGAAAATAAATAATTTCTATGTTTTTAATTTATAAAATTCAGTACATGATACCTAACCGTAATGGTATAATAATCAGCTCACATATGGTGAAAGAGAAACGTTCATAATTCAATGTTGTTTATGTCATTTATTGATTTATATAACACAAATATACAACAAAAATTTAGTAAATTGTTACATTTCATTGTTTTTATGAAAATTAGTATACTATACTTTTTCATAATGACATAATGATCAGTTCACGTATATTAAACCAAAAAGGCATGGGTTTAACTTCCAAGTTAGGTATTTGAACTCTGACCTGTCTCTCATGTTTTTGAAAAAATAATTTTTTGAATGAATGAAGACATCATACATATCATAGATTTTAAAAGTCCCACCTTTTTCTAGTTAAATTCTTTTGCTCTCTGTTAGTAGTAAATAATTATGAGATTAATCTGGCTACGAGGGGCTGGTAACAGGGAAATCCAATTCCTGTTCAATTTTCAAATAACACGAAAGTGTTGCGTGCGAGTATTTTCCGTTGTGTCATTACATAAAATCCGTTAATAAGCATAAATGAAGCGTCATATATAATGTTACATTAGTGCTGCAGCTGATGCCCAGACTCAATGGTATACAGAGCAAATTCTGTACCTACCGCTTATGAAGGGACGCTATATTATATGAATGGAAACTAGAAGCCAAATACGCACTGTACAGGATTTATGATTCCCATTACGAATAACAAATTTTTCGATCATTATAATGCTTACTAATTATTCCCGCCTTCATTTTGCAAATGAATCAGAAGTTATTGTGCAATTGATTTTCATTAACCACTGTTTTATAGTGGTACGAATCATTTGACCAATCTGTTTTAATGATACATCAGAAATTTTCATTTTATTAGTATATATGTATATTTTCACAGAACCAGGACTTCCAGAGAGGAAAATGTAATAAACTCAGTTTGCTTCTAAGAAAACCCAGATTGTAATTTTTAAATTATAGCTTTTAAAAAAAAAAGTATTTTTTAAGTTAAAAATGACTGAAAATACATATAAGATTATACACATCACATTTTCTGCCATTACTTTGAGTAAAATTAAGGTTATTTTATTTTAACGTCAAATTTTATCTATTTCACCATTCATAGTTCTGATTCCGGTATCCAAGTGTGGCAATTTTGACGGTATCTATTTATTGCCTGTTTTGAAACTATACTATCATCTAGGATTTCATTTTTAAGAGAATTTATGTCTTTTCTTGATGCTAAAGGATTTGATATATTTCTACATCTATTTAAATTTTAAAACACCCCGAATATTTATTCCAGGGCAATCAGATTTAGAAAAACTGAAAAAGTCCATTAAAATTATAATGTTATAAATTTATAGTAAAATAATTTTTTAAGAAACAATTATAGTCCAGTCAATGAGTGCTCAAAAGAGAGGTGTAGAGTGCATGGAATATTCGAGAATTTTTGACTTCAGGACTTAGTTAGGAGTAGTTAGTAGGTAAACATACTGAAAGTCCCCGCCTCTGGGGAGTGAGCTAAAGGGGGGAGGGGGGGAGAGGTCCCCTTTTTTGTTTTTTCACTTATATTTCGGAAACGGTGCACTGTAGAAAAAAATTGTTAAATCTAAAAATGAAAGCTAATTAAATTTTCTATAAAATTGTTAATTTACATATTTGTCGAATTCCCAACGGTTTTCGAGATATACGTTATTGAAAATCAATAATTTTCGAAAAAATCATTTTTACCTCACTCTTTTTGTCAAACATTTGCTTCTAGTGCCTCCCACGATCATTTCTCAGAAATATTGACCCATACGAAGTTGTAAAGCATTAAATTTCCTTCACTTTGATACAGACTTTTGCCACTTTATCTTCAACCAATCAAAAGTTATAGTATTTCTAACATGTACACTCAATTTCGATTTTCCTCTAGAAATGAGAATGTTGACAGCCTGTTGCGTTTTAACTGCTGTAACTAGCTATCGTAATGAATAACAACACTTTAGCAATTGAAAAAAGGTAATTGCAATTGAAACACAACACTTTTTATAATTATAGCTTTTATTATTGTAATTTTTATTAGGTGAAGTTGATTAATAACAACTAATGGTGGTAGGGGTAGAAAAATCGAGAATATTCCAGGCTTCCCCCTCGATATGAAAAGGGCGCCGACAGGCTAGAGTGTTCCACCCTTCTTCTGCTACGTTCTTATCTTCTTTGAAGGTACAAGCCGCCAGTTCCAGACCCTTCCATCCTTTTATTTACAGTAATTTTCTTGACAATTATTTTCACAATTTCGTTTTTACAACATTTACATATAAAATTAATACATTTAAATTAATTTAAAAATACAATTCTTGAAATTCAATGGCTCAAAATTGTTATTTAAAAACAATTAATAAAATGTAATTTAATATTATCAAAAATATAATACTTGAAAATTAATGAATGGACACGCCTTCACCAGAGTAGTGCGGTGTGATTTTCTTGTTGAAAATACCTTGTCAAACATGGTATTAGACGAAGTCGAACACTCGGAGGAAGAGCAGACATGCATCAGCACCCTTACGTCAGATTTCTTCTCCGACCCTCCCTCATTAAATTCTTTGAAACAAAACAAATTACTGGAATCAGTGGCTATTAAATTTGGAGAAGCGATGGACAGAATCAGCAACAATGGGCCCAGTGAAATGCTATGAATCCAGTACTTCAAAATGGTGATAAAGGAGTACATCCATGCAAAGAGGTATAGCGATTTCCTTGCTCACCTGAACTGCTGTGAGCGTATGATATCATATTTTCCCTCTGCTGGACACTTCCCGTATGTCCAGTCTTGCCACTTATATGTATAAGATATGGAAAGCCTCTGTACTCTATTGACACCAGAGGAGTACGAGAAGTTAGTGAATAAAGGCTACTTCACTATGAGAAGAAATGACCATTTCTGGTGCGGTATGTGGTCAGACAAGACCATCGAGACAGCCTTGATGTGGCCATTCTCAAGCGGAGATGGCATGACCCGCGATGGAGGTATGGCAGATAGTGCTCTCAGTAAATGGGTAATTGGGATGACTTAAACTCAAGACATATGTGCTTCACTCGAAGAATATTTTGGTGTTTTGTTTTCATCAAAAGAGCAGCACAAGGATTTTGGAGAAGCTCTCCAAAGTCGAGATGCAAGTGACATTGGCAAGCTTACACAATGGTTTGATAAATACCCTCCTTTTCTGAAGACCGAGAAAATCATGTCAATATCGTCAGGAGTCGTGGGAGATGATACAAGCTTATGTCATGATGCAGTTACAATTGACAAACGAGCAATGGCAAAAATGGAAAACTTGCCATTCACAAATAACAAAATGTCATGGAAAGATCGCCCACTTCTTCTTTCCTCAATGAATTCGACAATCAAGATTGACAATGAAAAAGTTGTTGTGGATCCATTCTTGCTTTTTAAGCGAATCTCCATTACCAAGAAATCGGACGAGGATTTGAAGAATTATATGCAATATGAACTGACTCCCTACCCCCTTGCATTCTTCAACGAAAGTGGAATGAGGAAGTGCATAAAGTCAGCACTATACACACTGTTTAAGCAAATTGATAAGCATGTTGATTTAACTAACTTTGAATTTGTTGTTGATGGGGGATTCCTAGTCCAAAAAGTTGTTTGGCAAAAAGAGACAACTGTATCAACCATTTGTGATGGTTATGTTAGATTTCTGAAGACTCATAATTATGGGAGAGTTTGTTCAGTGGTTTTTGATGGGTACACTGACACATCAGAGAGCACAAAAGCAGCTGAATAGAGTCTATGATATCGAATCAGGAGATGTGTGGACATCAATGTCAGTTTGGAAAGTGAAATTAAAGTCAAACAAAACGATTTCCTTTCCAACTTTCATAAGAGTCAGCTGATAAACCTACTGATGACACAGCTGCAGAAAAATGGGATAAATACGCTCCAAGCTTCAGGTGCTGACGTTGATATTGTGAAGACAGCTATCAACAAATAGCAAAATTCCTCGGTTGCTGTTATTGAAGTGGACGTCGACTTGGCTGCTCTCTTGGTAACCAAAACCCCAACTAATCGCAACATTCTGCTGGTAAAACCTGCAAGAGGAAAGGCCAAGACGAGTGTATATTCCTCACAACAGATGCAGCAGGAGTTCAAAATGAAGGATTATGCCCATTTGTTATTCCTACATGCATTCACAGGCTGTGACACAACATCCTTAGCGTATCGGAAGAGTAAAGTGGGTTTTGTCAAAATCCATCAGAAATCCAAAATCATACAACGTGCAGCTGAGGTATTTGCCAGCGGTTCTTCTTCCCTTGACTCCATTGAGACAGCTGGTATCATGAGTTCTCTCTCATGGTATGGCGCTGTTGCCGCAGAAAAATCCCTCAACTAGTTTCGCTACAAATCATTTATCAATGCAGCTGCAAACATGAAGCCTGATCTCCCAATTCTCCCTCCAACTGAAGGAGCTGTTAAGCAGCATGTATTCCGGACGTACCACCAAGTACACCTGTTCTTAGGGGAGGAACCTAATGGTGGGGTGTCGAATTGGGGTTGGGAGAGGAGGAATGACCAACTAGTTCCGAAACTCTCAGAGTTGGATGCTGTCCCTAACGAAATTTTGAAGATGATTTTTTGTCGATGCACGGAAGGATGTAAAATTGGCAGGTGTGGTTGTAGAAAAGCATCATTAAACTGCTCTGTCACATGCCTGAATTGCAAAGGCAATTGCAACAACGGAGTCGTAATATTAATTCAGGAAGGTGACGACGACGACATCAATACTCTACCAATCTCTTTGGACGAAGTCTCCACTACTGACAAATATGAATGAGCCTGGACACTTCCGCCTCAAAAAAAAAAAACCAAGATGTTGCCTTGAATGACCATGGTTTTTCATTTTAAAATTACTATCAGTCCATGTAAATACTTTCATTATATGATTCGTAATAATATAATAAAAGATAATATATTTATATTATCATTTTATATACATATTTTATATACACATTTTTATATAATTATAAAAATGTGTTGTGTTTCAATTGCAATTACCTTTTTAAAATTGTTAAAGTACTGTTCTTCTTCATGATAGCAAGTTACAACAGTTAAAACGCAACAGGCTTTCAACATTCTCATTTCTAAAGGAAAATCGAAATTGAGCGTACATGTTAGAAATACTATAACTTCTGACTGGTTGAAGATAAAGTGGCAAAAGTCTATATCAAAGTGAAGGAAATTTAATGCTCTACAACTTTGTCAATGACAATTTTTCTGAGAAACGATCGTGAGAAGTACTAGAAGCAAATGTTTGACAAAAAGAGTGATTTTTTCGAAAATTATCGATTTTCAATAACGTATATCTCGAAAACCGTTGGGAATTCGACAAATATGTTAATTAACATTTTTATAGGGAATTTAAGTAGCTTTCATTTTTTCATTTAAAATTTTTTTCTACAGTACACCGTTTACGAGATATAAGTTAAAAACCAAAAAATGGGACTTTTCCATTCCCCTCCCCTCTTTAGCTCACCCCCCCCAGGGGCGGGGACTTTTAGTATGTTTACCTACTAACTACTCCTAACAAATCCTGCAGTCAAAAATTATTGCATAATCCATGCATTATACAATGCATTCATTGATTGGACTATTACGTGCATATTTTTGGTAGCATCATTATACACCTATCCTGAAAATATGAAATCAATATTTGCTGTAGTATTCGTTATACAGTGCGCGCAAGCATGAAAATGATCATTTCGAGAAAACGGCTTCTAAAGTTTCCACAATTGTAATGTTTCCATTGGAACTGCTTCTTTCATGTCAGTTTTAATAGATGAAATATTTTAACGTGGTTTGTTTTAAATGATTCAGAAATGTTCAAATATTCTAAAAATGTAAAAAAAAGTAAAATTCGATTTTTTGAAGGTTCAAAGGGGATGAGTCCTCTTATGGTCATTGAAAAACCCAGATCTGGGAGCCCTGCTCAGAACTTCTATAAGGTGAGTCAGGGCAAGTGAGGACTAACATTTGCAGATCTGAATGGTTGTAAAAAATTGGTTTTACCAGCTAGAAATGTGGAAGTTTTGGCAGATTAGACACGATATCCTTTACTACCAAAAGATTCATTTAAAAAATTACAATTCAACAATTTTTAAGTATTCAGAAGCAAATATATTTGTACGATCGAAGGAACGCACTTTTCCCGCAAAACAAAACGGAAAACGCACGTATCTGCTTTTATTTATTGTTTGATTTTCTCTGAAAAAAAGAAGAAAACGACGTTAAGATAAGTGCAAACAAACTGGATTTTGAAGGCTATTTTGCTTTTTGAATTTCTCAAATTGAGCGAGGATTCGTTAATTTATGCATTTTCCCCCCTCGTTCCGGTTCCATAAAAGTGAACAGAAGGGAAAAAAACAGAAAATACGTAAGAGAGCAGAAACTTTTTTTTAAATTCAATTAAAATTAATTTAATAAAAAAAGTAAGAAATGAGAGTTTAATATGTCAGTATAGAAAAAGTAAATATAGAATTCTCATAAAATTTAAAAGAATAGAATTTGCACTTCATATTATTGCAAGTAGTAACCCGAGAAATCTACTTGAACACAAATTTTCCTCATCTTCCTAATTTTGTAGGAAGGAGAACGCAAGCAATACCCCAAGTAGCACACTTCCCTGGCGCAAAAGCAAACTTTGGTTATATCACTGGGGAATTGTTACCGTTGGAAGAACTCCCACAAACAAATTTGGACCAACTGCAAAATGTTTATGGTGGGGTACTTGGTATACTGTGAGCATGAGCAGTGAAATAAGGGACCAATTGGGACAGGAACTGTTAAGATAAGGCAGCCCATTGTCCAATGAGAGAAAAAGGGACGGGCTAAAATTGCCCCGGTAAACGGACACCAGCCCTCCAAAAAAACGAAAAAAGGTGGAGAGATTTTGTTTGCTGATCCCCGAGCTCTGACCATAGAGAGCTGATTACACTGTCGCGGAGACTAGCGGAAGTTCCTATAGTCTGACATGATGCTGAGTATGACCTGATGTGGGCACCTGTAAGCGACAGCCTTCATCGCTGTATCATTTAACAGTCGTAAGTGCCTCCCATAAGATCCTAGAAATAATTGCTTTGACTGAATATTTTGTTCCTGCTTCTGGATTCCTCATGTATTAAGAGATAATAAGAATGGGACCATTATTTTATTATTAATTTTACTTTAAAAGAATTTTTAGTATTGTCAAATAAATGTATGATAACGACCAATCCTCTATGTTTCCTTGCTTGTCCTACACTTGCACGCATCAATTTATTAAAGTTCTATTCTAACCTATAATCAACAATTTCAAAACGTTGACCCAACAGCAAATGAGAGTTGAATTTCTCTCCCAACGGTTGGACCAACTAACAGTCAACCGTAGAGTGGGCTCCAATGCCAACCGTTGTTTCAACTCAACCTCTATGGACAAATCCAACTGTTCGGAAACCATACTAAAAACAGTTGTACAAAAATTTCCCAACGGTGCTGTTTTACATGGGATC
The DNA here is from genome assembly GCA_907164885.2 of Dolomedes plantarius. Lineage (NCBI taxonomy): Eukaryota > Metazoa > Arthropoda > Arachnida > Araneae > Dolomedidae > Dolomedes > Dolomedes plantarius. Next base: position 210,371,162 of record OU015490.1, on the reverse strand, counting down.
TCATCTGTCAACTGAAGTCATGCCCTGTTTGTGTGGGGTACTAAAAGTTGTTAAGCCATTTGTAGTTGAATTCTTTTTCACTTACTTCATGATGTACTTCAGGACCTCATCAATGAAGAGCTTCAAAGGTTTTCTCAAAAGATTTGACTACGCTCTAGTCACCGACAGTCATGTTCTCAGTTTTTTAAATTGAAATATGTCCTTGCCATGTAGGGCTACCTTCGTTTCCATCAGTGAATCCTAGTTTTCAATTTTGTAGTCAGATTCTCGGACATTGAAAAGATCGCCATCTGATTCAAAGGACCTTATCCATCTCCTTTGTTTGATTTTTCTCATTTGCTTTAGTTTAACGGTCATCGTGTTTCTCTCATTCGTTTATATACAATAATACTGATCCGAGTGCATTACGAGTACTAAAAAGAAACAATTTATTAGCAAATAAAGAACATAAATAATGTTCGCAATCAAGGTTGAAGTGAGTGCCAGTCCACATTTTCCCGACTAACTACATAATCGCCTACCCCAACACGAAACCTTTGTGTGGAGATCAGAGATTAAATTAAGAAATAAAAGAAAAAATTGATATCACAAATAAACATCATCATCAAAGTTCATACCTTACCACTAAAGCACTTTGATACAGCTTCAAGTAAAGTGGATGATGACTGATAATGATTCAGATAAACATTTCACTTGCGCGAGTGAAATGAACACACGAAGCTGTATAACCATCCCTGGATGTTATTCTTAGCGCAAACGCCCTCTGGTGCTGTCGTAACGCTTTCAACGGTTCCAATAACCTTGTAAACACTGTTGTTAATCTACTCAACGTTTGATAATAATTCATAGTGTTCATACTGCCACAAAACGCAATTAGGGACAGTTCCCTCTTGTTTTCTAATCTAATATATTTTCCCCAGACGGTTGGGAGTAATAAGCAAAAAGCACCTTTTTTTGCACAATCTCTCTGTCTCTTTCTTATCAGTATAATTCTCCAGTAAGCCCCAAAAAGGGGTTGCCTAACTATTGGCGAAAAGTTTCACCATTTATCCCCTTCCCCTCGTAGAATACACAAAATAACCCTTTGTATTACAGAGTTGGCGGAGTTTGCTGGCGACCGCTGGGTCGCCAATTTACAGAAGTTTTTCTCCTCAAGTGACCGCACCAGGACAGGAGCGGCAATTTGAAATCGTTGAAACAGAGGTGGTGTAGCCGCTGCCAAGGAAGGATGCCTCGACGATTACGGTTCCTGACGCCCTGGGAGGAGGTAGTCCGAGGAAACGACTGGAAGCCACGTTGGCCGTCTATCCCGCCTTTGCTGAGCTAAATCTACAATGTGAGTTGGTGTAAAAACGGCACTAAGCCACAGGCCCTAAGCCCCATCTAGTTTAATTAAAAATAAATTATGAAGTTCTTCATTTTAAAAATCCAATTGCTTCTGTCACCTTTTTTTGTTCTACTTTTCAGTGTAACCTGATTAAGTCTTCCTTTTTATGTTGCACTCCACCTTCAACCTTCCCAATGCATCACCTTTTTCGTTCCACATTACCTTGCTTACCATATGCAAGGGCGTGTCTATTGCCCATTCCTCAGATGGTTCTTCTACAAGACCTTAAAAGTTATATGGCAGCTACTAACCTGCCCCGATTCAGCTAAATAAAACTTAAATTTAAATTCTATAATGAGTATTCTGCAAAAGGGTGTGCGATCAAAGGTAAAAATGGATTTTAATAACCTTCATTTTCAGAATATGATTTAAGACAAAGAACTACATATACAGATAAAACTATTTCTTACAAATGCCCGAAAGATTGGCTATGACGCCATTTGTTCTCAGAAAAGGGCGAAACTGCTGGCCATTCATTTAAGGGGGCCCCGTATAGGTGGCCAGCATTACCCCCTTCAAGCCGGTCCCGTAATTTAGAACCAAGTCAAGTGAAGAGACCGGAACACTTGACCATGTAGCACCTCCAGAGGTATATTTGAGAACTTGGAGGACATTGTAGCTACGACAGATTTTATGTGCAATACATAAAACAAACTATACAACGAAGTGTTCAGCATTAAAAAATGTCATACATCTCCTCTGAAGTTAACATATTGTATTCAATAAAAAATAACCATTTTAGCCAGTTAAAAGGCATAGATTAATACATTTTATGTAAATAGGGTTATTTGTATGAAAACAGAATGTATTAAACGATACATCTTGAACACATGTTTTCACTACTCATTTTGACCATAAAATCTATATAGTAACAGAACATTTCAATAATTGCTCTTATAACTTTTCATATGATACAACATTAAATGTAATAGCAATTAAGTCAAAATATGGCATTAGCCATTGATTTTTTATTCAATTAAATAACACTATTAAAATTAAAATCACAATTATATTGAAAATATAACCTGATACATTTTGTCCCATCTTATTTAAACATGTTAATATATATTACAATAGTACAGAAAATAGTCGAAGGGAAAAATTCGTATTAAATAAATATAAATATAAACAAGTGTTGAATTAATTAAAACTGCAGTATGACTATCTTGAATATAGATTTTGACAATTTTTGTCCCAACATATGTAAACATATTGACATATAACAATAGTTCTATTTAAAATATGAAAATATTAATATAAGAAAATATCGAAGTAATTTAAACATAGTAATATTGTCTTGAAAATATAACCTGATACTTTTTGTACCATCATGTATAAACGTAATGAAATGTATAGATAGTAATGCAAATAGTCGAAAGGAAAAATTAGTATATAAATACATAAATAAGAAAATTTTTAATTAATTCAAACGTAGTATGACTATCTTGAATATATATTGATAAATTTTATGTCTTCATATGTAAACATATTGACATATAACAATAGCACTCTAAATAGTAGAAAGGAAAAATTCCTATTTATATAAATATAAAAAAAATAAAAAAATAAAGTAATTCAAACATGGTATGACTATCTTGAAAATATAACCTGATACATTTCTACACGTAATGGCATTTAACGATAGTACTGTAAACAGTCGAAAAGAAACAAATTTACAGTAATGGAGAGAGAAATATAGCCACCTACATTTGTAATTTAATAATCAACAGAGAAAAAAGTGTAATTTTTGGCAGACGTGACCAATTACTCGACATCAATTCACTTTACCGGATGCATAATTACATCTTAGACCGCAGTTCTTCCAATTACGTCAGGTGGGAAAGTTTGCTACGAAAATAATAAATGTAATCTTGGATGTATTCTAACCCAGGCCTTCTCCTATATCCGGTCGGTATAAGCAGAAGATTTTATTTAATTCAAACTTCAAAGGTCTTGATTGTTCCTTTATCGCCGCCGAGTATTGATTGAACATCACGTGTGGATAAAGCAATTAGGCCCGAATTTTTCTTCATGAAAAACTAGCTGTTGAGTAAAGAAAACGTGTCTAGAAGATAAATTCTTCTCCATGTCTTGTCACAAGACCTTTTCCAACAGTATTAAAGAGAGAAAATATAAGAAGAAAACATAGCTGTGCAATTTTCTTTCTCGTGTGTTTTCTTGTAAAAGAAAAAGAAACTATTGGCAAATTATTTAGCAAACAACAATATTTTTTGAGAGTCTGATATATGTAAATAGAACAGGTTGTTCGGGAAATTAATGTGCGCTCGCTCGATTCGAGACGAAATTCTTCTCGAAGAAAATTAATTGCCCATTCTACACGCAAGGAAGTATGTGTTGTCGATAATGCGGAGGCTGTTGTAGATCAAACATTCTGCCTAAATATGAATTACCGGACTTAAACATCCCGCAGACACCAGACCAGTTGTGGTCAACATCGAATGCGGACGGACGTCCAAATTCGCACCGCGAGACTGCTGGGCATTCATGAAAGGTGAGACCGTAAAGACAGCCAGCATTACCCCTTACAGGCCGGTTAGAACCGAGACAAATGCCGAGACTTGTACACATGACCCAGCAACCCCCAGAGGTAGGTTTGAGAACATGGAAGACTTTGAAGCCACGACAGATATTACGTGCACCAGACGCAATTAACGTACACAGCGGAAGATATGTTAGCGGCCAGCATCGCACCAGAGACGTCACTGGCCCGCTGTCTTTGCCAACTGGTCCACCGCGCCCATTATATATATATATATATATATATATATATATATATATATATATATATATATATATATATATATATATATATATATATATATATATAATACACGAAAGCTTCTCCATCGAGGTCAGTAGTGGTTTCTAAAAAAAGGGCCGTTTTGAGAGGTGGCCTCAGAAAAGGGGTATCTTCCATAAATAATATATATATATATATATATATATATATATATATATATATATATATATATATATATATATATATATATATATATATATATATATATATGGGAGCAAGGAGGAAATTCGCATGATACATGGACCGTTCCAACGCTCTTTAGGGTTTTCGCATGCGCTGAGTAATTTGCGACTGGAAAAAATGGGTGTTCCATTCGAAAATTTCTAGATTCTATACCTATAACCGTAACCATGAGCGCCAATTTATGGCGGTTCACAGAATCCCGGGCTCATACCTCTGAATAATTATATGTGAAATCTCATATTGATCGGTTGAACGGAACAGCCGCTAGAGGTCTATATATCAGCAAAGTTTTTTTATGACAACCCTGTATATATATATATATATATATATATATACACACTGCCATCCAAAAGTTAAGGTACAACATGGAAGTGTTTCGAAGCTCACCATTAAATTAAAGGCAGTAACAATAAAATTCGCAGTGTATATGAATGATAGTATCGAACTTTAAGAAAACTCACGTCAAAAACTTTGGTCACCACTTTCATTTCAAAGAATTCTCACTTGTAAATAAGAAAGAGAAATGTGGAAAAATTATGTTCATTCATTTTTAAATTAGGCTTGAAAAAAATAAAATAATATATATATATATATATATATATATATAGTTGTATGCATTTGTGTGTGTGTGCGTGTATGATTATGTCTGGAACTTTAAATTTCTACAGTTCTTTTAAAAAGAGTCTGTTGTGCTGTTATAATTGCTTTATGTTTACAAAATTTCGTAAAAGTTTTTTTTTCTTTCAAATATTCCTAAAAATGTTATAAATCTGTCGTAATGATACGGAATTGTTCACAGTTCTTTTTATATTTGATACAAATATATGTTACATAGTAAATAGCATGCGATTTTTCATGTACAATTAACTCAAACAAAGGAATAGAACTTTTACGTTACTATTATTTCCTTCAAAAGTCAATTAAATTGAGCAATACTGCTGCTCTGTTCTGGAGACGTTTTCAGAAAGACAAATTAGAAGAGACTTTTCTCCTGTAAGACACCAAAAGCATTTTTACTTGTACGTGATTCATTTTATGAATCGAAAGTTTTAGTAGTTTGTAGATATTTCAATGCAATATTTTCGGACTTGAGAGAAGAAGTTTTTATTTCATCCACATTTTATTCCATCTGGAATATATATCATTTCTACTCACAATCATTATTAAATCTTGATTCTTTTCAAGACATTATTTATAAACTGCATTAAAAATTAATCGTTGTTTATCTAACCGAGATAAATCGTTGTACAGAAGTATTTTTAAAAGTATATTCAGCATCTATTTGCGAGAAAAGAATTTATTATTATTAAATATTATTTTATACTATATAAATATAGATTGGCATGCATTGGAGTATGTCTCTATAAAATTCGCTTGGTCTGAATAGTTTTGTTAATTTATTTCACAAAAAAGAATGAAGACGAATGGTTCCAGTTTTTACGAAGAAAGTGCGTATTGTAGAAATTTCATTGGGCTGCATTCGCTATAACCGACGTTAACTGTTCTTCAACATCAACCATAACTAACACTAAGCAATCATACAATCGAACTGTACTCGTCTATTTATTCGGCTTGCCTTTTGAACATATTGACGCGCTTGGCGATACTGACTTCGCCAACAACAAGGATTAGGCTCCAATACCTCTCATGATCTGCTATTTTTACCATGTTTTTATTAACTTGCTTTCATGTTTGATTGTGTGTTTGCTTGTGTGTGTGTTTGTCCAGTACAAATCTTGCAATCGATTTTTAACTAACTTCCCGACTAGCTAGACATTTGAAACTTTTAGAATAGGTCAGAAAATGATGACAATGTATTTTTTAATACTTTTAGCCATCTTTAAGCATAATTAAATTAATTTTCAGTTATTTTCAGTTAATTTTGTGTTGTAGACTGGTGCAGCCATCCATTGGCCGGAACGGGAACGAAAAGTTAAATGCAAGTTAACTTCCAATTAACTTCATTTTCTTTCAAGTGGATGGGATAATTCATGAAAAAAATTTTAAAAAAGTATTTATTAATACATAGAATTGTCAAGTTTATATGATTCAACAGAAAATTTAAAAACATGGCATATAAAAAGTTCTTTATATCTTGTAATTATTCAATTTTTGGTGCGACTACATACGTCGGGTGTGTGTTGGCACCAGAACACACAACAAGAAAATTTGACGCGTCATCCATCTGCATATTTGATAACTAACTGAAAACTGCAAGAAAACTGTTCATTTTTCAACTCTGTATACAAATATCATAGTTGGTTCCATCGGCATATAAAGTAGTGTTATTTATCCATTTAAGGACTATATGTATGACTGCAACTACATCGACTACACCTACGGCCGTTGCCATATTTACTATCAGTTGAACGCGGCTCTGACATATTATGTGCTCATGTCATGATTTATTTAGGAGAACTGTATTAACCTCTAATTGATTTTAATACAATAAAGTAAAGTATTAACCAAGTGTATGTGGGCCATGTTAAGCCCAATGAAACCGAATTAGGTTTGCCCAGCATTTGCTTGGGGCTCGCCATAACTGTATTAACCTCTAATTGTTTTTAATTGAAATAAAGTAAAGTATTAATAAAAAATGTACGTGGGCCTTGTTAAGACCGATGCAATCTCATTAGGTTTGCACAGTAGTAGTTTGGCACTCGACATATTGCCACTATTTCGTAGCCAGCTTTTTGCTGTTCATTTCTATAGTTGATCGGACACGAGCTCTTGCTCCCCTGTTCTAACACGTTCAAATATGTTCTGATAGGTTCTAATAAATACTGCTTGTTATTGTTAATTTCTAGTATGTTAATTTCAAATACAGCCTGCTAATTCATCGACCATAGAAAGGTTCTTGTAGGCAATATCCTAGTTTTAGACCATTCAGACACCTGTACGTCTTATTAAAAGAATAATATTTTGAGAACTAAACCCAAGACTTCGTACAATTTTACTTTTAATAAACTGTAAAACTTCCTACATCGGAGACACCATAGCATTTCGATTTCTTTTTTTTAAATGATCAGTGAGGAACAGGATGTCCACTTTCTCATTTATTGTGTGATTTTAGATCAATGATTCTAAAATCACACAATAAATGAGAAAGTGGACTTTTCAAGTCAAATTTTAATCATTTTACCATGCTATAATATTCTCGTACATCACCGCCTGATGGGTAAAACTTCGTCGAGCTGAATGTAGACGATATCATCCAGACATTAATTTAGATACTATAACATTGGGCACCTTAAAACCTCTTTGGTGATTCTTTTAAAAGAAACACGAGAATTTTTTTGGAAACGAAAATCAGAAAGACTTCGTTTTCTTAGATTAAGCTTGAAAATTTATTTTTCCTGAATTATGAGTTCAAACCACGAAAAACATTACAGACGATGATACCGTTAATGTAACGGTAAACTTTAAATTGAAAAATATGTTTCACAAAATGAGATTAAAACTACAACGAGCTTGGGCATAGGTATATGTCATGTGTTCAATATTTCGGAAACGTTCACCATACGATCCATATATACACAACGAACGGAGCTGTACGATGGGTGACGAACGAAGTTGTTCTCTAATTGTAAACGTAGGAACGAACACTGCCGAATGCATTTGCTTGTCTTTGCCCCGGTTCGCTCCTTAGGCGATACATAAAATGAAACCTGTCATTCTTTGTTTGCCATAGGTTTACAGAGCCAACAATTCTGATTGGTATATTTTTACATGGAAATTTCATTTTGAATACGAAAGTAAATTTCGTAAGCTCAATGCAGCCTTGTGGTAATGCGCTGGTATTCGGGGCCGAGGTTGCTCGTATCGAATGCCGGCGTGCGTCAATAAATACGTCCATGTTTAGGTCGGATAGAGGCACGTCAAATCCGTAATCTGGAAAGTCCCTCTATGAGGTCAGAGAGGGTAGGAGAGGGCACGATCCCCCCAGATGTCGCTCTTGGGGATGCTCGTTCGAAATTGTGATTGAGGTGGTAATTAGCTAAGACAGACTCTGAACCTTGTGATACTATATAAACCGGAGCCGCATACTTGAGCCCGAAGTCTTTGTGGACCTAGTCTAGATCTTACAGGCAGGGGATATTAGAAGCATCAATAACAACAACTAAATTTCGTTGTTCGTTATCCGAGAGTTAATAGCGCAATATGGTATGGATTGGTTTGGTTTCGAACGCTACGGTCAACTTGTTGCTACACGAGGATTTATTAGACTTTGACCTACAGTTTAAAAACGATTACGAACGGCTAAAAACATCCATGCAAACAGTGGATTACTCGAACCCATAAAGTATGAACCGAAAACCAGCGCCCTGGCCATTCGGCCATCGGTACGGTTTGGAGTACTTACCACAACAATTCAATTCACGAAGATGGACTAACGGTTGCAGAAGCATTCGGTTTAATAGTGCGAACGTCAAACCGAATTTAAAACCTGTCGCCGAATTGGTTCGTTGAAATTTGGAGGAATTTGTTCCTTGACCTTCGTCCTTCGTCGTTATCTGTGCGCATACCCGCCATAACATGTAATATTTTATCTAAATTACTATGTTGCACATTTTCCCTGACTCGTAATTTTGTTCAACAGTAGTAATCATCCAAATGTTAAATTATATAAATTATATTTTAATAAGAATGCAAATTTACTCATAGAAATTTACCGAGTAAAATGAGTTACGTTGTAATTTTACAGAAACTTTTAGAATATAATTTGTATATATTTAAACCCTGGAATAAAGGATTTTCAACAGATGGCATTCCTTTGTTTCATAAATTATGAAGTCTATTTTAATGTCTTTTGTTAAGCTGCTAAATGCAAATGATTATTATGTAAAATATTTCTCTATTATGAATTATTTGTACGTCATAGTTTGTCATATGATGGACTTTTTCCATATTTTATATGTAATATAACTCTAAAGACTTCATTTAAGTTACAGATATATATAATACTTTGGAGAACGATATACCAAGAAGTATTACTTAAGCTGAAAACTTTGGAAAGTAATTATTTTCGATTTCCTTCAGTTATGTTAATATTTTATATATGGTAATTATATCAAATTCTCAATGGATTGCTATTTCCATGTGGACAGGAATATAGATAAATCTTCAGTACATTAGTCTAATAACTGTTAAAGAGTATATAGTCACAGTCTAATGTTTTAATAATCCTTTATTGGTTCCAAAATGTTGTATTTAATTATTCTTCAATCTGTAAACTGATATCAACCACTTTACTCAAATTTGACTTTAAAGCTTAAAGTACGAACATTTCAATCTGCACGCATGACCCAAACGACTGACATGAGACCTAAAACATTTCCAATGCAACTGAAGATTGTTACATGAAATAATTTTCGATTCGAATAGAGTTTTCTTTTCTCAAACTCAAATATTGTAATGTATATTTTATAAAGAATTGTTTTCCTTTAAATTCTCATTTAGTATTTTCTGACCGTATTTAGCATATTTTTAAGTGATTGCAAAAAATTTATCATGTTTGACAACCGGCGCAATCCGTGTCATCACATATCTTATGGCTTAGGACAAGTCTTCAACACTTGTATCACATCATTCAAGCTTTTCAATTATCATTTGTTGTTCACTATAAACATATTTTGGTTCTATTGGGATATTAGAACGCCATCAGGAGTAGACCTTAATATCCACCATCAATTTATAGTTTTGTGTAGGACTATATAACAATTTTTATTGCATAAAATTGTCCCTTTTATACGGTAAAATACCAGTTAAATACGACATACGGATACCAGTACGGATGCTAATTATCTTGCTACATATAGCAAAATAATTGTCGCATTTTAATACGACACTTATTTTGCAATAACTTAATTTTTATATGCGTTTAATTATACGATTCTTATAAAAAGACGTCTCTACACGGTAACTCACTGATTATACAGCGTAATCTATAAAGGATACTTAACATAGTTCCTTTTATACGGTAAGATTACCCAAACACGTGATATTATAGAGTAACAGGGAAGTAAACTTTCAGGAAGATGTAAAAAGGTTGTTTTTTCCGGAGGGATACCAGTTAAATACGACATACAGATAGCTAGCTGTACGGATGCAATTTGACTATTTAATTACGACACTTTTTTTGCTGTAACTTAATATTTCGATGCGTTTAAATATACGATTTCTAAAACAAGTCATCTCTGCACGGAGTCTCGTGAAAGATTATAAAGCGTAATCGATAATGAATACTTAAATTAACGAATATTTACGCCGTCGGAATATTATATTTCTATGAAATAAGTCTAGTATTTAACTATCATACCGACATCGAATGTAGTATAGATAAATTATGTATTATTTTCTTATACAAAAAAAAAACATGCACATCTAACTAGGTTTAATGATTTATTTCAATGCACTTTTAGCTATAAAAATATATACAGCTAACTTGGAATTCTAAAAATTACTAGATAAAAAGGTTTTCTTTTAGTTTACGGGCATTTATTTAAAATTTTTACAATTCATTTTGAGAGTGCTATGCAGTAAATGAAGAAAAATTAATTTTAAACATTATTGTTTACAATTCATTATTATTAGCATTTAATTTTAATTATATCCATATTTTGAAAAAAAATTAATTATACTGAAAGTAATGCATTATATGTTATTATTTTATGATACACATTTAAATAGTATTTTAAAAAATTTAATGAGTTTGTATTTTATAAATACAGATTTACCAATGAACATGTGATTTTACTGTAAAGGAAACCGTCTCTCATTCTCTTTACTCATACATTTATATGTTAAGTACGTTCGTGTCGTATAATTTTCAAATACACTTACAATTTTAGAAACTGAAAAAATATCAAACTGTACATTCAACGGAAAGAGATGAGATATAGATAAAATGTAGAGCGTCTGGTTTAGTTATCTTGTAGTTAAACGATACATCGGAAGTTGTTTACTTGGGTTTTAAAAACTGGTCATTTATCTCATGTATAGAGTTTGCAATGATTTTTCTCAACCCATCTGATTGTCATTTAGCCCCGAATAGCTATTTTCTCAAGTATCGATAGCAATAATTCTACTTTATGTTTGAATTTTTAACTATCACTCTTTCTAGATGTATGAAAATACATTTTACAGTGTTCTGAATTTATTATGGTGGATCTTAAAATGAGGTAAAAAATTTACTATTTTAGAATAAATATTTTTATTGTGGAACTTTTCATGGTTTTAAGAGTCATTGAAGACCACCACTTCAGATTTTCTAATTTTAATTAGGGTACGAACACAATACACACGTAAACATACACTGGCGACACACATAACAATTATATAATATTACAAGACCTACACGGTGACCTGCACTTTGTTGTTGAACTCTCAGCCTGGACTAGGTGGCTCTAACGGGCAAGGAGAATTACAGTCAATAGCATCTGTCATATTACTTACACACAGACACACACACAGACATACACATACACACACACACACACACACACACACACACACATATATATATATATATATATATATATATATATATATATATATATATATGTTCGTATGTGTGTCCGCTATACGCTAAAAATCTACTAGACTGATTTACAGGCGGTTTTTTGCAAAATGGTCCGTGTTGTCCCCAGAAGGTACAAATCTATTAAAATCATCGATATCTGACCAGTAGAAAAAAAGTTAAAAATATTTTCAAATCGATATAAGACAATGTTCGTATGTGTGTCCTCTATGGACGAAAAAACTACTGGACTGATTTACACATGTTTTTTTGCAGGATGGTCCCTGTTGTCCCGAGAAGATTCAAAGCTATTGAAATCCTCGATCTGACCAGTTGATAGAAATTTTAAAATATTTTCAAATCCATAAATATAACAGCGATGTTCGCATGTGTGTCCGATATAGACTAAAAAGCTACTAGACTGATTTACACATGTTTTTTTGCAAAATGGTCCGTGTTGTCCCGAGATGGTTCAAAGCTACTGAAATCCTCGACATGACGAGTAGAATGAAAGTTAAAATATTTTCAAATTTATATATATGTAAGAATAGCTGGGTGTCTAGGGGTTTTAGGGTTCGTCATAAACTTCTAAATCATTATATGACTCAGCTAATACGATTCACATCAGACGAACACTTATATTTGGATGAAACGGTACATAAAAAAACAATTAGAACTAAACATTGAACACATAGTTCAATCTTCATAACAGAGAAATTACTTCTTCGTACTACGTCGTAATCAGAAAACAAAAGTTACCACAGCTTGTCTTCTGGGAAAACACGTCTTATCACTATGAAACCCAATTCTATTCTGAGTGGTTCAAGGAGAGTACACAGATGGCGCTGGCTGGAAGACAGAAGCGCTAGCAGCGGGATTCAGCAGCGGGTGTCACACACACACACACACACACATATATATATATATATATATATATATATATAAGGCAATGTTCGTATCTGTGTCTGCTATAGACCAAAAAACTACTGGACTGATTTACACGCGGTTTTATGCAAAATGGTCCATGATGTCCCGAGAAGGTTCAAGAGTATTGATATCCTCGATCTCACCAGTAGAAAGGAAGTTAAAAATAATTTTTAAAAATAATGTAATTGAAGCAACAATTTTAATTCGCAAATTCAAAAAGGAGAGGATGTGGCTAATACTACGTTCGTGTCGTATAATTTTCAGATACACTTACAATTTTAGAAACTGAAAAAATGAAACTGTACATTCAACGGAAAGAGATGACATATAGATAAAATGTAGAGTGTCTGGTTTAGTTGTCTTGTAGTTAAACAATACATGGTTAACAACAGGTTGTTTACTTGGGTTTTCAAAACTATATTTATATTTTGCCGTAAGTAGGGTATTGTAAACCAAGATAATCAATTTAACGTCGAAACAAAATAGCAACAAACCCTACAGATAAAAGTCATTGAAATGAAATCAGTAAACATTTCCTTTGAATGTCTATTACTCAGTCCTTGAATAGACCTACGTAAATAACTGTTAATCAAAATTTGTTTACTTGGCTTTTCAGAGCTAGGTTCAAATTTTGCTGTACATAAGAAATAAGGACAGGAAGATTAAAGTCGAAACCGAACACCAACACAGCCTGAACACACCAAACACCCGATTGTTACCGTTAAATTTTTCTTTTGAATCTCTGCACCTTTATCCCACATTAAACCAATTAAGCAACATTTTATCAAAAGTTGTTTACTCGGGTTTTTAGAACTACTTTCAGCTTTTTTGTACTATATCATAGGAAAATCAATCCAGGAAGCTTAAAGAAAAATAAGCACAGCAAAAAACCTAACTGATACCAATCATGGTGTTCAAACCAGTAATCCTTTCCTTGGGATGTCTGGAACTTAATTCCTTCGGCGTCGGTAGGTCGTGAAATGTCTAATTTAAATAAACTTGTTTAATTTAAACTTGACTTCTCTGATAATGTCACTTAATAACGGAGAAGTCATTTATCTCATGTATAGAGTTTACAATGATTTTTCTCAACCCCTTCTGATTGTCATTTAGCCCCGAATAGCTATTTTCTCATGTATCGATGGCAATAATTCTACTATATGTTTTAGTTTTTAACTATCACTCCTTCTAGATGTATGAAAGTACATTTTACAGTGTTCTGAATTTATTATGGTGGATCTTAAAATGAGGTAAAAAATTTACTATTATAGAATAAATATTTTTATTGTGGAAATTTTCATGGTTTTAAGAGTCATTGAAGACCACCACTTCAGCTTTTCTAATTTTAATTAGGGTACGAACACAATACAGACTTAAACATACACTGGCGACACACATAACAATTATATAATATTCCAAGCCCTGCACGGTAACCTGCACTTTGTTGTTGAACTCTCAGCCTGGACTACGGGGCTCTAACAGGCAAGGAGAATTACAGTTAATAGCATATGTCATATTACTTACACACAGACACACACACACACACACACACACACACACACACACACACATATATATATATATATATGTGTGTGTGTGTGTGTGTTCGTATGTGTGTCCGCTATATACTAAAAGTCTAGTAGACTGATTTACAGGTGGCTTTGGTCCGTGTTGTCCCCAAAAGGTACAAATCTATTAAAATCCTCGATATCTGACCAGTAGAAAAAAAGTTAAAAATATTTTCAAATCTATAGAAGGCAATGTTCATATGTGTGTCCTCTATGGACTAAAAAACTACTGGACTGATTTACACATGACTTTTTGCAAAATGGTTCCTGTTGTCCCGAGAAGATTCAAAGTTATTGAAATCCTCGATCTGACCAGTTGATAGAAATTTTAAAATATTTTCAAATCCATAAATATAACAGCAATGTTCGTATGTGTGTCCGATATAGACTAAAAAACTACTGGACAGATTTACACGCGTTTTTTTCAAAATGGCCCTTGTTGTCCCGAGATGGTTTAAAGCTACTGAAATCCTCGATATAACCAGTAGAATAAAAGTTAAAAATATTTTCAAATTTATATATATGTAAGAATAGCTGGGTCTAGTGGTTTTAGGGTTCGTCATAAACTTCTAAATCATTATACTATTCAACTAATACGATTCACATCAGACGAGCACTTATATTTGGATGACACGCTACATAAAAAAAAAAAATAATCTAAACATTTTACACATAGTTCAATCTTCATAACAGAGAAATTACTCCTTCGTACTACGTTATCAGAAAACAAAAGTCACCACAGCCTGCCTGCTGGGAAGACACGTCTTATCACTATGAAACTCAATTCTCTTCTGAGTGGTTCAAGGAGAGTACTCAGATGGCGCTGGCTGGAAGACAGAAGCGTCAACAGCGGGTGTCACAGGCCGTCCCTACACACACACACACACACACACACACACATATATATATATATATATATATATATATATATATATATAAGGCAATGTTCGTATCTGTGTCTGCTATGGACTAAAAATCTACTAGACTGATTTACACGCGGTTTTTTGCAAAATGGTCCGTGCTGTCCCGAGAATGTTCAAAAGGATTGATATCCTCGATCTGACCAGTAGAAAGGAAGTTAAAAATATTTTTTTAAAAATAATGTAATTGAAGCAGCAATTTTAATTCGCGAATTCTAAAGGAGAGGATGTGGCTAATACCATGTTTACCAATGATACCAACACATATTGAAACGACCATTCGAATTGAAACGACTGAAATTTCCAATTAAACTTGCTTTTGCGATAAAGATAAAC
The DNA here is from genome assembly GCA_907164885.2 of Dolomedes plantarius. Lineage (NCBI taxonomy): Eukaryota > Metazoa > Arthropoda > Arachnida > Araneae > Dolomedidae > Dolomedes > Dolomedes plantarius. The sequence continues at coordinate 210,355,501 of OU015490.1, read as the reverse complement.
GAATCACAAGGTCCACCATTGTAATTATGTGGATTAAATTTGGAGAATCCGTGTTTTTCTACTGGACAATTATACCTTGCATGTGCGCTTGTAGGAAAACCAAGGGATTTGTTTGTATATATGCCAAATGGAGTCACCAAAACATTGTATTTCCAAGAGCACTACAATGAACGTAAAACTGAATAAAATAGTAATTATAATTTATGTAATCAAAAACATAATAATGTGTATTTAAGTATCTAATTTTAACTAAATACAATAATTAATATCATACTGTCAATTGTGTTCATTTAATATATATATATATATATATATATATATATATATATATATATATATATATATATATATATATATATATATATGTATGTGTGTGTGTGTGTGTGTGTGTGTGTGTGTGTGTGTGTGTAGCAATAGCGAAGCATTGGTGGGTTAGCTAGTATATTAATATAATTTCAAAATTATACCAATATACTAGCTATATTATTAAATAGACTTATTTTACAAACTGTTTTATGGTGGATTTTATTTTGCTAATGGTTCTGTAAAGAAATATTATTTGAAACCAATAAAGATTTTGCGTGCTTTGTTCGATTTACTATGTCACAAACAAAATTTGAATTTTGCATATTTTATAAGTAATACTCCAAGAAGTGTAAATGCTTTATTTAATGTCTAAAATTATTCAATATATTTTAATATTGTTTAAACTGGAAAATATTAATTTAACACTTTTTTATTAGATGAAGAATGCATGTTGTCACGTTTCTCAAGTCACATTTATGTGATAAAATAAGATGGTACAAAGATTTTCTACGTATTAAATATGAATCCCCTGTTCCTAGTAAAGAAAGAACTATAGATAAATGATAAAATATATGCATAATAACATTCCTTAAGGTGCGGAAAGAGATCAATTCCCTCCGAAAGCTTTTAATACAAAACAGAACTGCGTATTATTATCATACAATATTTATAAATACATACATATATATATATATATATATATATATATATATATATATATATATATATATATATATATATATATATAGATATATATATATATATATATATATATATATATATATATATATATATATATATATATATATATATATATATATATATATAAACGATTTTTACACTGACAACCTTTTGATGTGGGACACGTAAAAGTTTTCTTACTGCCAGTAAGAAGAAAAAGGAAGTCCAACTCAAGTCATTATCTCAGAGGAATTGCATTAATCACGTCAGGGAAGTAATTTAAGCCTTCGTTATTTGGTGGAATCTAAGTAGATAAAACTGACAAAATAAATACTCACTCTAAGTGCTTAAAACTTACCTTAAATGCATTTTTTTCCTAGTTAGGGAGGATTACGTGGTAAAACTCGGATAAACTGAAATCAATACTTATAGTTAAATTTACTTTTTTTCCTTATAATATCTTATTAAAATAACAAGTACTTCATTTTTTTTATCTTACACGAAGGGAAAAAATTATTTTCATCTTTATTTCTGAGATTTTTTTTAATATATATTTTGTTTTCAGCAATACATTTCACTAATAATGATACTTTACCCTGCACTTGTCAGGTACATAAAAATAGGAGGTATGGTCGCGTGGGTTCTAATAGACGCACACTATCTTATTTAGGTTTCAGTTTTTCTATTTGTAAAAAAGATATGTTTATTAAAAGAGTAAAATAAAGACATTATGAATGTAAATGAAGACGAATCAAACTTTTTTTAAATGTAATTTTATAATGATACTTTACCCTGCACTTGTTATGTACATAAAAATAGCAGGTATGGTCGCGTGGCGTCTAATAGACGCACACTATCTTATTTAGGTTTCAGTTTTTCTATTTGTAAAAAAGATATGTTTATTAAAAGAGTAAAATAAAGACATGATGAATGTAAATGAAGACGAATCAAACTTTTTTAAATGTAATTTTATAATGATACTTTACCCTGCACTTGTCATGTACATAAAAATAGCAGGTATGGTCGCGTGGCGTCTAATAGACGCACACTATCTTATTTAGGTTTCAGTTTTTCTATTTGTAAAAAAGATATGTTTATTAAAAGAGTAAAATAAAGACATGATGAATGTAAATGAAGACGAATCAAACTTTTTTTAAATGTAATTTTATAATGATACTTTACCCTGCACTTGTCATGTACATAAAAATAGCAGGTATGGTCGCGTGGCGTCTAATAGACGCACACTATCTTATTTAGGTTTCAGTTTTTCTATTTGTAAAAAAGATATGTTTATTAAAAAAGTAAAATAAAGACATGATGAATGTAAATGAAGACGAATCAAACTTTTTTTAAATGTAATTTTATAATGATACTTTACCCTGCACTTGTCATGTACATAAAAATAGCAGGTATGGTCGCGTGGCGTCTAATAGACGCACACTATCTTATTTAGGTTTCAGTTTTTCTATTTGTAAAAAAGATATGTTTATTAAAAGAGTAAAATAAAGACATGATGAATGTAAATGAAGACGAATCAAACTTTTTTTAAATGTAATTTTATAATGATACTTTACCCTGCACTTGTCATGTACATAAAAATAGCAGGTATGGTCGCGTGGCGTCTAATAGACGCACACTATCTTATTTAGGTTTCAGTTTTTCTATTTGTAAAAAAGATATGTTTATTAAAAGAGTAAAATAAAGACATGATGAATGTAAATGAAGACGAATCAAACTTTTTTAAATGTAATTTTATAATGATACTTTACCCTGCACTTGTCATGTACATAAAAATAGCAGGTATGGTCGCGTGGCGTCTAATAGACGCACACTATCTTATTTAGGTTTCAGTTTTTCTATTTGTAAAAAAGATATGTTTATTAAAAGAGTAAAATAAAGACATGATGAATGTAAATGAAGACGAATCAAACTTTTTTTAAATGTAATTTTATAATGATACTTTACCCTGCACTTGTCATGTACATAAAAATAGCAGGTATGGTCGCGTGGCGTCTAATAGACGCACACTATCTTATTTAGGTTTCAGTTTTTCTATTTGTAAAAAAGATATGTTTATTAAAAAAGTAAAATAAAGACATGATGAATGTAAATGAAGACGAATCAAACTTTTTTTAAATGTAATTTTATAATGATACTTTACCCTGCACTTGTCATGTACATAAAAATAGCAGGTATGGTCGCGTGGCGTCTAATAGACGCACACTATCTTATTTAGGTTTCAGTTTTTCTATTTGTAAAAAAGATATGTTTATTAAAAGAGTAAAATAAAGACATGATGAATGTAAATGAAGACGAATCAAACTTTTTTTAAATGTAATTTTATAATGATACTTTACCCTGCACTTGTCATGTACATAAAAATAGCAGGTATGGTCGCGTGGCGTCTAATAGACGCACACTATCTTATTTAGGTTTCAGTTTTTCTATTTGTAAAAAAGATATGTTTATTAAAAGAGTAAAATAAAGACATGATGAATGTAAATGAAGACGAATCAAACTTTTTTTAAATGTAATTTTATAATGATACTTTACCCTGCACTTGTCATGTACATAAAAATAGCAGGTATGGTCGCGTGGCGTCTAATAGACGCACACTATCTTATTTAGGTTTCAGTTTTTCTATTTGTAAAAAAGATATATTTATTAAAAGAGTAAAATAAGGACATTATGAATGTAAATGAAGACGAATCAAACTTTTTTTTTAAATGTAATTTTATAATAACATTTTACATTAAAATAAAATAAAGCAAGCAAAAAAAGTGGAAATTCTATAAGCAATTTTGAGTAATGAAAGCCGATTAAATGGAAAAAAAAATTATAAGCAATTTTTTTCAATAGGATAAATAAATGTAAAGCAAACTTTATTAAAACTATTTCTATTAGATATTTTTAAATATATGGTGAAAGTCCAATCGAGTATTCTGGTATATATGCGTTTGCTATAAAAGAATGATAGAAACACCAGGATTTTTGCTCGTTAGTTATGACTCATACATGAACACTTCGAAGGAACTGACATCTGCTGGACATACCAGAGCAATTCATCAAAACGGTAAATATAAACAAATGCAATTGGCGTCTGTGAGACGACACGCAACCAGTGCAGGGTTAACGGTTGATCAATTTACAGCTAGGAAAACATATTTTATGTGCAAATAAATGATTAATTACCTAAAAGTAATTGCCAAAAACTATTGCGGTAATATCTCTAAATGACAATCAAATCAAAGGCGTTAATTTCCATAGTCATTTCTCACTTATGTTTGGGTTTGGATTTTTAATGATGTATTTTGAAACACCATTAGTAGTCAAAGAAGTTATTACAGTAAAATATATTTTCATGTCAAATTGTTGAACGAACCTATATAACAACCGTTGTTATCAGTGGAGAGAACTTTTATAATCGCATGTCAGTCGGAAGCCGTTTCGTTTGAACCCTGGAAATTAGATTCCCACTTTCTTTATGATAGCATACAGTCATCGCAATTCACTTTCGTATTCTTGTCAGACCCCGCTCTTCTTATCATTTGATACATGCAAATATTTTTTATGGGGGGGGGACTTATTAAATAAATGGAAGTATAACTAGAAAGGTCAGAAAATATGTTTTAGATTTAAAAGGGATATACCCCAAACAGGTAAATTGCCTACGCAGGAACTATACACCCTGAAACAAGTAGGTTTGTTAACCTGCAGCAAACAATCGTTTTACAGTGTACATTACTTGATAACAAGGACACAATTTTTCAAATGTTTATCCTTTTTACTATTTTCATTCTTCGTTTTCTCTAATTGATCTACTAAGGATAATAATAATTAAGGGTTTATTAATTTAAAGCTAGGAAAATATCTTTTATGTGTTAATAAATGATGAATTACCTAAAAAGGATAGTGTCACATCACTTACTGCCACAGAGGTAGAAACAACTATTGAAAACGTAGAGTACCCGGATTCAATTTCTTAGTACAACAATGTTTATCCAAATTGTATACTTATAAAGAAGGGCTTAAATTTTGTGAAATAATTGGCGGAGAAATCCTACTTTCGTTAACTCTTAAAATAAAAGGCATAACATGTATTAATTTTTCATGATTATTTTCCATTAAATATATCTATATATATATATATATATATATATATATATATATATACAGTGGCTCACAAAAGAGTTCGTACACTTACGATTTTCAATGAAATAGGGGTCTATCCATTGATTAATATGAGTATTTCAGAATGAGTATTTAATAATAAGATCTATAATCTATTCCTAACAAAACTACATGAAATATTTTGAAAACATAGTAAAACTTTATTTTTAAGAAACCAATAATCCAAAAGTAACAAAAACTTTATCTCACAAAAGTTATCGTACACTTGTAAAAAATCTCTACATATTAGTAAATTTTCTAATTTTTCGTTAAATTAATATTTCGTAGGATATCCTTTAGCATCCACAACAGCTTTTAAACGTCTGGGAAAAGATTGCTTTAGTTCTTTTGTAATTTTTGCCTCATTGTTCATCCATTCTTCCATCATAATTGTTTTTAGGTCGCTTTTCGTGTGAATGTCGTGTTTTCGTACTCGAACCTCCCGTTCTCTCCAAATATGTTCTATTGGATTTAAATCTGGCAATTGAGGTGGTGTTTTCAAAACTTGTGGTCAATTATAGAGACACCAGATGCGAACGTTGAGAGACGTGTGCTTAGGAGCGTTATCTTGATAATAAACAAAGTTGTTTCCAATACCCTAATTTTGAGCTGATAATTTTAAATTGTCTCTAAAATATTTATAAAAACAGCATGATTCATTATGCCATCAATAAATACCAAATTTCCTACTCCTGATGCTGACATGCAACCCCACACAAGCATACATCCACCGGCATGTTTAACTGTTCCTACTAATTTCTCGGGAGTAAGTTCCTCATTTTTTCTTCTCCATACAATTATACGCCCATCAGCACCAAAAATGTTCATCGGTAAATAAGACATTATTCCAATAGGTTTGGGGCTTATTTATCATTGGTGCGAAGGGCAGCCTAAACTTTCTGTTTTTCTCAACTCAACGTGAGCACTCAAACGTGAATTTTTCACAAATTTTCAAATTATAAATCTCTGATCACGGCCTTTATTACCTTGTTTTCGATCCAATTTTCTTCTTTAAAGCGCTTTTTCACATACTACACAGTAGAATGGGATAAATTAAGTAATTTAGCAATATTCCGAACTGATTTGTCACTACTATGATGAAAAATAATCAATTTTCGAATGCTGTTTGTTGTTTCTTTACGACTACGAGCCATTTTTAAATAATAAATAGAATATTACGGAGTAGGCAAACAAAAATTAAAGCCAAACGATATTTTAAATGCTACCACTATTCAAAAATAAAAATAAAGCGTCAGACGATAATTTTAATTATGAATTTATCCGAAAATATTTCAGTGTACGATGACTTTTGTGAGATAAAGTTTTTGTTACTTTTTGATTACTGGTTTCTTAAAAATAAAGTTTTACTATGTTTTCAAAATATTTCATGTAGTTTTGTTAAGAATAGATTATAGATCTTATTAAATACCCATTCTAAAGTATTCATTTTAATTAATGGATAGACCCCTATTTTATTGAAATTCGTAAGTGTACGAACACTTTTGGGAGCCACTGTATATATATATATATATATATATATATATATATATATATATATATATATATATATATATACTAGCCGCTGCGCAGACCAGCATGGTCGCTTTTAGTTTTATATTTTCTTTTGCAAAAAATCTCAACTGAAAGGAACGTATGTAAGGAATGTTACTATTACCTGTCATCATAAATATACGTTGTTAAGTGGTAGTGCGATCTCAGCCCAAAAATTTATAATCATTGCAAAATTCTCTGTAAGGATGATTCTAAAACATCGTGATTAAAATAATATGAATTTCCATTACTTCAGGACAGAGTTAAAGATAAGACTGAGAAACCCAACAACAAAGATTTTAAAAATTACATCCCTCTCTGTATGTAATATTTTTCAAATTTAAGATATCTACACTTTATCATTACATCAAATAAGAAATTGGTAGAGACAAATTTTTTCATTAAAAAAGGAGTAAAAGCTCAGCAAGTACTACAATATAGTGTGGATTACATCACTCTCTATATGTACTATTGTTCACAATTCAGATATCTACACTTAATCATACCAAATAAAAAATTGTTGGGAAAATTTCTTCACTTATAAAATGGAATAAAAATTCAACAACTACTACTTAAAATGTATAGAGAATTAACTCTTACTTACTATTAAGATATTCTAATGCAATTATTAGTATTTTACTATGATATTCCTCAAACTTCTTGATACACACAGTTGAGTATTTCAGAAATAGGAGATACTACAGTGACTGAATCAAAAGAACAGACTCTAGATAAACCTACATACAACTGTCCATGGTTAAACACTGGATTTGATAGGTCTAAACATATTTTGTCAAAAGTTTGTCCTCTTACATACATTTAGAAAAACCGATGAAACAAAGGAATAAATTATCTCGTGAATAAACTAAAATTATTCACGTGTAAAATACAGCAATTAAATTATACCAAATTACGTGCTATCGTCGAACCACTACACACGCGGTCGGCCGCTAATGTTTACATCTGGTAGTTGCAGCCGTTGCCATTCGGAATGTAGAAATATCGCCGATTTTTGTACCGCATACCTACGCGTTATATATATATATATATATATATATATATATATATATATATATATATATATATATACAGTGATAGATTTCTAGAAATAGAGGTGCCGGAACGGTAACCTTGTGTGATGTGTGTGTGTGTGTGTGTCGGGGGGTATTCTAAATTATTGGCCAGAAAAAAAGAAATCGTTGGTTATACAAAAACTTGAACATTTTATTTAATTCCAAATTTTATTTTGCAAGACAAGTACAAAGTTGATGAATTTAAATACCTTGGCACTATAATTAATGACAAAAATAAACTAAGAACAGAAATTGATAACAGAATCAAAATGGCTAATAAATGCTTCATTGGGCTGAGAAGACAATTGAGATCTGATCTCGCAAAACTAAATTAAGATTTTATAAGACACTAATACTACCTGTCTTACTTTACGAAAGTGAAACATGGACTTGAGCATATACACGCAGCGCTCACCAGACATGTTTGAGAGAAAAATCCTCAGGGCTATGTGTGGCCCAGTGCAGGAAGAAGGACGTTGGAGAACCAGATATATTTTTGAACTGTATAGGCTTTATAGGTAATCACAAATAACACAGATCTTCCGTAGTAATAGATTAAGATGGCTTGGCCATGTTTGGAGAAGCTCGGAAGATAATCCCTCTAAGATCTTGGCATTTAAAAAAACCTGAGGGATCCCGTGCTAGAGGTAGACCACCGACTAGATGGTTAAATGTCATTGAAAAATACTTAAAAACTTTAAAAAATTAAAATTGGAGAGGAATTGTCGCAGATAGAAGACGCTGGAAGAAGCGCGTGGTTGAGGCAGCCAGGGCCTGTTAGGGGCTGTTGTGCTTGTGCTTGTGAAGAAGAAGAAAAAGACACGTACAAAAATGTGTTTTAGAAAAGTAAAAAAAGCAGTAAAAAATCACAGTTTCATGATTGCTTAAGTTTTGTGCCCATCCTATAAGATTGCCCAAAACTTCAACATGTTTTCATCATACTTCTTGTCTCTTGACCTCTCCTTACTCTTGACGGCTAATGCTCAAGGGTGTCCAGACACAAGCCAAGAGTCAACATACTTAGTTGGGTTAAACAGCCGAAGAGAAGGTCCATTGATCTTTACAAACAATAGGACAGAAACTGTTGCAATATTCAGTGATGATTTCAATGGTGTGATAATGAGGTTCATCTGTGAAAAACCTCTTTCACATTCACTCGACGATAGGACTATCGAATTGATTGACTGTTTCAACGGGTTGAGACTTTCCGGGAACACTCTGAAGTGGATATACTCCCGGAATCCTGTAATTAGTTGCCTTTCAGTAAGTTTGAACTTGGAGGCAAGTTTCCGTATTTTATTTTCCCCAAACAGTATTGGGACAGTTTTTGGCCAGTTTTTTCATCCATTACTTTGATGGTGTCAGCAACCTGAAAGTTTTTTTCACTGAGCAGTCTTGTTTCAATAGACTTTTTAAGTGCCTCGTAAAACTTTTTTCGGAGTCCAAAGGCTGATTGCTTTTCGTACCTTCTTTTTCTTGGAGAGGAACTCCGAAAAAAGACAAGTTGTTTACTGCTTCTTGAGCCATCGATGAGTAAAATCCTGGAAATGATTTTCTTTCCTCCAACAAAGAAGCTGTAATTTTTAACTTTTTGTTAGCATAGCTTAGATCAACGTTGCGATGTTGCAAATCTTCACTTAACTCTGAGAGCAATGCCCATCAAGCCCAGGTCTATAATGAAATTAGTTTCATTAATCTTTTTGAGGAGGCCTTCAAACGGTTTTAAAAAAAAAAATTTGAACACATTTTTTCTAAAAACAAATACGATGTTGGCAAGATTAGATTAGAACCCCAAAATATCATTTTCACGTCAGAATTACCAGTAGCACAGAGGTCATATTGTTCTGGTGGCTTTTAATCCATGACATTACCGGGCTCTTTAAACGGAGTGTTCAATGTATTATCGGGGATACCTGATGTCTCCTTATAATTTAGAACATAATAATCATCATTATTTACACTATGAAAATTTTCAAATTTTACATTAGATTCGTTCATACTTTGGTCTAGGTTATTGATCGGTGTTTCACATCCATTCGCTAAAACAGTTCCCATACCTTGGTATACACAATTTTTTTCTTTAACATTTGTAGGAGTAAGCTCAATAGTGATCATGTCTAATATTTTTTCTCTTTTCAAAATTACTTATTTTACAAAAATATCTTTCATTATAAGACTTCCTACTACCATAAAAATTTCTAACTTTATCCACATTATTATTCAAACTTCTAAATTTATACATAAAATCATCAGCATAATACCTATTTTCATAATACAGACGCTGTTCGCACATTTTTTAGACGAATTTGGTAAGCGGTAATAAAAAACCGTTTGCTACAAAAGAAATAATTGCAATTGTACTATGTTTTTAAAAGTCAAAATTATAGTCTGCGGCTTGAAAGTTTTGTTTTTATTCAAAATGGCGTTTTTAACAAAGCAGTGGTTCGAAGGCTACATTTATGCTCTTTCCGGAGAGAAATATGCATACTCCGTTATCCAAAAACGATGTGAGAGTCATGGTTTTGTAATATCTAAAGCGTCGATAGGTAATATCGTCAACAAGAAAGGAAAAAAAAAACGTCAAATTGGAGCCTCAAGTGGGACAAAAATTCCAAACAAGTATCCAAGGAAAAAACGGACATCTTCGACTATTGTAAAGGTACGTTGCTTAATGTTAAAAGAAAATCCCCCTAGTCAAAGGACAGTTGCAAAATCATTAAAATGCTCGGTATCCACTTTAAACAAAATGATAAACGTTGATTTAAATCTTAAGAAAGCGAAAAAACGCAATGTGTATCATCTTCTTCCAAATCATATCGCTGAACGCAGGACACGCTGCAGAATTCTATATGAGAAACACTTATCCAAAGAAAAATGGAAAACAACTGTCACAATAGATGAATCATAGGTGTATTTAAATGATTGCAACAAAAAAAAGCCATTTATTATCATAAAATGGGAGAAAAAGTTTTTAGTACATGGTTCAAAGAATCGAAAGAAAGTTTTTCTAAGGGATTCATGATTGTTGCTGGTTTTTCTTATGATGGCAAGTTAAAAATAAAGAGAGTGGAAAAAAATGTCAAGATTAACTCCAAATACTATCAGGAACATATTTTATCGTCAATTTTTCTGAATGAAATACCATCGCTTTACCCACAGTGCCATCAATCTGTGAGACTCCATCAGGACAAAGCTAGCAGTCACACATCAAAATCCACTGTAAATTTCCTAAAAGAAATGGAACAAAAAACTGGTATCAAGGACATACCCTTCACTGACATCCCTACTAAATCTCCCGATGTATCACCTATGGATTTTTGTGCTTTCGGACTTTTAAAATCTGCATTATCCAAACGTCGTCCCAAAACCCTTACAGGACTCTGGAAAGCTGTTCAGGAGGAATGGGATATAATACCTCTTCTGACACTTCAAAAGGCATTATTATCCTGGAAATTGCGGTGTCGAAAGATAGTTAAGAATAAGGGATGTCAAATAGAACATTTAAAACACAAGAATTTTATGTAATTTAGTTTTGTGAATACAATATACATCGTCTAAAAAATGTGTGAACAGCCTCTGTACAAATTTTAATCATAATTTTTAATGTTCTTAATTTAAACATGAAAATCAATAGGACTTAAAAATTTATACTCATCATATAACTTTATCTTTTTACCAAATTGATACACTCTTAAATTTCTAAAATTAACATCTAATTTAAATAACCGAATATGCTCCAAACTCAGTAATAAATATGGTAAATCACTATTAACAAGCAAAATATCAATTTTTCTTTTAACACTTCCTATTTTTACAAAACTTTCTATTAAATTTTTTACAATAACATTTCCGACAGTATGCTCTATTAATACATTTTTATTTATCATTAAAGTTTTTAAGAAATTTAAGTAATTTTGATGATAATAAGGTCACCGTCGACCCACTATTTAAAAGACATGGAAGTTTTTTCACTCTAGTCCAGTAATCTTGTCATGAATATGGGGGCCTAAGTTGCATCAAGTGGGGGTAGTAGGTTTCGTTATTTTTTCTTGCATGGGATGCGACTAAGATGCAAAATCCAAGTTTTCGACCTCGGCAGACCCCCGGATCACTTTTAAATATCCCCAAAACTGCAAAATTTTTGCACTTTTTTCGTTTTTTTCCCTTTTTCACCATGAAGGAGCACGGTTTCGACAAAGATCATATACACATTTTTAAATTAAATTAAATTTGTTGCAATTTGAGACCAGAATGGGCTCGGTAGACCTAATATTTTCCGAGATACAGCTTTTCAAAGTTTGGCAAATTTTCCAAACTTTACAATTTTAATCTAATTTTCATGTTTAGAATTAATTTGGCCCTGCATTTTAATAGTATTTAAATCAACCGATGTCAATACAAAAACCCAATAAGTTTTTAAGTTCATTTTTCAAGAATTAGATTCTTTTGAATCTTGTAGTTTCTTTTATCGCATTCTTTTCAATGGTTTGATTATACTTTCTCAATATATTTTCATAGTAATCAATAATACTGTTAATTATTAAAATAATTCTCTCAAATAATAATTATTTTATCTTTTTATATAAATAAATTAAAGTTTGTAATTTCAGTTTGCGATGTTTGGGAACAATCCCTGAGGAATTTTTGCTTTCCGGTAATTTCAAGGTCAGGTACTGAGAATCTGAGTCTACCTGTCTATAGAAATATAACATGTGTCCATTTGAGAATAAAACAAAAATATTTTTCTACATCAGAATAATATCATCACTTGCTATATTCCACTATTTTTCTAATCGACGTGAATCGGAAACCAAATCTTAATGCATAGTAATACATATTAATCTTAATTCTAATAAATATAATGTGAATCCCCCCCTCAACCCAACACCACCTTACTACCCGTTTTGTCTCTTCCACCCCTTTACTAACCACCCTACCACTTACTTCTGCATGAAAACAACCCTAGTAACTTGAGCTGTGTTCCTTTTATTGCGTTCCCGCCTCCCCCTAGTAAACCAGCGGTCAACAAAAAGAAAGGGGTTCCTCCCCCACCGTTTCCGTTCCTGTCAAAACTCCCTCCTCGACTATCCGCTCAGTTGACAGCAAAGGCCGCTCAGTTGACAGTAAGGGTAACATGCGGTTGATTCACTCGTTAATATCGTGTACTTGAAATTAGTTATTTGTGCCTTTGAAATCCGAAATTCTCACTATGTCGGAGCCGGAATCGTCCGCGAGTTTTACGTGTTTTACTTGTATATGTAGTGATAGTTTAAATGTAGGTGAAATAGTGTTGGTGAAAGAAAAAAGGAATTAAAACCCTACAAGCGTCCAGTACTGCATTGAAAAATAGGAAAAATGAACATTTACTGAAACGTTTGACCGAGATTTATGTACATACAGCATGCCAGAAGAGTTACAGCAATCCTAAGTTGATCAAAGCAGTTGTTAAATGCGGATATACAAATGTGACAAGATCAACAAGGGCTTCCACTGAGAAATTAAACTTCAGAGAGCAGTGTTTCCTGTGTGGAAAAGTTATAACGAAATAATTCATTGAAGCTCAGAAGAAAAAACCACCAGAAAAAACGAAATAGTGATCACTATGGAGAACTTGAACTCAAACATACTGAAAGCAGCTGAACGAAGAGGTAACGAATGGGCGATGAAAATAAAGGAAAGAATTTCAAAGGAGATTGATTTGGTAGCACTCGACGCGAGATACCATCTGTTTTCCCAAAGGATGCTGTATAGACACCACCCAAAGGACTTCCAAGCGGTGGTCGTCGGCAGTCTACCGTTGATGAAACCATATAGTTCATTTTTGCTTATCTAGAAGAGCATGCAGATGAGTGCCAGTTTTCCCTTTCCCTACTTGTCAACCTGATAGAAGAAGAGAAACATGATGCTCGAACCATAAAAAAGACTGTTTGACAAGTATGGGGACGACATACTTATCAGGGACGTTGCATTTAAAAAAACAGTTTTCTGCTTCAAGAATACTGGACACAAGATCCTTACAAAGGCCTGGTATGAAGAAACCAGTAAATTAAGTCCTCCAGCTGAAAGGTTGTCAGTTGTAAAGGCATCTGCTGATATCATTCGGGAAGACATTCGATCGCAAGTTTATGACACAGCTGCCTACGCACCCTCAACTGACTTCTTGAGTGACGTAAAATCTGTAATTCCAGAGTCGCTCAAACTGTTCTTGGAAACTTTGATCCTCACACATAAACGAGGCATTATGGATGGTTACTATACGAAGGGTTTATCTCTCGGACATTCGATAACATCATCGGTGCGGCTCTGTTTGTTTCTGTCTTCATTATTACATGGCATTGGCACGAATTTTTATCATAAGTTAGGGTCAAACATCTTGTTGAAATGCTGGCATCCCTAGGGTTTTCAACTAGTTACAAGGAAACAACTGCGCTTGAATCATCAGCCATCATGCGGTCAGACAAACTTGAGTTGGAGAATAATGCCTTCCTTCAATTCAGTTTTGATTATGCCGATTATAACGTTAACAAATTGGATGGATTAGGCACATTCCATGACAGGAATAATGATGGTAACTCCCAATAACTCAGTACACCCGGAAGAAAAAATACAACGCTTGACACGTTGCTCTGCTAATCAACTTGTACAACAGAATCCTCCTATGCAGTTGGAGATGTTTCACATTGTGAACAACAAAGGTTTATCAGAAACTGTTATAAAAGACTTGGACAGTATTCATCCAATACCTAAAGATATTACGCCACTCCCTACAGATGCTGCATGACTGTTCGTCAAGAGTTTGCATCTTCAGAGCTTAACCGGATGGAGTGGGTTCATGGAAGAGGCTACGAAAGACCTACCCTTCCAATAAAGTAAAGTGATATGCCTACCATTCATAAACCATACCCAATCTCAATATGACACCATACTCACTTCCCTTCGAATGGCGAACCAGAAGTGTCAGGCTTATGGCAAAACACCAGCTTCGTCACGTTCGACCAACCATTATACATAGACAAAAGAGATCCTTCCCAACACCAGTGATTCTGGTTTAAATAATGTGGTCGTGAGATTGGGAGGATTTCACTTACTAATGTCGTTTATGGGAACGACTGGCAATATAATAGGGGGAAGTGGGTTGAAAGAATTGTTTGCGAACATTTATGATAAAAACAGTATCGATAAGATGAAGGCTGGCCATTTATATGCCCGAGCTGTATGGGCTCACACTTTGGCTTATCTAGCATTAGCACAGGAGGTGGTGAAAACAATTGTCTTGACAGCAGAAGAGACATCTGTGCTCGAAAATCTTCTGTCAGACTGTGATAAATCTACAATTTTAAAAGCACATGAAAATGAAAAATTCCACTCGATAGTAACAAAACTCCACAGTGCCCTAAAAAAGCTTCAAGGCAATGGACCTACTGCACAGCTGTGTGTTAACTATTTTCGAATGGTGGCATTGGTGAAACAGTTGATCCAAGCAGAGAGGATGGGAGACTTTCAATTTCAGTCGTCTGGTTGTGAACAGTGGCCTCCCCCCTCCCAACAAACCTTCCCCCTCCACTCCCACCCCCTTCAAAATGTTAAATTGAATAAATGTTAACTTTAGTGACTCATATCAAACAGGTTATTGAAGATATAAAGACAACTGCGTATGATGAAACATGAAAATTTGTTTAAAATTTTAAAGTTTGGAAAATTTGCCAAACTTTGAAAAGATGTATCTTAGAAACTATTAAGTCTACTGCGCTCATTCTGGTCTCAAATTGTAGCAAATATATTCTAGTTTTAAAATGTGTATATAATCTTTGTCGAAAACGTGCTCCTTCATGGTCAAAATGGGACATAAACGAAACAAGTGCGAAAATTTTGCAGTTTTGGGGATATTCAAAAATTATCCGGGGGGCTGCCGAGGTCGAAAACTTGGATTTTGCATCTCAGTAACATTCCATACAAGAAAAAAAAGAAACCTACTACCCCCACTTGATGCAACTTACGATGTATTAGGTTACTGAACTACTCACCCAAGCTTCTGTGATTACTCATGTCTGGTCATTTTGGTGATCTGCTCTTCGGTAGCTGTTGTGAAAACTTTCCGGATTCTGATGCCGTTGGTTGCTGAATCTCTCATGTCCATTGTGAAATTCATTTCGTCTGTGATGAAAATCTTCTCGTCTATAAAATCTTGGCTCATTGTTGTTACTCCACCTCCGTCTATCATCCGTGTGGTTCCATCGTCTCTGATTTGGTGATTTGTCACAACTTTGTTGATGTCTCGCAGGTTAACAGGAGTTTTCTTCTCTTCTTTCATTTTCGTTAGGACTCGTTGTCGGCAGGTGTATCTTATTCGGAATTTCTAGCCATTCTACTGGAATTGTTATTTTCTGCAAGGTCAAAAGAGTTCTCATGTGTGGTGGTGAATCAAGTGTGAGGATTTCCACCAGCTGGCTGTCTTCTTTTGGAGCGACCTGCCCAATTCAATTTTTTCTTTATAAAAGCTAAAAAGATCTCCGTTCTCTGTTAGTTTCAATTGTCGATATCGCGTAATTAGTTCTTCTCTACTCTTGGAAAATATTGCTATTTTTTGCTTCTTTATAACTCCATATTCTTCCCTATACAATTGAGTCGAGATGATTAACTCCTGAATTTCTTCACTCACATAATTCATGATATTTTCTTTCTTCCATCCATTATTTAAGTTCAACGCTCGGCATTTTGCATCGGACAAATTTATCCAAGGGAGTATATTTTTTATCTTCTTATTGTCATACGTCGGGATTGATAGTTTTATATCAGTTCGTCTTTTGTCTTCATTTCGTCTATTCCACCATAATCTGTTTGGGTCTTTCTGAACTTAATTTCTTGTCACTCTCTCTTTTCAATTTTATTTTGTAGTGTACTTGCTCCATCATGAGTTTCATACTGCTATAACTGTCGCCTAAGTTCATGTTGCTGCGTTTAAGGTCAGTCTCTGGAGTATTTGTTGCCATCGTTTTTATAGTTCGTTTTTCGTCCCTTTGGACAAAATTCACTTATGCCGAAAGTCACAACAAAAAAAAATTCCTTTTTGTTTCCTGAGCTTTAATCCACTGGCATATCGTTTCTCCCACGAAGTACACTCGCTACCGGCTTCTGACACGAATGGTGTTTTCATCCATGTTTAAATATTCTTCACAGGCAGTCATCGTGTCCGTTTTTTAGTGAGCGAGTGGCAGGCAATGACTCAATCAACAGTCCGTGATCTCTTAATCCTTCTTTATTGATTTTCTTCAATTGACCACGCTCCAGGATATTTCTTCCGTTTCGCCATTTTGATACCTTATTCGGCACGCAGCCACGCGCTTCCGCGGTCAACGAGAATCTCCATCAATCTGCCGCCAAAACCTACTTCCTCCAGAGTTTATGTCGTCCAGCGCAAGTGCAGACCCGTCCCTTCAAGCATCTGGAAGTCCATTTCTGCTGACGTTCACTTTTCCTTCGCGCCAAAAACCTGTAATATTCTAAAAATAAACCCTTTCGCTCGAATCGCTCGCTTTTCAACCTAGACTGTCGCCTCTGAAAGGAGAATTTCCTCACAGAATACACGAGCTTTGCTAAATTGATTGTTAAATTCTTACTATTTTAAACCCCCCCCCGAAGTCCTCAATTATATTTTGACAAACACACACACACACACACAAACACATACACACACACACACACACACACACACACACACACACACACACACACACACACACATATATATATATATATATATATATATATATATATATATATATATATATATATATATATATATATATATATATATATAATCTTGTATTCGGCTTTTGAAGAGGTGGCTTGTTCCCGCTTTTAAACTTATAACAGATACTGATATATTTTATTTGCTATTTATTTAGACTTTCAAAGTCTGTTTTACCTGTCGAAGCAAATTTATCACATAATATATTATTTTGTTTTCATCATGAACATATTGAACTTATGTCACTTATAGTAATCAATCTAACTTTGTGGAATAATCATCTACGTGTATGTAATCAAACTAACTCACTTTTCGTTCTCCAGCCTGCTTTACATTCTTAGTCACGTGGTTTAGTTACTCCTTTCTGAGCAATACCTAACAGCAAATCAAGAGAAAATTAACATATAGAGAATAAAAAAATAGAGTTCCCTTAGTCCACCACAAATTCTTCGAATCCATAGATAACTGTTTTTCCCCTATGTTTTCTCTGATATCTAGATGATATATTATCGAAGGAAAACTACTAAGCCTTAAGAAGATTACTGCTTACGTTCAGTTGTATTTTATCATTCCTCAGTAATGGATGTAACTAATTACACACTTTCTCTGAGTCATTTCTTTCAAGATATTTGGATCAAAGGCATCAGACTTCTATTCATACCATATATATTTTCTTTGGAAAGTGAGGTATACAATGATATACCTCTATAAGTCAGAAATATTCAAAGGAAACGAAGTTAGAATTTTAATTAATAAAAAGTTACTTAGCAAGAGGACATTATATTCAGAGAACATACTTTGAAAATTTCAATTTATGAACTAAACTTTCGCCCAAGTTTTATACTAACTAATTTGAAAAATATATAGTTTTTGAATTTCCATTTATATAACTCATATATATATATATATATATATATATATATATATATATATATATATATATATATATATATATATAATATATATATATAATATATATATAACGTATGTTTTTATTTGCATTTGTATTTGCACCTCTACTTTATATATTGCACAAATAGTCACGAATTACACGAATGATCAGGTAAAGTTAAAGTCAAGAAAACCTCCTGAAAATGAAAGCATAATTCAGTTCTTTTTAAACAGTCTGATATTAAGACACCTGGACACAATGTCTTGACATGACAGAGGGCTCTTCACTGGAGACCAATTGTTGGCAAGAAGGATTACGAAACACTCGGTATACATGCGACAAAAGAACGTCGTGGAAAATATTAAGCATCGCTGAAAGAAAATAAACTTATGTATGAGGTCAACAACCTATGTCTTAAAGCTCAAAATAAATATTGAAAAGACGTCAGGAGGGGACATTAAATATCAGCCTTTCCCGCCTGTCAGAGATAGTTCTGTAGATAGAACATTCGTATTCTTCTACAAGTTTAGAAACGTACGGTCAAACAGTCGGTATTGGCATGCGATTACTCAAACTTTATTCAAAACTTATTTAAATATTTTGGTGAAAATTATCCTTAGTTTTTTTTGGTTTATTTTTAGTAAGTTTCTCTAAGTCTCAAGGGTCTGGCCATATGATATAGTAACATGTGGGCTTGTAAGTAAGAATATACTGGGAAATATATAGCTGAAAAGTATAGATAAATATTTCATATATTTCTAATTCATAGTAAAAAGGATATAAAATAATCTTATATACTATTCAGCTCGTAGGAAGAGGTATGTTTGAATGTATGGAGAACTTCCATGTTTGCAATTTCTGTTGATAGTTATATATATATATATATATATATATATATATATATATATATATATATATATATATATATATATATATATATAGATATATATATATATATATATTATTTATTTATGTACATTTTACTATTAATCTGATATTACACACTTGTGTCTCCGACAAATACTTTAAATTTACCCCATTTTTTTCCCAATTCCTTCCTTCTTTCCACATAGCCGTCGCGTGTGCATACCGAGTTCCTTCTTAAGCAATATTGCGTGAGACAAAGTCATTAATATGGCTGGAAAGTTCTTAGTTAAGAAGATACTCTTCGTTATATAATTAGAATTCCTTCTTTACATGCTTTCTGTTTTTTAAGCGGTCCTTGCAAAAAATCCTATTACATTGCAATGTTAAACGCTGCTCTTTTTGACTGATAAATGACTGTAATAAATCACTCCTAAGATAGATGACAAATACCGTGTCTGGAAATTGTATTTTATTTTTCCTCAGACTATAAAATGAGTAGTAGGTCCTTCTTGTTCAATAGAATGTCGAGACATGTAATTATTCTAACTTATATAGCTCACATAAACTAAACACAATAGAGTGTTGCAAAATAAATTAGTAACTTTTTAAAGTATAAATCCTTTCTTTTTCTAATTCTTTTGTTTAAGGCATGCGACTACGCTTAAAACGCCAATTTTTATGAAAATTCCTACTTCTCTTTTTGAAACTTTATTTCTTATAAGAAATGAAGTTCGGTTTATAAATCTGTGTACTATCATTAGAAAGGAAATTAGGATGATTTTAAGAAGATCGGCAGCTGTCAATTTCAACAGAAGAGAAAATTTAAATTTTGTTGTCTGAAGAACTTATTTTTCATCAAAAATGTATACAACTATTGGGAAACTCAAAATATAATCATGATATGTCAATGAAAATTTTCAGTCATGTTTTCGTAATGCTAAGAATGTAATGAACGACAGGTTAGGCTCTCCGTATATTTTTAAAATATTCATAGCTGTATTTATTAAAATCGTAAGAGAAATTACTGAGACATTACGGGTAATTTCATATAATGACCTTTATTTTTTTTTTTAGATTTTAAGAAATCGATTTTATTTTGGTTCATTACACTCACGTAGGCCTTATGTACTACGGCAAAAAATAATAATAATAATAATTTTATGGGCATAGCTAATTTTTTAATAGCTAGAGCCGTTGAAGAAAAGATTTGCTAAATTTCAACCAAAACTCATCAATTTTGTAGAAAGTTACACAACTGTGGTTCATTTTTACACCATTTTCCTATTTTGGTTCTATAGTCTCTCATAAAATAGGATAAACATTTTTGAAAGAAAAAAAGGGTCATCATGTAGTGGGATACCATAACGAAGGCCATGCATTTAAGATTTCTGACTGCAATTACGGAGGAATTGATTTTAAAACTTTATTTATGAAAATTTCCGTCATATTTTTCTTGGAACAGATATAAATCAACAAACAATATACCTAAAGCCAATCTTTAGTTCATTACATTCTAAGTACAGTAAAACCTCGTTATTCCGGATTAACTGGAGCCTTAGGCAATCCGGACAATTGAAAATCCGAATAATCCGGGTAATATATGTAATAAGCAAAACAAAATCCTTAACTAAGCAGACTTACCGTTTATTACGATAAAAAAAAACTGTATTTGTAACAGAATTGCATAGTATTGTTTACAAGACATTGAAAAATATAGAAATAACTTTCCTGAGTCAATCCATCAACGCCTGTGACACTCTAGTAAAGCTTTCTTAAACGCAACAGACAACATTTAATTACCATAATTTATTGTACAATCTATACAGTAACTGTACATTGAATCAAACTAAAAATCAAATATTTGGCGTACTTATAGTTACGTTCTTGCTATCATAGTTAAAAATTATTATCTAATGCCGGGGTTCTTAAACTTATGTAGTCCGAGGACCCCTCTTAACAACATTTCTTTTTGCGCACCCCATCCCAACTCTAGGCATTTTAAGTCGTTTTGAGATTTAATTTCTGGCTCAATAATCTCATACGCACTACTTCATAATAATATTCTTAAAAATGTATCGCTTGTTATTTTAATAAATGGTCTTGCGCATGTATAGAGACGAACATTTTTATTAGGACATAGAATAAAAAACATAAAATGAATAAAAACAGTAGTAAAATAATTTTAAAACTTACAAATCGTAGTACATTAAACTCATACAAACATTTCTAGGTCAAATATGGTCAAAATAGATCTATCTTACTATAATATGTTTTCTGTAAATGATTTTTACTTAATGAGGTGGGTGCAGTGGTTCTCTTGAAACCAGAACCACAATGTCAGGCTCTAGGTTGGAAAGTTTTATTCTGAGGTCCGCTTCTACATTGAGTTTGTTTCTATACTATGATATCATATATATAACAGTACCGAAAAAAGCCTGTATACTTAAATATGTTGGCAGAGCGGAATCAAATGTTGGAGGGCTTCATTTGCAAGTGCAGGGTAATCAGATCTGAGAAATACCAAAAGTTTGTGAGATCATTTTGTTGAATTGTAGTTTCAAAGACGTATCGCATTATAATTCCACTAGAATATCTTGTTCAAGTACAGATTGTTAATGTCAAAATTGTTTTCGTGGGACCCCCGGCAATGACTACCGCGGACCACCAGGGATCCGCGGACCACATTTTAAGAATCTATGGATACTGAAAGTGACATTAAATTTCAAAAAAAAAAGGCCTCCCTACGAATCCGGATCCGGATTAACGAGGTCCGCATAAACGAGTTTACTGTGTTGCCAAAAATGTACTAAAAAAAAGTCATTGATCTACTGATTTATATCGAAGTTATCTGACTTTCATCACATCCCTTAG
Source organism: Dolomedes plantarius (assembly GCA_907164885.2). NCBI lineage: Eukaryota > Metazoa > Arthropoda > Arachnida > Araneae > Dolomedidae > Dolomedes > Dolomedes plantarius. The sequence continues at coordinate 210,333,342 of OU015490.1, read as the reverse complement.
TTATTGTTAACGAATTTGTGTAAATATTGCATTTTTTTTTTCGGGGTTAGACAATGGCTTCTAATGTTGCCATGTTGACCAAACAAAATGCATTATTTACGAAATACGTAACAGTATTTATGAGACCATGCTTGGCAATTTTTATAGACATATAATATTATATTTGAGTTATCACGTTTCAGGGCTGCTATGTACTAATACAAAAAATAGTATCTCCCCTTGTCTCTTCTGCAGACTCGTGTGGTGAGATGAGTCCAGTTGACAGTTCGAGAATTCCCCCCCTTAGGATGGACATTTTGAGGGATTGTAATGGCTCTCTCTCTAGAGGGGGGTTAAGCGCTGCCCCCAAAATTTTCTATTTAAAATATATTTTTTGTCAACTATTTGCAGGTACATAAATGCTGATAATCAATAAAATGGGTATTGTCAGATAGCCTGAAGCTTTTCTGCACAGCGCTACAGGATTCATTTTATAAATTTCCGAAGGAAATTATGAGCGTTCCACCGAAGAGCGTTTCCACCGAGAATTCCACCGAAGGAATTTATGAGCGTTTAAAACACACTATACCAGATTTGTCGCCAAATAATTTAAATTTAAAATATTAATTGAATTTTTTTTAAAAAAGGAACAAATGTACACAAATGTAAAATCTCTTTCTTTATGACGGAGTACAATTAAAAAAAAAAATCTTTGAATCGAAGTCGGCAATCCGGGGACAAATTTTCTCTATAGGTTAACATTAAAGTGAGCGATCCAATGGGGTTAGTATATAGCTGCCCTTAAGTAAAAATTTTGCTAAATGTCAACCAAAACTCTTCGATTTTGTAAAAAAGCTACAAATCGGAGATTAGTATTCTTTCTTACTTCCCATTTCGTGCTATATTCTCTCGTAAAATAGGATAATAAATTCAAAAACAAATTTTGAAAACAAAACATTTCACATGCAGTGACTATCATTACTGAATGTCATGCATTTAAGATATCTCACTAGAATTACGGAAGAATTTATTTCAAAACTTATTTGTGAAAATTATCATATCACATTTAAGGGTGGAATATAAACACCAAAATAAGAAAAAAATAAAGAATAAACAGTAAATAGCAACCAGTTACAAAAATAAAAAAAAAAATTGGGTCAAAATTAGGGAAATTTTCAAACGGTTCTGGCTATACAAAATGAAAAAGTTTTTCATCATATCTAAGTAATAAAAGCGTGAATGTACTGAACAAAAAAAAAATATCCATGTTTTGAATCTTAATGAAAATCTATCACATAAAATTTTAGGAATTTCTCTTGAGATATTTTATACATACACATATGAATCAACGAACAATTACCTAAAGCCAAATCTTAGGTTCATTACATTCTAAGTATTGTCAAAAACGTACTAGAACAGTTTCATTGCATATATACCGACCTACACTTCGAGTTATCTGTTGTTCACTACATTTTGGGTAATTATGAAAAACATGCCTGAAAAATTGAAAGTCATTTCATGGTTATATTTTGAGTTATCAAGTCTATCGCAATTATAGTCGTATAGCATATTTGATAAAATACATTTTAAAAAAAACACAGTTAAAGTTTTGACATACGTCGAAAGTGAAGGCGGAATCCCTCTCCTTTAAATAACTAGAATTCCATTTCTAACAATCGAATCTACAATCGAGAGAAACAAAAAAGAGATTTAGCAATTTACAATCTTAGAAAACACAATTAAAAAAAAAAAAAAAAAAAAAAAACTGAAAATTTCATCAAAATCGACATTTAAACGAATTCGGACACCTTAGCAATTAAATCTTTAGACTTCGTATAACTTTTCCACATAACAATATAGTCTTTAGAGACTACACGTATCCAGATAATTTCTGTTCATAACAGCCCGGAACTGCATAGAT